>JAVJGJ010000001.1:96889514-96903486 GCA_035590215.1 Microhierax caerulescens
CCCCCCCCCCCCCCCCCCCAGGAGCAGGCCCTCCGGTGCGCTGAGGTGGTATTTCCGAACTGCGGCCAGCCGGGAGGCACAGCCTGTGGCTTGGAGGTGCGCGGCGTGCAGCATCTCTCGCCTTTTCCTTTAATTTTTTCCTTTTCCTTTTTCCTTTTATTTTTCTTTTTTTCCTTTTATTTATCTATTCCCCCCCCCCCGCGCCCTGGCCAGGTGAACTCAGAACCTCCTGGGCCCCGGGTGTGGGTTTTGCCGGGGAAGGCTCAGCCCCGGGCTGGGAAAGTCTGTCACAGGACTTCACTTCTCTCCTGGCACGTTTTCCTCCGCTTGCTCGTGCGAGCTCCCTGGCAGATGTTGTTCTTAATAAATAGGGTTGTTAAAAGCAAATTAATTAAGGTGCATTGGTGCCGAAGTTGCTCAGCGATTCGTTTGCCTTTACTGCTGCTCAGGACGATGCTCGCGTTCGGCTGTAGCGCAGAGCCTGGGCTGCTGGGGAAACTTCACCGGGGCTGTAGGAATGTGCCTAAACGCAAGGATTTCAGGTGAAAAAAGGAGTCACCCGTGGGAGGTGTAACAGCAGCAGCTGTCGTTCCTGGGGAGGGCACAGGGAAGGCATTGTGGTAGGGAAGTGTTTCAGGAAAGGTCCCCACAGGGACAGTAGGAACAATTTGCTAGGAAAGAGGCATCAGCCTTGGGGACACGCACGCGTGATGGGTAGACGGGGATCCTCGCTCTGCTCACCCTAAAAAGTGCTGCTTGCCCTTGCCCTCCAGCTCCCTCCTTCCCCTGGGAGGTGTGTGGCCACTGGGGCACCTGGAAATCCACTTGAGCAGGACATGGGGGCAGGTGTGCAGGGCACAGAAAGTGGGGTGCGGGTTGTGGGGCTCCGAGCGTGGGACGCAGGGCATGAGCTGCCTGTGGGTCAGCAGTGCCCCGGAGGAGTGATGGTTTTCTGTACATCGCCCTGTACCCCCGTGGGGCTCCCTTTTCTTTGAGGAATGCGTTAAGAGCAGTAAAGGAGCAGGTTTCCTGGTGGTTTTTTTTTTTTATTGCTTTGACACATTAATGATAATCTTTTCTCTGATATTCCCCCCTCCCATCTCCTCCTGTGTGGGTAGCTACCATGGTGAGATTGGGATGTGGGTGTAATTCTTCCAGCGCTGAGTGCTTAAACATATGGAAACCTACTTTGAAACAGTTTGTGGCTGCAAACCTACCGCCGTACCCATCCCTCTCCCCTGCGCTCGGAATGCCTCCCTGCGCGATGCGTGTGATAGAAACTCACAGTGCGCTTCCAGCTCGAGCTGTGAATAAAGAATCCGTCCCCAGCTCGTGCCTCCTTCTCCCCCCCAGGCAGAAGCATCCCCTCGCTTCCATGGCAGAGTGCTGCCCCTGCCCTGTCCCACCCCTGGCGTGGATGGCAGCGATGTCTGTACGCAGAGAGGTGGTTTGGGATCTGGGGAAAGCTCTCCCGAGTGGTGGTGGTGCCCAGAACGCCTCCCTTTGGGGCTGTGCTGACCTTCCTGCGGCTGGCTGTGCCGCCAGTCGCCTTTCTGCTCTGGATTACAGGGGCTAACGAACCACAGCTTGGTTTGGGTTGTTGCAGACGGGAGAGACACCTGCATGAGTCATGCCGCGGTGCTGCCAACTCCGCAAACCTCCCCGCGCACGCAGACGGCCGTGCTGGGCACTTGCCATGTTTCCCTATTTACTTGCCTGTGCCCCCTGTTCCCCCTGCCGGGGCGGCTCTGGGCAGGCTGCATCCCCTGAATTCTTCCAGCCTCTTCAGAGCGGGTGGCATTTGCTCGCCTGGCAGGCAGGTCCCCTCAACAGCTTTGTGAAGGTCCAATTAAGAGATCACTCTGCTGTCCCTGGGTCCCTGGCGGCCCGGCTGCTGGCATGTGTGCGGCTGTGAGCAGAGGGTGTGCGTGTGTGTTTGGCAGCTGAAGGCCGCTCACGCCGAGCTCAAGGATGTCTCTCGCTGGCAGCAGGCCCCCGTTTGTTGCTGGCATCTAGGCAGGGGTTTTGGCTGCCTTCCTCGCTGGCGGCGCTGGAGCTGTCTCCCAGGTTCTATGGACAGGTACCCTGTGAATGCCCTGGATGAACTCCCTGGCTGTTTTGCCTTCCTGCCTGGTGCCGTCTCACAGCTCGCTGCCCCGACCCGTGCATGGGCAGTGCTGCGCGCCCCATGGCTGGTGTGGGGATGGGGGGCTGACTGCTGGTGGCAGGGGGTCTGGTGGTGCGGGGACAGGGCGTGCAGAGTGCACGGAATGAACAGACTGCCTCAGCCCCTGCGATGTTCTCGGCTGTCGTGATCCCTGTGTGAGGAAGAACCTGTGAATTGCTTTTAGACTCCAGGGAGGAGTGGGTGGAGAGACATTATGCTTATTTTATTACGGGTCCCTGTATTGCTGTACATAATATGGAAGCACTTTTTATGGAGAGGCTCTTCAGGAACAAAAATGAAAGACCTGTATTACCCACTATACAATAGATTTGCAGAATGTGATCACACAAAAAATGTTGAAATGTAGGTTATTTTCCCCATGTTAGTGCAGATCTCGACATTTTATGCAATGACGGTCCAAACTGATGTGATTTGGGGGATAGTAGGGTGGGGGGAGAAGTCTGAAATTATTGTACTGCCTCTTGCTCCAGCGTACTTTAGAGCAATATATTTCAGATACTCTGATTTTACTTCCCATCAGTGTAAATCTAGAGCAGCTTTTCTGAAGTCAGTGGAGCTGCTCTGGATTTATGCCTTGCCACTGTGATCGGCATTGGGCTCTCTGGGAATGCAGGAGGCAACTGTGTGACTTACCCTGCACAGCATTTTTCACTTTAGCATCTCCTGTCACGGCTGCTGCAGCCTCCTTTGTATATTTGGAATGGGGAAGTCCACATCACTCACTGTTTTCGGGTTTTGATTAGTTTCTCCAATTTGTCAGTCTTGGTCGCAGAGCTCCATTCACTGACACTTGACTCTGGACGATCAATAGATTCTCCTGAGGTTTGAATGCCAAAATAGTTACATTAAAAAAAAAAATACAAGGTGCAATTAATGTGCTGTATTTTATTATGGGGAATGATAGGCACTCCAAGCCCTATTATCTCTGTGTTTAAAGCAGCTTAGCATGGTGAGGAAGGTGTGAGCCCAGGAGCAGCTGCAGGAGGTCAGAGCAGAGGGCTGCTGAGACTGGGATGTGGTTTGTGTCTTGGGAAGGATTTTTGGATCAAGGATGCATTCCTGAGCCAGAGATGGCATCCATTTATTTAATTGCTGTGATAGGTTTGCCGTCAGGGATTTGGTCACTCTTTGAGCCCAGGCTGATGTCTGGCATGCACAGCATCTCTGGGCAAGGATTCCCTTGCTTCAGAGATCTTGGAGAGCAGAGTTTGTGCACCATGGAGCATGGCAGTGATTTGGGCTACACAGGGTTTTGCCCACTGGTGCCGATGGGATGGAGATTTCCTATCCTGGTGACCCTTACGCAGAGTCTGAGCCCTCCTGCCCCTTCCCTGTAGCTCCTCAGAAACGTGCTGTGAAGCCAGGCTGCTGTCCTGGGAGGGTCCCTTCGCAGGATGGTGGGGGAAGCAAAGGGCATTGCTGCTCATAGCCTTGGGTCACTACAGCTCGTGGTGCTGCTGTTCCTGGCCTCAGTGGCTGAGGACATGAATCCACAAAACACAAGCATGAGTTTTGCCGTGAGGGCGAGGTGGCTTCACTGAGTAACAGGTCCCGCTCACACAGGTGACTGCAAACCAGTCCTGTCTCAGAGGTGTGACCGGGGAGCAGAGTGGAGGTGGTGATCTCCTATGCCCTGTGGAAAGCAAATGAAACTAAAATTTTCTGGCCTTAATAAGCATCCCACTGAATGAGCAGCCATCCCACTGAAATAAATACTGTCAGCTCAACAAATTAAATCAACTGAACTTGATTCCTCCTTCTCCCCCCCGCCTAAATACAACTAATGTTTGTTAATGACAAGCGGTGACTTGATTTGTTGGCATAGTGTTAGCACTTACCGCTGTCAGTGGCTCAGCTGATGTGCTGGCACGTGGCGGTGACAGAGATGCTTTCCCGACTGTGGCTGTCACATCTTCTCGCATTAAGTGCCACGGAGGCTGGGGAGTGTGAGGTACCATGTGGTGCTCTAGATGTTGTGGAAGATGGTTCGATTTCATGCTGCTGGGAGTTTCCCAGCTGGCATTTCAGAGGAGCCGTTCCCACATGAGGCTGGGCAAGCAGAAACGACAAGCAAAGAGGTCCTCTGAGATCGCTTACAGGGCGGACAGGGATCGCTCGGATCCAGCTTTCCCTGGGTATTTCCACCCCCCTCTGTGACGCAGGGTGCTGCAATGGGAAGCAGTGCAAGTGCTGCTTGGAGTGTCTGCGGTGGGTGAATTCAGCATGGAAGGAGATCACTGTTTGCACAGTGCCTTGCACAGTGGACTTGAGTCTCAGGTGCAATGTAAATATCAATGTTTCTTCCACGCTATCAAAAATTTCTCTTGTAGCTCACTTTCAGCTTTTCTTTGTTTACATAAACATGTTTGTTTCTGACAGCATTCAGAAAGCTTCATGAATTTATGATGCGCTCCAGATTCAAGTGCACGTTCTTTTTTTCTCCTCCCCCCCCTCCCCGAAATGCTCTTTCTTCCCAAATTTTGGTGATGAAATGGCAAGAGGTGTGCATATTTCAGCAGGCTATTGAGAGGCAATGTAAACACCATCTTTCATGGAAAATCAGTTTGTTCAAGTTCAAAAGCAGCCCAACCTCCCTACTCTATCAATTTGCCTGTCATAGGAGATGATTTTAAAAGTGCCGATTACGTCCTATCTTGTCTCTTGCAACTTCAGACAAGGAGAGAAAAAATGAGGTGTAGCATTTGATTTTAACTCTGGTTTTTCTGATTTCTTTTGGTGATCGTGGTAATCAGGGGTGAAGCAAAGGGGTGCCTTGGGGGGGGTAAGGGATAGGCAGGAGCAGAGGGGTTTCTATTAGGCTGATGTCTGCCGAGTAGACTTGTTGGAAACTGCGTGTAAACCTGCTCTGCTCACCTCACTGTGCCTGCACCAGCCAGCCCTCGGGAGCTGCTCTGCCCCGTCGCTTCCTCCGTGGTGGAGGAGGAGACCTGCAATGGCAGAAAGGTGGGCTTCCAGTGACAAAGGTGCTAAGTCTTGGGGAGAGGGTGCTCAGGGCGCTGCTGTTGCATGGCCATGTCCTCCTGCCCCCGGGTGTTGTGCTGCCCAAGGGTTAAGGACTGTGCAGGGAGCAAAGGTATGGTTATGGGGAGGGGGTGGTGTAAACCCACCCATGTTAGGCAGCTCTAGCTTGACATCAGTGGTAGTGCCACAAAGCTGCCCTGGATGTAAAACGCTGGAAAAAAACCACTGATGCAATTCAGACTGGGGCTAAATGGAGAAGCCGGGACCAAACTCCTTACTCTGGCCAAGCCAAAGGTCTCGGGAAGCTCCAAAGGTGGGGTTCCCACTGGGAGCAGCCCCCGGGGTGGTGTGGGAGATGGTGCATCTGCCCAAGCAGCTGTCCCCACCCCAGCCCATTCACCTGCACAGAGGTAACGCGTGCCCTGCACTCCCAGCACTGGGAGAGTTTGGTCATGGGCTGGGGGAGCCCTGTGGGGGGAGCTGGTCTGGAGAGGAAAAGCATTTCTGCTAGAGAGGGGGGTAATGTCATCCTCACACCCAAGAAATAAAATCCTTCAGAAGATTAAATTAGAGGTGCAGATATCTTTGGGTTTTTTTTTTGTTTTGCTTGTACGGGAACATTTCAAAAACAGATGGCAAAGCAGAGATTTATTTCCCATGAAGTGCAGAGGGCTGGTGCACAGGACCTTATCTGCTTGTGGGCCCTGTAATAAACCTGCCAGCAGGTGATTTAAATCCGGTTTTTCTGATTGGGAGACTAGTGGAAGAAACAGGGTTTATGCTACTTATGAATTTTATGGGCAATGTTAGATTTTTAAGATGCAGGAATGATCAGGGCATGTCTCTGTAGCACTGGAGACTTTCATTCCTTTCATGAAGGATCTTCCCCGAGTCAGAAAAATGAACCGTTTTACATTATTTAGCAGTTGGGCTGCCGAAGCCAGCTGTTTGCATGAGTGACAGACGCAACTATTTTATATCTCAGTTTAGGAGCTGTTGTCAATTAGCCACAGCTTTTGCTTAGCAGCGAGACCTTTGCCACGCTGGGGACGGAGGGCTGCTTAATGGATGCTGCAGCTCTTGAAACAAACATT
Source organism: Microhierax caerulescens (assembly GCA_035590215.1). Classification (NCBI taxonomy): domain Eukaryota; kingdom Metazoa; phylum Chordata; class Aves; order Falconiformes; family Falconidae; genus Microhierax; species Microhierax caerulescens. Next base: position 96,895,779 of record JAVJGJ010000001.1, read on the forward strand.
TATGCTGCATCTAAAAAAAAGGATGGAACTCACACCAAAAAAAGACGGAGTCCGTGCACCTTAAAAGGGAACCCTTGAGCAGATGGAGCAGGTTTCTATGCAACGAGCAGTAATTAGAAACTCAGCAAATAGTCGATAGCTGCTGACTGTCTTTGGTTCCCAGATTTTTGTTGGAAAAAGGAGCAAGTCCAAGATGAGTTTTGGAAGGAGCCGGCCTGGATGCATGCATGGTCCCTGGTTGGTGTGAGCGCCTGGTGTGGCGAGAGACAACAGCCATCAGCTCTCGGTGCCTCTGTCCCTGACGCTGCAAGGCTGTGGCAGCCTGAAATGTCACTAGTGGGTTTGAAAGGCACCTAGAGAGCCAGGGGTGGAGGACTGATAAACATAGAAAGTCTGGTGGTCTTCTGTTGAGTGCAAAAAGCATGCAGCACAGGCTCATGCAATGAAACAGGCTTTTAAAATATTGGCAGTGAAGCTCTCTCAGGGCAAGCTTGAAGGCCAGTGTGCCTCAGCCGTCCCCAAATCACGGGAATTGGAGCTGGAGAAGTTGGTGAATAAGCTCTTTCCCGTCTCCAACGGTTGTTCGGTACAGTGTGTTCCTAAGCGTGGCTGGTTCTCAGGGATGCAGGCAGCAGGACTTCTGCCGCTTCCCTTGGCAGAGCGTTTCACAGCCTATTAGACCTCTCCCGTATTCCGCCTACCTCTTTTCTTCTCTGCTTCATTCCATCATTTATTGGATGACCTGAATCCACAACTTTCCATCCTTATCACCTGTCCAAACGCAAACCCGGGCAAATCTGCAAACCGGGGATGAATGGTTAAATGGTGAGTGGGAAACGCTCAAAAGGAGCTGAGCCTGGCATGTAAATACATTTACAGTTGGAGGTTATTTGGAGAATAAAGGGCAAGAACTTGAAGTGCATGTGGTGATGAGCCATAGATTATTCTCTGAAAATACTTAGAAGGCAGTTATAGTTACACTATCTAATTCATCTCCCACTAAGACATTCTCCTCCAAGGTGTTTGGAAATAATGGAGTGGCTTAGTTACTAACATTATTAAATCCTCATCTCTGACAGCTGTGAGAATTAATATACAAAGGTTTTATCCTTTTTTTAAAAAAAACACAGCTCAGTTACTCATTTCCTGTCTTTTGCTTAGGAGTAGCCCACTGAAAGTTATTAGCATGAGTACTGGTGCAAATAAAGCTCAACTTCATTAAAGAGAAACAAGCAAGAGACAAACAGAAGATAGCATGAGTTTTATTGTGGTCGACACATTTTTTTTCTTTTCAAATATTAATCATTCATCCATCTGTAAATCTCAAAGGGCTTTACAGAAGAGAGCAGGCACCATCGAAGATGTGGTCCATGCTCTGCCATGATTTCTATGAGGGGCCCCAGGGCAGCAGTCCCGTGGCTAGAGACCCGCAGGCAGGGAGAGCAGAGGTGGTGGATGAAGCTGGCCTCTGGGGTTATTTTTTGAAGACAGCTGATTTTTTTTAAATTGTCTTTTGCACTGTTGCTCTTTGAGGGGTGAGGCTCACCTTGGATGGGAGGCTGCTGAAGTGGTGTGGCCAGCCCGTTGACCCTGGTGCACTAAGTGCTGCTTGGGCACCATCTCCTCCTCTGGGTCTCAGCCCTAGCTTGTTCTGGGGACTGAGCTGCTTGGCATCTCCAAGCCCCATCCTGGGTGCTGCGTAGGCATGTGGGTGGCTGTCTGGGCTCTCTGAGGGTGCCCCAGAGCTGGGTGCTGTGAGATGTTACGGAAGGGCTGAATTCACACTTCTTTCTTTTGATGAGTTTGATTTGTATCAGCCCATTAAAACTGTTGTGAGAAGTCTTAAGCAGAAATGAAGAGGTGAAGTTAACATTCTTTATTGCTAAAATCAAAGACTCTGTAGACTCTGTCCTACAGAGCAGAGCCCAGCCCACGGTGCCCACCCCATCACCTCCCTGGTGTGACGGAGCTGGGCAGCCCATGGGGATTTGGGACACCTTTTCAGGGACTGCACGGAGGAGCCATTCTTCAGATGTGCCCTTTTAAAACCCAAATGTCCATGTGTCACACCTTATTGTATCCCCCCATATTTACAACACTATTAGTGTCGTAATGAGATTGCTGATGTTTGCTGTAAGCCCAGGGGATGCAGGCCTTTGATGAGTATCACCTTTTGGGTGCAGCTTCTGCTATGTCTTAGCGCAGCATCGTGCCCATCCAGAGTTAAAATACCTTCTTCCTTCTCTCTAAGCATATTGCAGCCCAACACATTAAATGCATTAGAAGGTTTTATTGCATTTAGCCAATTAACAAAAAGGGAAAGTCAAAGAGAAGTTGTTGCTTTGGTTCTTACGCCAACCAGCAAACTTTTTGATGGTTTCCCAAACTCCCCTAGGCTCTGTCCCCGCACCTTCTCGTTTGCTGCATGGCAGTGCCTGCTAGCCCTCCTGTGCCTGGCGGTGCCACTGAGGCCAGGTGCCCAGTGCGTATCAGCAGCCAGGCTCCCCATGTCCCCTGGGTGAATGCCCCACGCGAGGGTCTTGCCTGCGAGATGCAGGGTCCCTGCAAGGCTGTGAGCGCTGCCCCAGCACTGAGCCCCATCCCACACAACAGCTCGCTTTCGTCCTGGCCAAACCCCCCTCAGCGTGCCTGTGGTGTAATGCTCGTAAAAAGCTGCTGATAAATTGCAGCTCTCCGCCGCTCCCGGTGCGTGGCCGATGCTCAGCCCCAGCTGAAGGTTTGGTGAGGAGCGGGTGTGCAGCTGGCCGGGCTGAATCCACCCCGTATCGCTGCCGTTTCAGCTGGCTGTGTGGGCTTGTGTCTGAGGCAGTGGTCGTGGTGGGGTCATGGCCATCATGAGCAAAGGGCTGAGGGCAGGATCTGCCCCAGCTCTAACGGGTATCTGCCAAAACGCTCAGCCTGGTTAGGTGTGCGGGGTCTGGGGATTGCTCTATCAGACTCCAGTCTGTGGGACTTCATCATCTGAGTTATTATCTCCAAAACGCTGTTATCTCTCCAAATGGCAGTCTCCTATTGAAAACAATCCCTTTCAGCAGGGCACTTGCATTTATTTACTGCACAGCTTCTCCCATTAGTATAATCATTACTCCTTGGACTGGGTTTGAATTCAGAGCATCCCACTGTGGTACTTAAAGAATTAATTACAGCGATGAAAGAATTCCTCTAAAGACTTCTATGAATTGGTCTGGTTGAAGTGTTTTAGCTTTACTTCAATTGGTGCAGCTCTTGTCAAAGGATTGTGAGAAAATGCATGGGTCAGTGATTTAGATTAGGCAAATTACGTTAGAAAAATTGATTTGATTTAGAAAGTGAGCTTTCAGATCACAGGGAATTGCCTGCTTCTTTCTCTGCTATGCTACTTCTCCCTGAACATGAGCAGAGGCAGATAATTCAGGGTTAAAGTCAGTGGCTATCGTGAAAGGTTTGTCTGAGAGCGGACAAGTGATGGGTTGACACGTAGCTTTAGATAAACAGCTATAGACCCATGTACTGCTATCTGTGCATCAGCTGCAGTTACAGGTGGATGGGGATACTTACAAACAGCACTCACAGGCAGTCCACGTGGCTTGCTAAAGAATCGAGCCCTTAATTTTAGGTTTGGGTTTGGTTCGTCCCCCTGTCCCCCCATCCGTCCCCCTGCCCCCCCCGGCAATGGCTTTTCTGTACGGCATACCTTCGGAGGTGCTGTGGATCTGGGGATGCGTCTGTGGCTGCCTTAGCCAACCCAGCGCCTGGCTCTGTGCTTAGTCATTCCTGGGAGTTTGCTTTACATGGGTTTTTTTTACTTCCTCGGATCAAACTGAGTGTTTCCTTCTTCTGTCCCTTGCTCTTGTCTTAAAGGGGCTGCAGTCCCTGGGCTGCAGCGGGAGGATGCCCAACAGTGGGCACGTGGGGCTGTGTCCCCTCAGAGGATCGGTTCCTAGAAGGCACCTTCTGAATGAGCAGTTCCCTTCCCTGCACACTGGGGAGTTTCTTCCAAGTTCTTCACCTGACCAGCTGGGTTTTGCCTCTGGGAACGATGGGTTGCAAACACAACAGCTGCTGGTCAAAGACCCAGAATGTTCATGACCGTTTGTGAGTGGCTTACGACGCGAGTGGGCTCGCCGTGTTTGTCAGGGTAGCAGGGGCGACGTTTGCCAACAGGTGTTTTAATTTTCACTTTGTAAAAGTTCTCTCTTAAAAAATAGTTAAGGAGATGGGTTTTGTCTAGCAGTGATTTTTGTTTCCTTGTCACCCTGCAGAATCCTATAAATTCCAGCTTGTTGCTGGGATGCTGGAGAGATCTCATTTTTGGTCTGGCTAGGACGGGTGGCATTTCTCCCCGTAGCATCACCACCATCTCCCTTGGCATGAAAATCTGGGTGTGGGGCTGTGGTATGCCTGTGTCGCTCCCTCTCCCCCAGCGGGCACGAGAGAGGTCCAGAGCTCGGGTGATGCCGACAGGGTCAGGTGCAACCTTTGGCTCAGGGGGTTGTGCGCATCCCTGTGCCATGCAGAGAACCTCTTCTGTACCCCAGCCTCGGGCTGGAGGCGAGATGGCAAGTACAGGAGAGAAAAGATGCTGGGGAGCACTGAAATGGAGACTCCTGCCAGCAACCAAATTCAATGCTGCAAAAAAGAAGTTGCAAAAGTAGCAATCCATCTGTCCACTTAGTGGGAGAAACCTAAGATCATTTCACAGTAATCAGCCCCCTGGTGTTTAAAAAAAAAAAAAAAAAAAAAAAAAAAAACCACAAAAAAAAAACAGCAGGTTTTTGCTGTAAGTGGGTAACTGGCAAAATCTAAAGCACATTAATGTGCTCAGAGTCTATGAGGCTTTTTTTTTCTCTCCTTTTGACAAGTAGAAGCTTATCAAATTAAAAAATAATATAAGAAAAAATAGATTGCCTTTTCTTTTCAGATACCGTGTATCTGGCATAACATTTGGGAGGTATTCTTTTCTCCCTGAAACTCTCTAGTTAATTACCAGCAGAGTTATCGGCAAGTGAATGTTTTTCTTTGCCGCAGGTACAGTCGGACGGTGAACACTGTCATCACATATCTCACAGTAATACATTCTCAAGGTGATGCATTATGCAGGTGCATTGCTATGCTGTAGCTGCTTGGCTATATCAGTGTCTCCATTAAAACCTACAATATTCGGGGATTTTAATTTGGTTGTAAAAACTTGCTTCAGGCACTACCTCAGAAGACAAAGTCCAGGAGTGGTTTGTGGGTTGTTTTTTTTGTTTGTTTTGTGTTTGTTGGTTTTTTTGTTGATTTTTTTTTTTTTGTAATCTCATTTTATTTTTTCATGATTTTCCTATTTTTCCTGTCCCCTTAACTGTAAGGAGATAGAGGGAACAGACTGCAAAGGCGCTGCTTGATTCTTGCTTATGTGAATTGACAGGCATTGAGTTGGAGGAAGATCATAGAGATTTCTGCCTCCACATGTGAAACAGTCATTCAGATTAAAAGAGGGGTTACAAATGGTGGGGTTCGAACGTGGCAGGCTTGAAGGTGTCCATAAGAAGCCCTTGTTGCAAGAGGCTGCCAGGGGAGAGGTGTTCAGGCTGGGCATTTCTGCAAGCCAGGTGCAGGTGGTGTGTCCCCACTGCCCCTGGAGGAAGATGCCCACTGTCCCCAGCAAAGGCTGCGGCATTGGGGGGCAGCTGGGGCCGCAGTGAGCGGAGCTGGACGCTGAGCATGCGAGCGAGATGCAGCAGGACTTTGCTTTGGGACTGGAGTCATTGAATTGCAGCAGATGCTTTGCTGCTACACAACAATTTGTAATTAAAACACAACTTGCCATCCTGATTAGATGAAGCAGTTAAATTCATTTGCAATATTTTTTTCTCCCTGCATTGTGTAATTAGCAACATATGATGCTTACATTAGCTCAATTAAAAGTTATAATGATTAATTTGCACATCAAAGCCTCCCCATGAATCAACTGGTGCAGCACAGGGGAGCGAGCTCAGTTACAGCAATGGTTGTGTGAAGTGCCCGCATGAACATATCCCCCACCTGCTCCGGGGGCTCGATGGTCGTGGTGTCATGGGTACTCCAGAGCGGTGGTTCGCGGTGGTTCGGTCCTTCTGGAAGCCAGCAGTGTCCGTGTGTCTCGAGTTGCTCAATAAATACAAGGGTGACGCTTGCCAGGGTGTGTCGGTTCCTTCCTTGCGTCTGAGTCAGCATGATGGATCCCAAAGCATCTGACTGACCGTGCACCTGGGAGCACTTAGAAGTGATAATGTTAGGATTACTGGTGGTTCTTGCTGTTGCTTTGTGAATATAAGCATCGTTGTAAAGTGTTTTGGCTGAATTCTGAATGTTCTACTTAGGTTAAACTTTGATTAACATGAATTTTGCTTGAAGGCTTTGTAAGTCAGATTGGGGCTCTAACTATTAAAGAATCTTGTTTAAGCAAGCCAAAACCAACAAGAAAACTACTATAGGCTAATTGTAATGATTTTTTTTTCTTTCTTATGTAGTCTTGATATTGTCTTTCCACCTTCTGCTGAGCTGTGAAAATATTCCGCAAAATGATATTTTTGAATTGATGGAAAAGTACACCCCTGTCAACAATATTTTGCTATTGTTCATCAGAGACAGGCTTCATAACAAAAGAGATCCGTGTTGGAAAAGTATATCAGCTGCAAACAGTGTATTCAAAGTCTTCTCAAATAGCAGGGATGGTTTATGAGTTCCTGCTCCAGCTGAACTGATGAAATGCAGAACGTGGCTTCTAATCTTTCAGAAAAGTGAACGAGGCAGGTTGTAATAATGCATTGCCATTTTCACAAAAGATGGATTTTATATTAAAGGTTCCAGCAGAAAAAGGTCTGAAGGTGTTAAAATATTTATATATTGTTTAAGTTACTGTATGAGGGTGCTGTCTCCTTCCCTAGAGTGCTGTGGGGTCATGGACACATAAGCGAGCGGAAAATGAGCTCCCACCTTTTTTGGTCCATGTCTGTGTACGTGCACATGCGTGTGCCGACATTAAATTGGTAGGGTGTTAAATGTTTCACTTTTCCTACCATCAATTTCAATTGAATTTCATAAGCCATTAAAGTTCTCTGCTGCTTCCTTTGCTGTTCCAGCTATGTGAGCTCCAGCCATTTAGCTGCAGGTCCTGGGGCACGATTGTGCTGTGGAGCAGCAAAAGTAAATTGGTTCCTGATGTAGAATCTTTTTTTTTTTTTTTTTTTTTTTTGGGTGTGTGTGTGTGTAGGTGGGTGGGTTTGTTTTGTTTTGTTTTTTAATGTCTCTTATTCACTGTGAGTGATATGTTGGGCTGATGATGTGAATCTTCAGGCTTGGCTTTTTCCAGTTCAGTTCTGGATCCCTCCAACAGCATCTTTTTAAAGAAGCTTTTGTGTGTACCTTGAATGGCAAAGTCTTGTATGTAGAGGAAAAAAGATTTATTTTGTTTATGTATTTTTATATGTAGAGGAAGAGGATTTATTATTTTTTTTTCTCTATATTTATCTATAGAATCATGGTGGAAAGGTTTGACTGGGGTTTTATGTTTTCTCCCTGTAGATCTGAAATGTTTATGAGAATAATACTTATTTGGATCAAAGGGGATCTTCTGGCAGTCCTCTGACACTGTTTCAGTACTGGCAGTGTGACAAATAATGAAAAAGCAATCCTTTCCCCTTCTCCCACTTTTATTCTCAGGATAAATGAATGGTTAAGATTT
>JAVJGJ010000001.1:96903586-96913650 GCA_035590215.1 Microhierax caerulescens
TTGAATGGTTAAGATTTCTGTGCTTAAAAATAGTTTCTCATGGCCCTTAAAAAAAATAATCCATAACACCCTTTAAAGAGATGATTTAATCTTTTTTGTTGGTTTGTGTTTCGCACTGGTGAGTGTCTTTGTTGCCAGTCTGAGGCTAAACTTGACAAAGTTTGTACGGAGGCCGAGCAGGTTGGGTCTGTGGGAATGAAAACTGGTAAGTGATTTTACTGCTTGTAGAAAGCAGTTCCCACGGTGGGAGCTGGGCAGCAGGGATGCAAGCAGGGCCATGCCACCACGGTCCACCAGTAGAACTGTTTTGCACAGCATAAAGCTAGAAAATTTGCCAAAACACAGAATGAATGGAAAAAAAAAAGAGTAATTTTCATTTGCCATGTGATTTGAAATAGTGCAAGCCTATTCTAAAATGGGTGCGAGTGTCTGCTGAGAGCTGCGGGGCAGGAGTTCAGTCCACCGCTGCCTCTTCCTCCTCCAGCTGCCCCTGGGGGCTGATGAGCCGAGGGAGGTGTCCACCAGTGCTTTGCCAGGATTTCTCTTTTTCCTTTCTTCCTTGCTTTTATGGCAGTGGATGTGAGGATCAGCTGCCATGTTCTACATCATTCCTCCCCAAGCAGCCGAACGGTGCTGTGCATCCGACCGGCTTGGGTCTGCAATGGCTGCATGGGGGACCGAGCTGGCTGCCCATCCCAGGTCGCATGCCCTCCACCTTCCCAGAGCATTATTCCCAGCAAAGCCAGGCATAAAAGATCAGGCTGGGCCAGTACTCCTTGTTTGGGAATAACTGCAGCCGTTTCATTCCTTTTTTTTTTTTTTTTTTTTGCAATGCTGCTAATTGGTGCTCTCAGCCTCAGCTCCAGCTTAATGAAGGCTGCTGCCTGGGAGTCATTGCAAACAGTTATGGAAATGTGTTTAAATGCTTAAATCTGTTGTACTTTCCTCTTTATGGGCTTATTCCTTTAAAAAGGATAAATATGCCCTGAGTCCCCACCTGCCCAAGACGAATGCTTTCTGTGAAGCCTGCAGCGGGGCTGCGGGCACCTCTGCAGTGGAGGGGGTTGGGGGGGCAGCGCCACCGCCTTGTGCTGAGGAAGCACCGTTTTTGGTCTGTTTGCTCCATGCTCAAGATGGGGCCTTTGGATGCCGGGATAGAGCACCCAGCTTCCCCCTGCCCAAGGGAGGAGGGCAGCCCTCCTCTGACCTGCCTATCACAGGCATCAATTACTCGAGCCAATGGCCCCGTTAAATCAACAGGGCTGCTAATTGAACGCTAATGCAGCGTGCCTGCTGTGGTCCTTGCTGGTTCCACGGCCGCACCACTGGTGTTGGTCTGTCCAGCAGGTAGTGCGTGTCCCTCTGTTCGTCAGCGTGGGGACTCTGCATCTGCACAGAGGCAGGCAAGGTTTGAGCTGTGTCTGTGCTAAAAGCAAAGGAAAAGGGTCGCTTGATGGGGTTTCCCACCATGGGTGTTGGCTGTAGCCATACATTCTGCAGGCTTGGAGATGCATGGTGGTTCCTGGTGGTCCTGATGGGGGCGGGGGGGCTGTTGGATGGGGGCTTGTGGTTTCTCCCAAGACTGAGAAGCACCGTCCAGTTGGACATACAGTGTTGCAAGCTGGGCCAATTTATTCTGCTCCAGGCATTGAGCCAGCGATGGTAGGAAGCAATGATGAATAGCCAGGCTGTCGCCTCCTCCTCTGAGAGAGCGTTTGGGGAGGTCATGAGCCGCCGTGGTGGGTGTTTCCGGAACCGTTTGCAGCTCGTTTCTGTTGGTGAGACATGGAGCTGGCAAAGGTGCTGCTTCCAGGAAGCATGCCCTGAGGATAATGCGTGAAGTTGGTTTGAAATGCCTCTTTAAAAGCTGGCTCTCCTCCAAATTTATTCTGCTGTTACTGAGTTGTGAGACCCCAGAGCGGTGACTCTGTGCCCTTGGGGTGGTGTGATTTTGAAATTATTATTTATTTTTTTTTAAAGCCTCATCTGGTGCTTGCTCAGGAGTCACCGAAGGGAACCCTGTGCCAGCCAGTGGTGTTGGAGGTTGTCACCCTGTGGTGGCCTTATCTCGGCTCATCCAAAACAAGCTGCAGGTCCTCGAGCAGGTGTGTGGATCTCCATTAGTTGTTGGCAGCTTTAATCGGAAAAGACTGGATCGAGCATCAGCTTATGCTCTTATCCCAGGAGGTGGTCGCTTCAGGCTGACAATGAGGGACAGGACTTAGGTTGTCCCTCGCCTTTTATCTACAGCCTTTCACTGGCAGGGAATGCAAAATCCTTCCTGCAGTGTTGGGAGATCTTTGTGGCTGGTGGGTTTCCTTCTCCCCTCCCTTGATTTTAAGGCAGGGCTACATCCTTACTTGTGAGAGAGCCCGTTCGCTCAGAAGCCTTGCAGGTAAAGATTTCCAAGGCGTTGGGTGGATGTTTCTCTGCCTTTATGTCTGCTGGCAAACAAAGTGATTCTGAGCACTGCTGGTGATAGGAGGCATCCAAGCAGAAATGCAACACTGCTCCCCCAAAAAGGATTGAAGAAATTGTTATGTTCATATGGAGGTGTAATTGTCCAGGCTGTCTCAGTGGTTGCAAATGCCTCCAAGTACATGGTGCTTCAAGACCAAGAGAACGCCCAGGGCCTCCCAAATATGGCTGCGAAAGTAAAACAGCTGCTTGTGTTTAAAGAAAAACATGGGGTATTGCTTATTTTTCCTCCTAATTAGAGGGAAATGTGAGTGGTCTAATTCCCATATTTTAAAGAGCAATGTTCACCCAAAATGATGGACAGGGAAGATGAGAAGGGACTGGTACAAGCCAAAAGCAGCAAACCCATGAAGCAGAGCTAGAGACAGCTTTAAAGCTATGAACATAATTGCCCGAGGAGTCTGCCAAGGAACCAGATGCTGTAAATGAAAGAATAACTTCCATGGCTTGGCATCTGCCTGTGATCCAGGGAGAGGAGGAACAGGAGCAGGGGAACTGCGTGGAGGGCTGGGGAGCAGTTGCTCCAGCTGCAGAATGGGTACCTTCCGAAATATTTGGTCCACACTGAGATTTTTGTATGGAGGAGGGTGAACCTGCGCTCGAAGAGGAGAGGTGACAGTCAATGTGCCTGTCTTCTGGGCTGTTTGACCGTTCTGCATGTTTGCTGTCTGCATTACGTGGTTGTTCAGTTGCTGGGAAGCTCCGGGTGCTGTGGCAGTTTAAGCAGGTGGTGGTAAATGAGGAAGATGCGGCTGAGCTGAATTCTGAACCTTTTGGGACCCATTTCTGCCCACAACCCTACAGAGCAGTTTGTTTTCCATGCATGGACAAGCTCAGTTGATTTTTAAAATAAGTGGCTACCATGTGACTTGTCTGAGGTCAAATCACGCTTGGCAGTGCTCTAGTTTTGAAAACCAAACGGGAAAGTTCCTCTTATGTTTCTCCGCTATTTATTTTTACAATTGCTGTTAAAACAATTGCAGTCCTAGCAAAGGTAAACAGCTGGGTCTGACATAATCAGTACACAGACAATATCCATCATTTACATGGTGTAAAACCTCTGCAACACAACATATTACTGAGGCTGCATCTTAAGGAAAAAATAAAAGGCCTTTATGGGAAGGGGAGCAGAAATCAGCTGGGGTCCTCCTCCTGCATAGACTACATGTGGATAACGGCATCAGTGTTTGCAGCATCAACACAGTCTCCTTTCTGCTGGTGCGTGAACCAAGCACCCCAGAAAAAAAGGGATAACTACAGCGTTGTGCACAGGGCGTCTTCAGAAAGCCATGAAAGCAGTGGTGCCTGGTGTGCATAGACGTAACGTGCCTTTCACAGCTGGGGAAATTGAGGCGGGGAGCAGTAAGTAGAGGAGGTAACAGGGGAAGTTCACACAATTTCAGGCAAGGACAAGGAGCGTAGCACTGTTTTTCAAACCAGGGAAAGGAAGGAGAGCTTTGTTCATGGGTTAGGCATTGTTTAACTATTCTAATAGCCTTTTGTTTTCTACTGGTTTGGCCTTTATCAGTGGAGCAGAGGTTCAACATGCTCCTTAGGTGCACAGAGATGAGACAGAGGTAGGAGTGGGACGGAGGACTTGGGGCTGGGGGGCATCCCCAGTATCCTGGGGATACTGGATATCCCCAGGAGCCTGGCAGGGAGCCGGGGGAAAGCGGAGGTGGCTGGGGACAAATTCAGCCCCTGCCTCTGCACGCTCGTGGCAACCTGCTGCATGTGTGTCTGTGTTTGTAAGTAGTTCTGGATGTTTTCCCTCAAAGTAATAAAGTGTTTTTGCGAGGAGGGGCAGGGGGAGGCCTCTGTGTTGCTTCTGCTTGGGGATACAGTCATGTGCAAGTCAAATAGCCACATCATGTTGAGTGCTGAATGACTCTGCTTATTAATATAATAAACCAGAGGAACACGCTGTCATGACAGCCTCTGCAGTGAGAATCCAGAGGGTTATTTTAACCAAGGCGGCATTAAATCTTTCTGTCTCCTGCAAATTGCACCCTGGAGGTATAGGCTGTAGGGTAGGAGGGTAGGAACATTTAACAAGGGCTTGCAGGAGTTTTTATGCATATCGTGGTCTCCACAACACTGCTTTACTGTCTGAGGTTTTTATATTTTGTTCGTCACTATAGTGAAGTCCCTCAGAAATGGTAGGGAGCAAAGCATGCTCCCCCTCCCTCCTTCCCTTAGTTTCAAGATGAAATTTTCTCTACTGTAGCATCGAAACAAGACCTTTTCTTCAGATGTACTATATAAAAACATGCTGTCATCCTCTGCTTTGGAAGCTGGGAAGTGTGTGCATGTATATGCATATTCTGTATATATACACACACTATAGAGAGATATGTGTATATATAGACATCCCCACCCCTCCCCACCCCCGATAAAATAGGCCTTACTCATATCTTTAACAAAAAGTGATGTTTGTTAGTTGGTGGGAGATCAAATCTTCCCCAAGGTCCCCTGATGGGCTCACAGCCCTGTCTGCTGTGATCAATCCAAGGGCAATACCACTCCTCTCTCGCAGCCCTGACACCACAGTTTTGGTCACGGGGTGCACAGGAAGGTTCGCCAAACCTTTGGAGAAGCGCTGATATGGGGTGGTTGATGCTGACAACCTGGCTGCCTCCCTCAGAGCCCCGAAAGTCTCTGAGCCCACAGGGAGACCTGTGTGTGGCTTCAAACGGCCCCATCATCGTGGCTGCCTGCCGTGGACAAGGCTTTCCAGGAGGCTCTGGCACCTGCTAGGGAGTGAGACGAATAGAAAAAAGGCAAATTTCTTGGGGAGAACAAGTTGAGGGGAGTCCCTGCAGGTTCGTCTGAAGTATTTTGCATTGGCTGTGTGCCAAACGCTAAGCGCATTGGGCTGGTTCATGTTGCTTCACTTCAAAGTGGCACTGGAGCAGGCAGGAGCAGAGGATGCAGATCTCCTCTCTGTCAGCCCCTGGTGAAAAATGCCTGAATCTTCCTGTATTTCCTGCATGTTGGCTTGACACGGAAGCAGCTTTTGCTTCTCTTTTTGTTATCATGAAGGGGGTTCAATACATCGTCTGAAATAACTTTTTTGCCTTGGCAGGGAGGTTCCTTGGCTGTAATTGACTTTTTCGCTCTTTCAAGCAATGGCGTTTTACCTGGGAAAGCAGCCAGTCGGTATTTTCAGCACAGTAGAATTCTGTCTTGCATTAAAATGAGGCAGTTCCAGATCTTCCTTGGGTTTTTTCCCCTTATGATGATCTAATTTTACATTGTACCCTCTCTACCATCTCGTCCACAGTCTCTCCAGCTCCTTCTTAGAAACGCTCTCATTAGACAGGAACCTCTTTAGCTTCCTTGAAACAGCACCTGCAGGACCAACAGATGAATAATCTGTAGTCCGCAACTGCATCATGATGGGCAGTTGAAATCTCCTTTAAGTGACCCTGAAATGAGGGCTGAATTATTACTGTTTTTTTTTTTCTTTCCAATGAGGATGTGTGATAACACTGAAGGTAAATTGAAAGTGAAGAAGGTTCTAGATACTGCTAAAAAATCTGAAGAGGTCAGGAGAGAAAATTTTCCAAAGCAGAAACAAACTGGTTTTCGTTCTTAGTTTTTCATGCCCATTTAATGTATTCATGAAAATTGCCTCAATTTAACTTCAGGGGAGAAGAGAAACTACAGGGCTGGTGTAGCTGAAAGGCTGCTCCCTGTTTTAACAAGTTCGCTATACTTCAGATTTTCACCTATTTTTTTTATTATTATTTTTTTAGTATGCTACTTTTTACCAGCGCTTTTCCACACCTGGTTCTTTTTAAAAAGTGCTCAGCAGTCTGCAGGAAAAAGATGCTAAGCACAGTTATCCCTGTTTCACAGGTAGAGGGGATTGGCAGAGATGTGCAGTAACTTTGGTCCCTGCCAGAGCCAGGAATAGAGATGCGCCTTTAGCTCCTGTATCCTTTATGGTGGCAACACCACACACCCCTGCCTGGGGGTCGTCCCAGCAGCATGGAACTGGAGCAGGGAGGGTAGGACTAGAGCAGGGAGGGTAGAACTGGAGCAGGGAGGGTAGGGCTGAGCCAGTCATCCTGCTTGACTGAACCTCATTTAATGTGCCTGCCCTTGGGTACCATGAATTACCTTCTGTGACGAGCAGTGAAAGCAGTGGTGAATATTTTTGATTATATATACTTTATACAGCTAGAGGCATGAAGCCTTGATAGACTTGGCTATTTGTCTGGACTCTCTTGCCAGTTAAATAATCTGGGGTTGAATATCGCCACCCCTCTGTGCATTGGTTTTCCCCTCTAGTGCTCTCCCACCTCTTCATTTCTCTGTTGTTAATCCGCCTGCATCCAGGTAGGATTTAAGAAGTAGTTGCTTAGCTTTGTACTTAGTACACTGCATGGTGGAACTGGCACGTTCCGCTCAGGTTATCAAGGGTACATAAAAATGCACTAGGAGTCTGCAGATGCTGCTGGTTTTACTGCTTCCTTTGCAAGGTCCGTGTGCCCACCCAGCAGATCAGTGTTGGTCACTGCTTTATCTCCAGGACAGTCTTGCTTTGGACCTACTGGGGTGGGAGATCTTTTGGCATCTGGATTATTAGGAATTTACTCTGAGATATCTTGTTGATGTAGCAGCACCACCTCTGCCTATTCACCTCCAGCAGCTGGAGAACATGAAGATCTGGGATCACATGGGCACCAGGAGGTTTTGATGCTTGAAATTCAGGGGTGGAATTTCCCACCTGGTACCTGGAAAAACATAATCCCCTGCAATAAATGAGCAATGCTGCCTTGCGTCCTACCTAGGAAAGGGCTTGAAGGGTTTCTTTGTGCAATTTGTGCTGTGCCTCTTGTGTACCAGTTGGAGGTTTAGTTTCTGGGTCTAGTACATCCTCCCCTAAATTTTGAAAAAGAAAACTCCTTAAGAAAAAGAATAATACGCTGTCAAATTTTGATAGCCTCCTTTGCACAAGTGTGGCCTTGTTGGTGTGATCACGATACTGATAGGCACAGATCCTGCAGTGTGCTTAAGCAGAAGCATAAAAGTTTGCAGGATATGGGTTGTGGATTTTAAGGTCTTGCAGGCCAAAGGCATTTCTTTCCTGTCTTTGCAAATGTTTCTGATGCTGTATAAATACTGTCTTTGCGATTTACTGGCAGCTAACATTATCACAAGCTTTAATTTAAAGCAAAATCAGAGTGCCTGTTTTATATCTCTAAGAGAATTATGAAAACCCTCTTTGCAGCATTGCAAACAAATAGAGATTGACAGTTATTAGTTTATGATGTAACTGCTCTGACAGCATTTGACACAGGGATTTTCAGTGATTGACTATAAGGCATCCCTTGTACGTGCTTGAGAGGGATGCTGAATGTGCCATACCCTTGCTGACCATTTACTTGGCCCCTACTGGGGATCTCTAAGTCCTGGGGGGGGTGAGGGTACAGATAGCCAGCAAACGGGGTCAGTTGTTGAGCAGAAACCTGCTGTTTGCAGCAGATGCTGAAAAAGGGCTCAAGAAGCTGTGTCTTTTCCCCCATGGCCTTGTTTGGAGGTATTTGGGAGCAATACAGAAACTAAAGGGTTATGTTACACACATTGCAGGTCACTTTTAGCAATAACCAGCAGGAATTTAGCACCTACTATGTGTCTAGTACGTCTGAATCAAATCTTTAATTGAAGGGCTTAACGTGAAGAGCAACCAAAAAAATAAACAACCTCGTCACTTGCTATTGCTCTGGTGTTCACTGTCTCTCCTGTGTGAGGCAATTACTGCAGGTCATATAGCTCATTTTGTTGAAGTATAAGCAGCATCTCTGCTGGAGGGAGGGTTTGGGCAGCATGCGCCTCGCTGCCCTGTTCACAGGCACAGCACAGGCTGCTGCTTGCAACCCAGAGCACGGCTGTAAAGCCCTGCCCGTCATGTCCAGCATATGGCATTGCAGCCCTTAAATATGATGGTTTTCATTTATCACAGCTGTCAGTGACTCGAATCAATCTCCAGTGCTGTTAATCCATCCTGAGTGTAGATCCCAGCAAAGCTTTCCCGTAGTGGGGAGAAGTTTACTCTCTGCTGATACTTTGCAACAGAAAAAGAGACAAGGATGTTATTGATTGCAAAGGACTGTGGATGTGCTCGAGCTCTCTGATTCCCAGTGCAGGCTGCTTTTCAGGTCTCTTTCTGGGGACAGCAAGCTTTGCAGTAAAGTCACTGGCATGCCAGCAGGGAAAGCAAGACATTACCTTGATCAACCAACACCATCCGTTGCCTCCCAGCTTCCTGTGATGCTACGGAAAATTGGGAATTAAATTGTTGGTAAATCTCATAGAAAAGGCAGAGCACTTATTATTTATTTTGCATGCAGTTATTCCTCCTGCTTCTCTTTTTCAGTATTTTGATTGCTGTCAAAATCTCTCTCCTCCCAGGGTGTAGTCAGCAGCGTAAGGATGGGCATGCATGGACTATATTGCTAAGCAACACTGCCAGAGCGCTGCATACCCCAGGCGCTGTCTTACCGCACATCCATTTCGCATTATCCGCTGCCTCAGTGCTGCACTTGCTGGATTTCGATCTCACAGACCCGTCGATATCATTGATTAGGGGAGATTACAGTCATCATAAAGTTAAGCAGAAAATGGCATTGCCTGTTGCTGGTGGGAGGCTGACAGCACAGGAATGCTGTTCATGGGGAGTTGATGCTCATGGCTATTGATTGGCAAACACTTTGCATTGCATCGAATGTCAGTCTAGTTAGTTCATAAATTTATGGATGTCATTCTGCATTTGGCATGAACTTTCCTGCTTTCTGTGTCATTGTGTCTGGAGAGTTTGACAAAAAAGGCAATGTGATCTGCTATGAACAAAATGGAGATGTGGGAATAAAATACGGGCTTTATCATTTGCATTTACTCTACATCTCAAAGAGCAGTTTTAGCATACCTATTTTCTTCCTCATTTTGCTTTTTAACATGGTTTGAAGTCCAGGGGGGCTCATTATATGTTGATATAATGATATTGGTAAAATATTGGTATTTGGAGATGGTTGTCAGATAACTTTCATTTTCCATGCACAAGTGCATAGTATGCACACAACATTTATTTAATACATTGGGGACAATTTTAAGTCTTTTAAATATACGCTGGGTAATTGAAAACAAATGTTAGCTTCTCTTTAATAGTGCTTCACAGTAGTCACAGTGCAGTGTGACCGAGTTTTCATTTTAGTATTCTTCAGAGGCACTTGAAGTATTCGGCTTCTTAAATTTGAGCTGACTTACAGCGTGGGGATCACTCTCTGTAAAATGCACTATTGCAGCATTTGGAGGAGAGTCCGCAGTGAGCAGTGTTTGCTGCTCTGGTCATGACTGGCCTGTTCAAACTGGATGCAGTCCTTGCAGCCGACCAACTTTCTGGGCTGTGATTTCATAAAACTTTGGTAACGGAGGTTCTCACATGGCACCTTGCAGCTGGGAGGCAGTTGCTCCTTGCACTTTGGGGTTGTTGTGAACTGCGACAGCACCAGGTCTCATCATGCCCCCTCAGGGCTCTTCATGGGTCACATCCAGCCCATGGGGTGCTGCATTTGCGTTTG
>JAVJGJ010000001.1:96913750-96931243 GCA_035590215.1 Microhierax caerulescens
TGCTGCATTTGCGTTTGCATTTTGCAAGCAATGAGGCTTGCTCGGAGGAGCCGACCTGCATTCAGAGCAAGGCTTGAGCTGCTGCGTCAGCAGTGATCCCATATGCCATGTCCCCAAGGGGCCACCGGGCTCCAGGTGGATGCTCAGCGGTTTTGCTGCAGGGACAGGACTTGAGGCAGCTTGGTTTGGCTCGGCTCTGCAGTGAAGACCCATCGAGAGATTGCTGCCATGTGGCTTTTCGCAGGTAGCTGAAAGACAGCAATGTCTTTTGCTCCCCCAGTGTGTTGGATTTGGGCTGGTGATGCTGAGGAGGAGTGTGCCACATGTGGGATGTATCTTGTCTAACAATTAGTCATCTAAAAAGGGTGTTTTGGTTCTCTGTTTAATTGCTGCAGAGGAGTCAGCCCCTTCAGAGGTAGTTTGTCCTGCTTTGACCCAGAGTCTGTGCATGGAGGAGTGGGCTCCCTGATTCTGCCTGGTGGTGTGGGGCAGGGGTAGGCACAGCTGTGGGGCTGGTCTCCAACTGGATGGGGTTTTCTACTGCATGTGTGCTGATATCCAGCCCTTCAGTCAAGAAATACCCTCTTCCCCTGCCATGTCTTTCTAGTAACATTTCTGAGGTGGGGAAGGCACTGTCAAGCTCCTGGTGCTTTGTGCCACAGTGGGAAGAGGGGCCACCACGTGCCTCTCCAAGGTACAGTGGTTTTGCTTTTAGCAGCATAAACCACTGCTGAAGAATGGGACCTAATGAAGAGAATTTAAAGTGTATTTATTCTTTGGAAAGTGAGTCTAAATATAGTGCTGTGGAGTTCAATATCTGTCTCTCTGAGACATTCAGATCAAATGTACTCGTTTTGAGATTTTTATTTTTTTCCTCTCCTTTTTGTGAGCCCAACAGCCTCCCCTGGGAATTTAAACTCCAACTGAGCTCCTTTGGACTTGTGAATCACTTCCCGTTACAAAGGCACCACGATGCAGTCAGGACACAGGTAATTATGTTAGTGTTCTGCAGGGCAGGGTAAAGCCCACCTCACCTCCCTCCTATTGTATCAGCTTTTGGTGCTGTCTCAGGAGCAATAATAGTGATGATGATGATGATGATGATAATAATAATAATAGCAGCAATACAAGGGCCACTGTGAAATGGGGACCTGACTCAATGCATAGAGGTAAGAGAGAGGCTGGGGACGTGGCAGTCCTTCCTGAGTATTCCCCTGGCAAGTCTTTACTGTCCTGGGCTCTTTTTTTTGCATGAGCTGGGGCCATGATCAAGCAGCGGCTTCTTTTCCGAGACAGATATACCCAGAAAGGCCATTCTCATATGCTGTATAAAAATGGAAATTCATCCCTAAACATCCACATTCATTTGTAAAACAGTTAAGAAATGAAAACTGTCAACACCTGAGACTGAGAGTCCATCTGGCCCCCTGAAAGAGCTCAATTTTCCCTTTGCTGCTGTGGGCTAGGTATATAAATGTGATCGGCAAAACAGCAGCCGAGGTGCTTGGGCTCATTTCTGTTTGCATCCATCCACTAGAGACTTCTTTTTAAGGATTTGCTAGGCTCCTGAATTGTCATCTTATCATAAAAAGGGAAATAAATCCTTTTGTTTGCCCTGTGCAGCCATTCTCCCCAGATCTATACCAGTATTGAAAAATTCTCTGCCTGTCACGGTGAAGTTTGAAAACCGACTTAACCTGTGCCTTGCGGTGCACCCTTTTGAAAAGATGTGCTGAAGATTTGTTCTGTTTGTTCATTAAATAAAACTAGCAGAGGAAAAATCTCATTCAAATGCGTTATTTTCTGAGTGTGACATACGCTGTTGACTCTCACGAATATGACTCTTCTGGAGAGTCCCTCGTAGGAAATCTCAGAGCACTTCGTCTTCAGTCATTAATGAGATTTTTTTCTTTTAGCAGAGCTATTAAAAACTCTGATCTTAATTCTCAAAAAATGCAAAAGATGTCAAATTATACAAATCCAATATTTGATATGTTAATAACTGAATAGGTTATGAAGGGGAATGAAAATATAACCTGAGGAAATGCATTGCCTTCCTGGTGGTGTTTTTACCCTGGTTGCTGTTTATTACTATCCATGTTACCTTGGTAGCGGTTTCCAATACCTCCCTAAATAATTACACAGACATAGTAATATGAAGCCTGTATGGTATGTAGGAACACATATAGTACACACAGGTGAAATTAGATGTATTTCTTTTTTTCCCCCCTGTCTTTTTCCTTTTGGTATTCTTGAGGCCATAAAGTCCTTAGAAGTAGTTTGCTGACATTCCTTACACCATCATGAGGGTGGTGGTTCTGTACTATTCCCAGGGATTACTTTTGAGGGCTGTGTCCTGTCTAGGGGTGGCAGCAGTCATGGTCCCAGCTATAAGAGCAGAAACTGCATTTTCTGGATTATTGCAGCTGACAATTAGCAGCTCTTTGTGGTGTGTGGCAATTGGGTTTTACTTCCTATCTGAATTACAAGAGTATCCTCTATATCAAGAAAAAACCCAAACATCTCTGAGGCTGTATGTGCTCAAGTCTTTGCTTTGCAGGATGTGTAAGCAACTGATGACTGGGAAATCTGAAGTTTTTGTCCTACTTTTGGTCAGTCTTTTGAAAGATACTCTCAATTGTCAACTCAGATGTTTTTGATACTGTATTTCAGCAAACAGCTAACAAGTGTTTCTTCCTTTGTGTTCCTCCTTTCCTAATGTGCGGTGCAAGGCCCTGTCCGGAAGGATGGCGTGGGGGTTTGCTAAACTGGATTTATCTTGGTGGTTAGGGGGATTAGTCTAAATGAAGCTGTATCATTTCAAATCTTCACCCAAATCAATTTTTCCCCCCAATGAGATAGTGCCCCTGTCCTAGGAGAGGGAATTATCATTTCAGCCAGGCAATTTCGAGCTATCTTAGGTGGAGGTGTCAGGCCCGCTCCACGCAGGGTTGGTTCAGCATCACAATGATGGTTTTGAAGGTTCCTGTCGTATTTATAGTGCTGTACTAAATTGAACAGAAAGTAGTTACAGCACACGAATGGCAAAGGGCATAACAAAAGCTACAATCCATTTCAAGTAGTTATGAAATTCTGGTTAGGTATTTATTTGTGCTCATGCAGGAAATGCCATCGCAGTGGTGACAGTATGTCCCCCTAGTCTTCTGTACCTACAAGCTGTCCCCTCCTTGCAGGGGTGATTCCTAGATATAGCTGGGCTATTTTGTGATGCCACTTGCAAGGACAGCATTAAATAAAGAAGTTGGTGCTTTTCCCTGCAGGAAGGGCTTTCCACATTGTGCATCCAGCCCGACTTGGATTTCTTTGGTTGTACGTGTCTCTAGTCTGCAGCCTGTATCTCCTGTTGTGTTGCCCAACTTATTTCCATGACAACGAGCAGGAGTTTGAGTCAAAGAAAAATGTAGAATCAAGTCTCTGTGGTGCAAATGGGCATGGGGTAGATTGCTTTCTGGGATCAGTTGGGGATTAGAGGCTATTTTAGGAGCTTTTAAAGTTAGCTTCCTTTAAAAAAATTTGTATAAAAATCATTTTTTGTGGTGCAAAGTTTTATGGAAAACAGAGAAAATAATAAATCTGAGAAGCTCTGCTCAGGGAAGTCTTCTTTCCCTGCAGTCAGATATGGCAAAGCTTAGCTGCTGGTATCTCTCAGGATGGCTGCATTAGGACTGGATCTTCAAAAGCGTGTCTAACTCTTTAGGAGTCTAGCTCAGTCCTGCAGGATGCTGAGTTTCTTTTCTTTGCTGCTGGAGGATCCTTGCAATGACTTCATGGATGCTTAAGTGCTCAGGATCTCTGACTTCAGAATTCACCCAGATTTTTTTCAGCCTGATGTTTTCCCCTATTGAAGTCTGCTTCCATCCCTGGGAAAAAGAGAAGGTGCTTTTCGCCGAGCAGTGAAAGCAAGGCATACTCACCTTCTGGCTTCGAACTGCATCAGTTGGCGTACAGGCTGGAGTGCAGCACTGTTCTGTGGTAGAGGTTTAGGAGAAAGCCAGCTGTTTCCTATGGGTTGCAATGGATGGGAAGTCTTTGGGCTTCTGATTTCAAGATGGCTTAGTTTGCTGTTCTCCTGGAGTTATGAAATACTGTAAAATGTTGACAAATTAATGACTTGGAAAACAAGCTCTCATAAAGAAAATGTTAGGGTTTGGAGACCTGCTTGGCAGCTATGGAGAGTCCTGCGGCTTTTGCCATTGATTATGAAGGTGCTGGAATTGCTAATTTTGCGCTTTCCTCTGCAATATTTTATGACACGTTATATACTTGGCAGAAAAAAACGTGTCACTGTCTTTACTATCTGCTTGTGCAACGTCTAACTCTTGGGACTGGAGGGCAATGTTTGAAATTTGCACAGAAATTGGAATTTAGCTGTGAGGATTCAAGACACTTATTTTGATTGGATTATGTTCCTGTTTATCAGCATCAGGAGGTATTTGAGAGACCTAAAAATTGAATTCTAGGTTTTGCATTTAAAAAAAAATATCTGTTAGAATGAGTTTTTTCTTTGTGGAAGTTGGGTATTGAGTATAGATCTGACTCTCCTGTGTCTGTAGAAAGAGGATAAAGGATAAACCAAGCTTATTTTTAAAAGGTACATAATAAAAAAAGAAATAAGAGTTTAAAAAAAAGAGTCTATTGGACTGGTTTGAATCAACAACACTAAACTGGCAACTTCAAAAACATTTTAGAACAGATTGTACTTGCTTTCTTTTTATCTCCATAAAAACTAAAACTTAAAAAAAAAAAAAAGTAGCCACTAATGAAAACACTGAGGCAACTATTAACTATCATTTTCGATTAAGCCATCTAGTGAGGTGCCTGTGGGAGTTGGCTTGAAAAAAGATATTATTATTGCATTGCTTTATAGCAATACCAATTTTTAACCACAGAATATGTTCTTTAAGCATTAAGTACTGGGGAGAGCAAAGAAAATGAAGATCCTGAATTACATAAAGCTGATGAAAATACATTTATGGGATGATGTTTCTCTGCTGGTGAGAGAGTAAATGCTAATTTACTCTTGCTGTCTAAACTGAGCTGGAGTAACAGGCACACCTATGGTGAATGTTATGACCTTTGTGTAGTGCTGCTGTGCTCCCTCCCAGAGCTGGTAGTGTTTTGTGGATCAACAAAGTACTTCCCATTTACATAAAGACTTTTAAACTCCTCTCTTGAATATATGATTCACTTTAGAGATGTGAAGTTGTCTAACAGAGCAATGGCTGTTGCAGTTAGTAATGTATTTTGAGATCTTTGAGATTGGAAGATGCTATCAAACTCTATGATGTCTGTTATTTTAATTTTATGTTCTGTTCTATACAGTCCTGAAGGCTAATATATCTTCTATTCTGCTAGAGGGAACTGGCTTCTTTTTAAGATTTTACAGGCTGTTTCTGTGTGCAGTGGAATTCAAATTAGGAATTATTCTGTTCTATTCAGAAAAGAAAATCTTATGTTAGGATGGAAAGATAAGCAAGGTTCAGTGGCAATAAAATTGGGAGGGAATGGAGTCCATGGCAGTTTGACACCTGCTGTAAGATCCTTTGCATACAGATAATAGCTGGGATTGTCAGTCCTGGCCTTAAAGGATACAAGGCCCTTTCATGTTACTTGGCGATCCTTCTAAATAAAAAAGTTTATCTTCAGTCCTTGTGCCTTATTCTTAGGGAACAAATCAAACCTTGTCTTGGCTTTGCAAAAAAAAAAAAAAGTTTGAGATGGTTCCTGTTACATGCTCAGGGCACTTGTGTCCAATTGCAGCCTTTAGGAATGATGGATATGTGCCTGACAAATATGCATTGATGCATATTGATCTCAGAAAACTGATGAAGGACCCAGACTTGAGTGGTCCATGTACATGGAAGCAGTGGCAGTCGTATCCTACAGTTTAATTGATTATCGAAGGCTTTTCTGGCTTGCAAGCCAGAATAAGTTCTTATTAGATTTTGCCTTTAATGGCAGCACAGTTACCTGAGGGCAGAACTGCAGTGTTACACTCCTGAATGTTTACTGACTCCTCCCTTCCCTCCTTAATGCTGCTCAAGGTGTCTGTCAAACCCACAGAAGGCTTTCCTAATGAAATGTAGAAACGGTGTACATCTGTCTTCTGCACACAGAAGTTGTTTTTTTTTTTCTTCCCTCTCTTCTTTTTATCTCCTAGTAATTGTTCCCCCTAGGATTGGCTGCATGATATTAAAGAATCTTTTCTTGTTGTGCAATTAGTTTCAAAATGGCATATTCTGCCAGTGCATCAATCTTGTTCTGTGGAGGCAAGTGGCCAAAGGCCAGGAAAGACCTTGGCACCGCTCCCGGAGGGGCTCTTTTTGCCCTTGTAGGTTTGGGTTTTTTAAGCCTTGGTGGTGAGGACATTTGACATGTGCCAGGTCTGCCTCCCATCCCACATAAGCATATGTAGTTGGATGTTTAAAGCTGACTTCTCCCATCTTCCTTGGGAAGTGATGATGTATTCCCATGAGGTGAAAGAAGCTGCATGGAATAAACCTAAGGTCCAATAAGGTATTTAAGCACCTAAGTCCCATTTAGATCTGCAGTGCTTCAGCAAACTGGTTTGGTGAAGCCAAGCTTAGAGATTGGCTTAGAGAGAACTCAAAGACCAGAGTTGCATAGGAAACAGTTGGCATCAGCCTTGGATCTTCCAGTCCCAAAGCCTGTTCCTCGCTATTGGCATCATTGTCCTTCTGCAGCAGCATGCAACTGTGTTGTTGGAGGAGGGGAAGCCACCACTATTTTTGTTGCTTGAGCTGTTACTGTAGATTTCTGTGTTAGCAGACATGCCAACAGGCTGTTTTGCAAGTGGCTTTGAGCCTGTGTGTGCCCTTGTGTCTTTCTTGTGCAAATTTCAAGATGTGGCCCCTGCTACTTGTATGGTGGAAGTGCAGCAGGGTGGGTGCTGGGTCTGAGGTTTGCTGGTCACTTGCTCCTTGAACAAACCCAGATATATTGTACAAGCCTTTCTGGGCTTCTGACTTGTCTAGATTTTGACAGAAATTCAGCATGAATGGACCAAACACAAAAACAGCGGAATGAATTTAGCTGGATGAAATTTTCAAGGAGGTGACAGCAAGAGGTATCTACTTGTGTTAAGGATATTAGTGCTGTTTTCTACCAATTTGAGTAGGTTTCATGTGCCTGCAAGCTCTGGATCCTTTTTTGATTTTGTTGAATATATTCTACCTCGTGTAAAGCAATCTAGCCTTGTTTTAATAGATGCTACATAGCTCTGTACTGTAGCTCCACAGCAACATGAAAAAACTGGGAAGAAACATTCTCAGCTTTCGGCAAGCCTGCAGAATGACTGAGTTGCTATGGGTTGTATTCTTGTATGCGCCACTGTGAAATTAAAATACCAAGAAGGCTGGGGAAAAAAAAAAATAAACCACCCAACAACGGCCATACCAACCTTCTTATTCCTATCTTCTTCAGCTGAGTTACAGCAGTGATAACTAGAAAAGATCTTTTCAGCTGTCTTTCTGTCTCCCATTCAGAAAAGCATAACTAATAACTAATAACTAATAATAAAACTTTTTAAAGGGTTTTTACACTGTGGATGTTCTCCTGCACTGGTCTACTGTTAATCTAAAGTTTGGACCTACAGACATGGGGAAAAATATTATTTAATAAGACACGCCCATCTTGAAATCCCTTTGGATTTAAGGAAAAGATGTACAGAATAGAAGGACATGTAGCAAAGGTAAACAGAAATTTAATAAGGTTCTATAGGAATTCCTGTACAAACCTAAGGAGTTTAATAGAAAATGAGAGGTTATTTTTAATCATCTTCTGGAACTCCATAGCATGGTTTTAATTAAATTATGTAGGATGGGTAGGAACAAACCCAAGGAAAGATGACTAATTTTTTATTAACCTTTATTCAACTTTTTCATAAAATGAATTAAGTTAATGACGCATTTTTGTTTGTGTCATCCTGGTAAAAGCTCATATTTACAAAGTTTAAACTGTCTCCAGTATTTCCAGTCTGTCCTTGTCCTTCCACCCCTCATTTGGTTATTCTATGCTCCATATGCCCTAGTATGTAGGAAGATGAACCTATAGAAAACATGAGACTATAGGGTACTAAGCCCTGTGACCCTTTGATTTATTGTGGGACCATGGGTTTTTTAGATTTTTTTTCTTTTTCTACTTTCTTTCTCTCTCTCTCTCTCTTTTTTTTTTTTTTTTTTTCTTATTTTTGTAATTCTCCCTGGAAAGGGGACACTCCTGAATCCCAGGTTCCTCCGCATTGGTTTGAAATGGGTATCTAAAAAAACCACTTTGGTTCTGGCCATCAGCAAGTAGTCAGAGTGGACCCATATGGACCCGTTGCTTTTTTTTTTTTTTTTTTTTTTTTGGCCTTGTTGGATTTGATTGGCTGTGCTGCTTTAGTAGCTGTAAAATGAACTAATTAAAGAAAACTTGAGAAAGTCATCAACCTTTTGGACACTTGTAATTTTTCGCCAGGCCTCATCTGAGCTTGGTAATGATTGCACTCACATGGGCCATTGGTCTCTTAAATGAAATTTCATCTTATGCTTTGAAAAATACTTGATGTTTCCTTTGGTATGAGGGAAACCAAGTCCATAGATACCCCCTTGAAAACGGCTTTAGTAATTAATCCCACGAGGATTATCAATGTTGCTGGTGTCTCCATTAGTTATGTGCAGAAATAAAGACAAATGGCTCTTGTTAATAGCCCCAGGAATGCATAAATCTTGCTTGTTTATGGGAGAAGGGAACACAAGGAGACATTATGTTACAAGGCTTTTTGTTCGATTTATGGCGTGTTGCCTGCCTCTATGGTCATGGATGTAAGTCAGAAATGTGCAGAGGGGTACAATGTCCTGGTTTTGTTTGTATTACCCTGATGCATGCCCTATTGTTGCTGTAGCCCTGGGGGTGGGACGTGTCTCTGCATGGGACAGGGAAGCTGGAGGATGTGGGATGTGAGAGGCTTTCTATGCCAGTCCCCCCCATGGCAGAGTGTCTTGAGCATCCATCCTCAGCTTGACTGGGAAGGGGTGCACATGCTTGCTGAGCACATCCCCTTTGCTGTGGGCCTCAGCTTGTTGCCTTGCAAAAGATCAGACTGTTTTCATAGAAAACCTGTTTTTGTAGAAAGGCATGTCATCCTCAGGGCTTCAGCCTCCTATTTTTCCTCTTCTTCATGGCCTGCACCTCCCTGCATCCTCCCTCTACCAAATGCATCTCATTTCATCTCACACAGGTGGTGTCTCATGACACTGCAGAAATGTTTGTTGGAAGGATCTTCTGGAGGTTTCCAGCCCAACATCCTGCTTGGATCAGGGCAGTTGCCCATGTGAGGTCAGGACAGCTGTGGGTTTGCTGAGCTGAGCCCCAAAACCCCCTGGGATGAGGATTCCTCCCCTCCCTGGGGCCTGTTCCTGTGCTCCCTCTGAGGGAAGACCTTCCTGACTCCCAAGCTAAGTCTTCCAAACTTGTTGCCATTACTCCTGGTTTCCTGAACGATCCCCTTCTGGGATAACTCCATTTGATCTTCACTGCATTCAAGCTGCTTCTGCTCCCTTACAGTCCTTGCTGACGTGTTACCACCTTCCCTCCTGCTTGCCAAGGCCCCCCAGTCTAACAAGGTGAACAATACATCATTTCCTGAAAATATCTTAGTTTTTCAGCTGTCACAGCTCACACCTTTCTTTCCCCTTCCATAGTGGCCCTGCTCATCTTTTATTGCTTAGTTTATGAGAGCACTGGTCACCTCATTGGGGACCCTCATCTGTCTGATGGGGAGCTGGCTGTGGGTGCTCACGATGGCTGTGTTCATCATCTTACCAGAAGGCTGGATTTTTCTAAAAGGGTGCAGGTGGGTACTTTTGAAAATCAATTTGGGTATCTGTCTTAGAAAATTTTTGCTTATTTTTTCTCTGTGACTGAGCAGTGCTTCATGAAGTCAGACCTCCTGGAAATCAGTAATATAGCAGGAGGCAACTGTGGGCGCGCAAACCATCACTCATTCCTCAAACAGTGCAGGATGGGCTGAGGAATTTCCTCTTGATTTTGAAGTAGAGGAACAACCACTCTGTGTAGCTTGTTTTAACAGTTGATGTAATTAATTCTGCTCTTTTAGCTGGAGCTGCTATTTTTGTCAGACCTGGACTTGCGTACTGTTGTAGTAACAGCTCTGGGGCAGACCTCCTGTTCCTCCCAGTCCCAAGCGTGAGGTATGGCTCTAATTATATTTACAGTTAATTCACAGTTCACCGAGTGGAGCTTGGGGCCAGTTTCACAAGTGCTCTGCTTTGTTATCAAACCGCTAATAAATACAGCGAGCCGTTGTGAGCAAATGCAGGTAGCAAAATCCTAACAAGGGTGGAAACTTGTGTGTCATTAACTCCATGCTACGGCAGTTGATGAAAAGCAGAACCCCAGAAGGAGTACATGGGATATTGCAGCGCATCCATCATAAAAATGGTATTTTAGTGAAACATGATTTAATTGGTGTGTAGGCTTTCCTGCTCCCTTTTGAATCTTTAATGATTACTGAGGTATTTGGATGGAGGAAAGTAGGAGATATTCTTCTATTTGAAGTTATTAGACTGTGATCAAGAGATCTGCGTTCAGTTCTGCCCAGTGGCTGGGCTTTGAATTCCACAGGATGCTTCATCTATGCATGTCTCAATTCTCCGGTCATAAAGCAGAAATAGCATTGCAAAATTAGGCAGCCATCATAAGTCCTGCCTGGCCACCTCCAAGCCAGACGGAGGTGCAACTCCTCCAGCTGACAGTTCCCGCTGCCTCTCTCCCGCTGCCTGGCCAAGGGCAGTCCTGATGGCTGGGTGACCATGAGACTTGCTTTCCCATGCTGGGCAGTGCTGGCAATAACTGGGGTGGGCAGCATGGCTGGCGGATGCCACCAACCCTCCCACAAAGTTGTTTTGTTGGAGTATGTTGAGCCAGCTCCACTGCTGAAACTTTCCTACCCAGGCAAGCTCTGCGCTGTATTTGCCTCCGGATCTGTGTTAGTTCCATCCCTGAGTTGCCCCCAGTGTCCCATGGGTTTCCCTGTGGAGGGACGGTGGCTCTGGGGGGCATATCCCATAATCCCTCCCTTCCTTTCCTGCAGTTGCATCTGTGTGTGGCAGCTTCCCAGTTGCAACCTGATTTTGAGCAACTGTTTTTAGAGCAAACTGTAGGAACAAGGATTAATAGGTGAAAGAGGTTTTGGGTGGTGGAAGACTTCTGTCCGTATCTGTCTGACCTGTTGACTTAGCTTTTACTTCAACACCCCTATCTGTGAGGACTGAGGTTTCTTCCTCCTTGTGGCTCCCCAAAGCTCTCATTGCATTTCTCTGTTAGGTTTTCTCCTCTCCAGGCTGGTTACAGGCTCAACAATTGGAGTTGGTGGGACCAGTGATGGGACTTCAGAGCAGGCGTTGCCAGCCTTGCCCATCAATGGGAGCTTCCTCAGGGAGTGGTGCATTTTTTATGAGTCCCTGCTGCTGAAGCTGGGGTTAACTGTGAAATTTTGTAGCAAACATCACCAGTGAGGTCAGGTCACCAGACTGGTTCATTCTATTACGGAAATATTTTCAGGCTGATTGAGAACCCTGTGCACCAGTGAGGAGGAGGAAGGGTATGGTACCGCCTGACATTCAGAAAAGTTGTGAATCATTGATTTGTCTGACTGGGATAGTGGATATATAACGTGGCACCGTTCTGCCTTGCATTCCTCCCAAGACAGGTTGTCTATTGATTAGAAGCTCAGCTCTATTTTCAAATGTCTTAGCAAGGCTGTAGGTGTTGAAGAGTTTTTCAGTGAATATGGCGAAATGTCAAAGTTGTATTGTGGATTAAGCCCTCTCCCTCAACTAAGAACCCCCTTCTGCCTTGACACTCTTTGTGATACGGATGTCCATGTTTTTATTTTAACTTTATTTTTGGACTAAGCCAGATCAGAGGGAGAAATTGGACATAGGCAGTAGGCAAAAGGCTGCTCATTAAGAGATACGCAAGTCATGCAGCCTTCCTATGGCAGAGCTATGCAGGAGGCTAAAGCCCCTGTAGTACCTTACTTTCCCCAAATCCACTCCTGGCTGCTTAATGAGAGCATGTAATTTAGGCCTAATTATGCAAACAGTGGGGAAGAGCTTCCTCTGCTCCTGCTTTTTTCCTTCTCAGCCGGGTTTCATCCTCCTGCACCTCCCATGCCTATTGGGCATTTCCCAGGAATCTGAAGGTGGTGTGTCCACGTGTGGCAGGTCTGTGTGCCCCTGCTCACCTGCCCCAAGGTGGCAAGGCTGGTGTTATCCATGGTGCAGAACAAAACGACATGCAGTCTCCCTGCATTTTTGGGTTGTGTTTCTCAGTAATGGATTGGATTGCTTTGCTTGATAAAATACCAGGACCTAGTGGCAAGGAGGCACAAAAGACTGAATTCACCTTAAATGAAATTGGTGCTCTGTGTTTATCTTTCTGTGCTGGTTGCCAGCCATAGCCTTCCTACTAGGTTTTATCCAATTAGTATCTGCTGTATTTTATTAGTGTTTGGATTTGAAGCAGGGATTGAATGCCATTGTCCCGTATGTACCAACAGAAAGGGCAAATGCCTCAAGTGCACTGATGTCCCATTTCTGAAAGCAAAAATTTGTCCACCTGTGAGTCACTGCAGAGGAGAGGGCAGAGCTGAAGCTGGAGCAGCTGCTGTTGAAGCTCTCTGTCTGCAGACAGCTGGTGGGGCTGGGCGATGTGTGTTATTTCCCCGTGGACCAGCCCCAAGCAGCTCTCGTGTGGGAAAGAGTAAACTTTTTTCCTTTTTTTCCCTTTCTTTTCTTTCTTTCTTTCTTTCTTTCTTTCTTTCTTTCTTTCTTTCTTGCTTTCTTTCTTTCTTTCTTTTCTTTCTTTTCTTTCTTTTCTTTCTTTTCTTTCTTTTCTTTCTTCTTCTAGTCTGCTCTAGAAGCAGATCATTGTAAGTCACCAAAAGGATGAGGCTGGTATCAAGCCGTACCTGCTGTATCAGTAATTATAATTAGCTGTTACAGCAGGAATTATATTGGGAAGGCAAGCTCTGAGCCATTGAGTCCTCGCTATTATTTAAACTCCTTAGGTAAGCGCTTGTGTTGCTCTTGAGAGTCAGAGTTGAGCTCTTAAATCACTTTGAATCCTTTTGGACAAAATAGTTATTAGAACTGGTTTTTTTTTTTTTACAAGACCTCACATGTGTGAGATTTCCCCATGATGCACAGGGGTATTTGTAAAGTCGTAACCTGTATATTTTAATGGAAGAGATGTGGCAATGATTAATAACTTGGTCAGCCCATGCTGGCCCTTCCACTTCTAAGTCAGCGGAAGATGGAAAATGCTGTATGGAGAAGCATGTCTCCCCTTGGGCTGCTGGGCTGGAAATGCCTGGTGAGGTTGAAGAGAGTACTGTGTAAATGGTATAATAATGCTGCTTAACTGAGGGGTTTATGTAACTGCAAATAAAAATTTTGGAGTCTCATAAGAGCCTGTGTAAAATCTGAGACTGGGAGTTCTTCCCTGATTTCAAAAGTTTAGGCACACAGTGGAGTTCTTTAACAAGCTGAAGTCCTTAATTGTGAAGCGCTAGAGCTGTCATGTCATGAGCTGCAGAGCTACGTGTTGTTATAGGTTATGTATGATGGCTGTGACAAGGCATTGTGAGTACTGGAGTTGCTTGAGGCCACACACCCCTCAGCAAGGCTTGAATTTAGCAGCTTCTGGTGTAAAAACCCGCTGGACTTGGACCTGTGCACATTCATGGCAGTATTGTTGTGGAGGAGAGTTTTGCATCAGGATTTCTGAGAACGTGGATAATATCAGGGATTATGGCCTCTATCGGTTGGTAGCAATTAGAGGGTGTCAAGATCATTAATGCATAATAAATCTTAATCTTTCTACTGCTGTATGTACTTAAACTAATACAGAAGCAAGGATCCATGCACTCATTTTGACACTTCTGATAATAGAGGCTAGCAATAAACTTATTCACTGCATACTTCTGTTTTCCTTGTGAGTTCTGAGCTCAAACAATTAAATTGCCTTTAAATTTATTCCCATTAGAAATCACACTGAGACTGATGAGACTACAAAAGGAAATGCAGTGCTGGCTTTTGGGCTCTGGCCTGCAATAATTGTTTGCCTCTGAGTTGCTGATTGAAGTGCAAGGTAGATATTTGAAAGGAAATACAGAACTTCTAATTTTTTTGCTCATGTTTGTGAGCAGTCCTGAGCTAGCAAATCACCAGGAAACTGGCTAGAAATAAGTAATTTCTTAGCAAATGAATTGTTAATTATTGAGCTCCTGTGAATTCCTGTAATTTTAAAATCTTGTTGGCAACGGATCAGAAGAACATGTGGTGCCACAGTGTTAGAGTATTTTTATTTATATCTGATTCACAATTGTCTCCATGGCAATGTGAGAGATGAAGGCAGAGGAAAGAAATGAGTTATCACATTATTAAATGACCCAGTGGAAAAAAAATTAAGACATGTTAAGGATTAATTTTACATTATAGAGCTGCCTAGCAAGCCATTATCATTATAGTTAAGGATTTGTTAGCATTTCTATTATAAACATGTTTTTGAAGTGTTTATTACTGTTTTAATTTGCATCAGGCTCTAACTTTGCATACAGGTTCTCTGAAAAATGAATTCTAATTTTAGAATGGACCGAGTAGACCAGTTGATTAATTTTAGAACGTTTCAGTGCTCTGTGTCTTGTAGAGAGTGATATTTCTCCACTCCAATAACTAAATAATGGCTTTTTTCTTTCAAAAAAGAAACCCCAGCCCCTCAGTTGGAGAGGCAGGCATTTTTTTTTTTTTTAGTGGAATATGGGGCAAAGCTGTGTATGGCTTTTTATAGAGGTGAACGGAGCCCAGCTCTTTGCAAATTGAGCTGTTTCTGCTCTGCTTTTGTCAGAAATATTGTCAGTAGATGAATGACTAAAATGGAACAAATAGCTGGTAGAAGTGAACATCTCTTAGAGGACAGAGGTTTTGTTTTGTGTGTCGTGGGGTTTTTTTGTGTTTGGGTTTTTTTTGTTGTTTTTGTTTTGTTTTGGTTTTTTTGTTTTGTTTTTTTTTTCCCCTAGCAGAGGAGGGGGGAAAATAGTTTTCATTACAGCATACATTTTATGCAAAATCCCCCTGCTCTCAGTGGATTATTGCATAATGCAGGATAGCATTTTCAAGCTTGGCTAGCTGTGATTGGGAAGCTAAATGGGTGAAAAAAGCAACATTTTTATTTTCTAATGCAAAAGCATATTTGTGTCTTTTACCAACCAGGGTACTGGTTGTGAGTTCTGAGCAGGAAAAGGCCAGAGTTTCTGGCGTGCCAGGCTTTCGCAGCAAGGGCGCTGTGAGGCCCCACATGTGCCTCTAACAGAGGGGGGAGCTCCCCATCAACTGCAATTTTAGGTATTTTAAGCAGGGCCTTCAGAGCCTTAGGTGCCCCAGAGACCTGGCTGCAGCACAGGGCTGCAGGAGAGTGCTTTGGGAATGCGTTGTGAGGTGGAAGTTGCCTGGAAGGAAGATGACAGTAAAAGTGGTACCAGTGTTTAAAAAGAGAGGAGAAAGAGGAGTCAGGGCTTTATGGATCAGCCCATTTATCTTGGATTCCCAGAAAATCTGTGAGGTTCTGCAGGGCTGGCTCCTGTCCATCTCTGTTCAGTATTTCCATTATCAATCTAGGTAATGGAATGGAGAATAAGTCTGTTAAACTGACAGGTGATATAAAGTCGGGAGGCACTGTAGATAGTTGGGGAAGAACAACCAGAGTACTTTCTTAAAATAATCTGAACAGATTGAAATGGTGATCTGGAAAAAAGGATAAAAGGCCCAAGTGATAGCTTGGAGCAAGAATTGCTGCAAATGGCAAATAGCAGGCTAGGCCACGCTTCAGGAAAAGGATCTGGGGTTACAGTAGCTATCAGCAGGACAAAAATCAGCAAGTCATGTAATGATGAAAAGGCACTCTGCAGCAAGTGTGCAGGGAAGACACATGAAGTGATGCTGCTGCTTCAGCAATCCTAGGAAGGGCTCAGTGGGATGTGGGGCCCAGTGTGAGAGACTGTGACTGCTTGAGCACCTGGCTGGGTGGGAGAGAAAGCCTCCCAATCTTATTTGAAATCTCAAAGCAATTCAGGTAGGCTAGATGGCTTGGTGTGAGAAGACACTGGGAGGAGCATTGTTTCTCCAGGGAGATGAGCTGTATAATCCTTTGTATTTCCTTCAGAATTAGTGATGTCCAGCTGGGGTGTTTGTGCAGAAGAAAGGATCAGTAATACACAGGTTTTCTGCAGCTCACCCATTTTCTTGCAGGTGTGTCTCTTCTGAGCACTGACCTAGCTTGACTCTTAGCTTTCAGCTTTAATTTTAAGAAAAAGTTATTAACAGGGTAACAGCACTGAGCAGGACAGAGCTAGCTGAATTCTCTCTATGAAATGCTACTTTACTTGATTAAGTCCAATGACATTTTTGCATTCAGCTAACTAGCTCTCTGCAGGTGATAGAATAACTAATCAGAGTAAAAACATCACATGAAATGAAATATAGACTGTAAACACCATTCTAATTAGTAGCTTTATGGGACTCTGTCAGTGAATGATCATGGAACAGATTTCTTGTTTTCTGTCTTGAGAATATTTGGGGTATTAGTCATGGCTGAATGCCTGCTTGTGCCTTCCTGCCTGGGACTGAGGGTACTTCAATTCTGGTTCTCTGTGCAGGCCCTGTCTATTATGAAACGCTGAAAGCTGTCCTTGGCCTCACACTGACCCCTGGTTTTGCCTTTGTATCAGTCAAACAGACTCGAGGAAGGTGGCCTGGGTTTGGTGCCATCACCGCTATCAGAGCTGTTGAATGACTTGCTGTTTTACCTGAGCAGTCTGCTCCTGGTGGTTTTGTTTGGGGCTGGGCTGGAGGCACAGGTGAACAGAGGAGAGTGGGGAATGTGGAGTGTGGTGGATGTGTGTTTCAGCAGGACATGGTGCTGGGTGAGCACGGCTGCGGGTGGGATTCCTGAGGAGAGTAAACAGCCTTTCTTTGCATAATCCAGTATAATGTATTGATGAGACATTAACATCCTCTTCATCTAGCCTTAGGCCAGGTTTTTAGTAAACATGATTGATCTCGTAGTGGTTGAGTAGAGCTGCTCTCTGCAAAGTATTGTGGGTGGTTAAGGCTTTGTCGTGCCCCCAGTCTGGGCACAGTCTTTGCTGCCAGTGCTGGCTGAGAGGATAACCCTCACTTTTTACTGCCTGCACTTCACTCCTTCATTCCCAACTCCTTTTACTTCCTGTCCACTGAGCAGTGCTGGGCAATGGGGGCCGGGGGCCGACAGCTCCCTCTGCCGCTCGTTCCCCCTCAGCGCTCCCCGGCTTTCCCGCCATGGCTGCCCAGCGCCTCTCCCGCTGCCCCCGCTCCCGCCTGGCTGCTCGCAGCGCCGTTCCTCACACTT
>JAVJGJ010000001.1:96931276-96955513 GCA_035590215.1 Microhierax caerulescens
TCGCGCGGTGGGGCTCAGCTCTGCCCTGTGGCAGGGCCAGGGGAACCGGCGGAAACTGGCTGGAACCGGCTGGAACCTGCTGGAACCAGCTGTGCCCGGCGTGGGGCAGCCACGGCCCCTCAGCCAGCCCAGCTGCCCTGCAGGGCACCGGCACCCGGCGCAACATTTTAATGGATTATATTTTGAGCACCGTTATTTTTTCCTCTCTTTGGAGCCAGATCAGCCCGGCTTCGTTTCTGGAGCCAGCAGCCTTCGTCTTGGAAGTTCATCAAGGGTGATTTTCAGTAATTACTTTCCAGCCTGGATAAACAAACAGAGTTTCTTGACTGCAAAATTATGCCAGTTATGGTAAGCAGAAACTTTTTTTAAAGAAAAATACATTTACATACATATATTTATTCAGAGGAGAACAGGTGGCTGTGGCTACATTCTGCATTGGATAGCTAATGGCTCCTGAGCTGTAAGGGTATTGCACATCTGAGAAGGAAAGTGGTGCAGCAAATCTGGTGATCACCCTCATGATGTATTAAAATTATATATATTGTGTTGGTGCCCAGAGCCTCCCATGGCTGTGGGAGAAGGGCAGCGAGGCTTTCCAGGCCTGGCAGAAGGAGCTGCTTGGGAGGAGACGTGGCATGGCTGATTGCTGGAAAAGTGGTAGAGCAGGGGGCTGGGTTTTATTTTTTATTTTTTTAAAGCCTTTTAGTAAGATGGAGAGGAGGAATGATTTCCATGACAACAGTTCAATTAGGGAGAGAAATGAAGGCTCTTGGAGAGGAAATCTGAAGGGAAGGTGTCACTGTGGTGAACCTGGAGGGGGCTTGGGGGAGAGTAGGGGGCTGAGTGCAATCAAAGCATTAAAATAAAAAAGCCTGATTATTGCTCATGAATCAGCCCTTTCAAAAGGAAATAAATGATGGGAAGGGTGATGTGAAGCAAGCCTTTGGTGAGGAGATGGAGGGATGGCAGGGAGGAGGAGGAGGAGGGCAGACTCCTGCCTGGTAGTATCAGGGTGTGGGAGGGGAGCGGGTATGGGAGGTGGCCGCACACCCCATGGAGCTCTCAGCTTCCCTCCACTGCTGTGATTCTTCCATATGGGTAAGTGAAACTGTCTTCTGTGTGGTTCAATGGATGTGGCAGGTCTGGTGTCCAGCTCTTGAGTGTTCAGCTCCTTCTCTGTCACTTTACACACATGTGGTCTCTGTTTTTTTCAGACTTTCTCCTCTTTCCCTGGAATCTTGTAGTTGTGTGTCCCTTGCAGGTCCCAGCAGTCTGAATGTCCCTGCAAGCTGCTCCCCAAGTCATCCTCTAACTATTTTTTCTTTTGTTACTCTTCATTAGCTATTTTTCCTCCCGTGTCCTTGAAGTCCAGCTCCTTTTAGTTAATGCTAACTAAAAATGGACTAGCATCTCAAAATTACTTGGATCTTGATTATGATTATTCTTCGTTTTAGACACTATAATTTTGGGCAACATGTGGACTGGTAGACTTGATTCTGGCATTGGCACTGTTGATTGTGAAAAGTTTGTTTGGCCTTAAGAAGCCCATCCTAAGACAATACTGATTAACAAAAAAACAAAACAAAATGTGAATCACATCAAAACTAAACTTCACAAGAGCATTGTTCATTGAGCTATTTGAATTCTATGCAGCAAGAGCAGGCTTGAAAGGTACTTGGATGCATTTCCCTGCCGTAAACCAAAAAGGTTGTCAACTTGAAAGGTACTTGGTTATTGCTGATAAAAGACGTGGCCAGTAAAAGCGGGAAGATACACTGGGAATAAATAACCTGGTCTATAAACAGTTGGTATTTGTTATATGTCTTTGTAATGTGGTGCTTTTGCAGACAAGTGTTTTGAAATTTCAACTTATCGGATTAAAACAAACAAAAAGGTAAATAAATTCTGTTTGGGATGGGTGAAATAGTGTTCTGCAGGGTAATCACTCTCCTCTGAAAGCACCGTGGGAATACGTGAGCATGAAGTATTGCTAAGGTCACAGCAGGCCCGAACTGCTGAGAGGCTGTGTGGGATAGGCCAGGTGCCTACAGCACAGCCCTGGGCCTGGTGGTGTTGAGACCCTTCCCAAAGCTGTCTGCTGCTGGAGGGTCTCGTACCGGCACAGGCACTAGAGCAGCAGCAATTGGTTTGAATTGGTGCTGGTGAGGTGTAGGGCATAGGCAGGGCTTCCTTCACAGGGGTGTGCTTGTGGCCATGTGGCTGTGGATATGGGACGTGATGGACAGCACACGGTCCCAGGCAGCACTAATGAAGAAGCAGAAGTCCCCTTCGCTTTCGGTAAGCCCTGACATCAGCACTGCTTATAATTAGCATTGCTACCCCCACGCGCCTTTTCAGGATCTGACTTTCAGCAGCTTTTAGCTCAGCTGGTCATTAATCGTTTGGGCTGGAACGATCCATGGGTGGAAAGATTGCTGCTGAATTATGGAACTTCTCTCTGTGCCTTCACTATGGATTTTGTGTGCTGAGCCAAGGAAACAGGGACAGCCAATGCTGCCTGCCTCAGTGGTGTCTGGCTGCCATTCCGTGTTCTTTGGGGTCCCATGTCTGCATTCCTGATTTGCAGGAGAGCTGAGAGGCACCCTTGGAAGAGCAGAACAGCTGTGATTTGAGCACATGGTGTCGTGTTCTGGGAGTACAGAGCTGACCTTCAGGCACCCCAAATCATGTGCCTGGGATGATGGGTGAGGTTTTAGGCTTTTGCCTTGTTCCAGCTGTGGAGTTAACAGAAGCCTCACTCAGAGCTGTGTAGAGAAGATTCAATAAGGTTAGATGAGCTCTGGGATGCAATGTGGTGAAAGAAAAGCAATGAATAAATGAGCTGTCCTGTGCTCGGGGCAGCCCAAGCAATGTGCTGGAAACAAAGCACTGATGGGTGAGGAGCCAGCAAAACAGTGACTTGCAGCTCCCTGAGTGAGCACCCTATTGGCCTCACCCTGGGCAAGGTTGGTGGAAAAAGTCTCATTGTATATGGACTGTATCATAATGTGAAGCCAAGCAGTTGTGCAGCCCTCAGCCATGTCCCCTGTTGGAGCTGTGACAACCCCTGGTGCTCCTATCCCCGATGCGGTTTTACAGGGAACCCTAATTCCTGAATTTTTTGATTGCAGATTTATGTAACCATAAGGTTGTTTTTTTGCTTGCTTGTTTTGTTTTTAAGTATTGCCTTGTATGAAATAAAGATGCTGCCTTAATTTGGGAGCAAAAGCTGCCCTGCAGTAGAGAAAGTCCTGAACTGATACTAGGTTTTTCAGTGCAGCATGTGCACACAATTGTGTCTGCCATTCATTTGCACTTCGGCATGATCCAGCAGTGTCTAAAATGAATGGCAGAAGTCAGTGCATGGGTCTCCTTTTTTATTTTTAACTGCTGTTTACATACATGGAGGGTTTTACCCTCCTCCTTGAGACCCCCCTGGCGGTGTAGCAGCCTTGCAGAAAATAATCTGCTCTGTAGTATCTATCATCTTTGGAGAGCATGTTCTTGTGGAGGGCCTGATAAGCAGAAAAAAATAATATCTGTGCAGGTTTCTGCATGTGGGACATGAGGCTCATGTTTTCCTCATTTTTATTTCAAACCTTTTGGGATGGAATGGGAAGGGAGGAAAGGAAAACCAACTGACTCATGTTCAAAATGCTCTTCACCATTGGTAGAAAAAACAAGATTGTGTGATGGTACATGAGGCATCAGGAGTGACTGGTGAAGCATTGCACCAATATATTCCACTTTTTTTTAGATTTTATTTTTATTTTATCAAGAGATGATCTCGCTTCTGTTTTCCAACCTCATTGGGTATTAGGAACCATCCATCTCACTGGCTCCTGCTTTGTTGCTGTTCTGAGTTTAGTCCCAGGTCAAAAAGTCCCATTAACTCTGGCAGTAGTGGAGAGCAGAAGGGCAAAATGCACTCTCACATTCCCAACATACAGCTTTGCCATGGTTTTCCAAGTGGCATTGTTAAAAAAGTGGATATGCTTTAAAAACATGCACAATGCTGAAGCCCCAGTTTAATTGCTGGTTACAGATGCTGCTTTTGATCCAAGCTAAACTTCTGAGCCAAGCTGAAGTTCTTACAGAGAAGAGTTTGTGAAATTCTAAAAAGGAGGAAATCATCATTAAAATAGCGCTTGTAGAGAATCTTAAGCAAAATGTGCACTTTTCAGTAAAGGCCTTTGCATCATAAATCAGCAACATCTGTCCTCCTATTCTATATGTTATTTCCTCTCCAAATCCCCTCCAGAATCTGCCATTTTTCAGAAGTATTCTTGGATACATTGAACTGTGGTTGAAGATGCTTCATAAAATATGCATAAGCACTTGTGACTTGGATAACGCTTCTTAGTACTTGCCACTTTGCTGTATTTATACAAATTAACCCTCCAAACATGACTGATACCCATGGTGAATACGGGTTGGGTCTCTCAAGGGCTTGGCTACCATGGGTGGCAAAAAGCTGTTGAATTAGTCCCCTCCTTTGTGGTGGTTATGGACTGTTTTTCAGAGACTCCTTAGCAGTGCCACCGTTCTGAAAACCTGCCCAGGCTTGTTCCCTTCCCTGGGGTGTGGGGTGAAAGCCCCTAAAAATCTGATGGCAAGGGCCAAATTTGACTTGCAGCTGCATTAGTACTTGGAGGCAGTTGTGGCTAAAACTCAAGATTTTTTTCTGCAGTCTGCTGGAAGAGCAAAGACATTTTTGCTATATTGCGCACTGGAAAAATAACAAAGGGAGGAATTTTGGTGCAAAACTCATTGGGCTGCAGCAGTGTAGAGGCTGGGTTTAGAAAAAAACTTCAAACCCCTTAATAAAGAAAAAAAAAAAAAAAGAGGGGGAATATGTGTGTGACCACAAGGGAACATGTTCCATGGTGGAGCAGTTTAATGGTGTGGGCTCAGCTCTGTCTTGTGAAGTGTTGAATCAGCCTGAGGCTTGACTGGAGGAGAACAGGATTTATTTCTTCTGTGGGATCACAAGAAGGGTTGTATCCATGTTATCTCTCTGCCTTTGGATGTTCCATTGTAGGTAAAATTATTTGGAAGGCGCTCCAGGTTTGGTGATTGTGGTCAAAATGGTTAGTGAAAAAAGAGAAGCGTCATGGGGATGTCATCAGGTGGGACCTTTCTGTGCAGTAAATCCAGTCTTTCAAGGGAAAGGCAGTCCAACATCTGATGTACCACACTGCACTGATTCACACAGTGAACCTGCTGACCTGACAAGAATTGCAGGTGGTATGAGTCACCTTCTCAACATTTTCCCCCCTTTGCCCATAGGCAAAGACTGCACTATTATATCCTGTCCCATATTCCTCATGTGAGGGAACTGCAGTCTTGCACTCTGTAACTGCATGTTAGACTGTTGCATTTAACTGCATTCTAGCAGCAAATTTTAGAAGTCATTCATTTTGTTATAGTAGTCTCAGAACTATGCGTGGGTAAGTAAGTATGTGTGTATCTCCAGTCTTGAGTGAACAGGCCAGTATCAGAACAAGACAATATTGGACCCAGGAAATACTGTTGTAGGTGTGTGCTCACTTCTGAAAAGTTGCTGTTCGTTTTGCACAGTATATTAGTAACTGGTAAGATGTGAGAAATTCAGAGTATGGTTTACAGCTGAGCTCAGAGATAACCAGATTTTAGGGGGATGACATAAGCTAGGATAACCTGTCATCTTCTCCACCTCTGAGACATTGCTGATGTCTCAAAGGGCACATTAACTCTCTTGGTTGTTTCAGGTGCAGAGCATTCTTGGCTGCTCATAGAGAAAGGGCCGGGAGGGAACATGAAGGGTCGCCTAGTCCATGCCTCTGTCACGAGGAAAGCTCAACTCTGCCTATGAAATTCCTTGCAGATAGCCTGTCCTTATGGACTCCCAGAAATGTAGACCCTGTAGTGCTCCCAGGCAATCTGTTCCAGTGTTTTACTGTTCAGTGGGTAATATTGAAGAATAAAGTCCAATCGTGGAAAGCTTCTAAGTGTGAATGAAAACATTTAAAAATCAATACTCTGCTTTACAAGGAGAAAATAGGTGTGCAGTGACACTGGAAAGAGATACCAGGCAGATTTAATGCCTGATCCAGGAATCCTTACTCAAGCAGAAGTTTCATTTTATTCCTAAATTCTTTTATTTCTGCTTTACTGATTTAATGGCCACATGCATCCATTAGCAGCACATCCTGTGCTTTGAGCCACACTGAGACCAGCTTTGGGACTGACTGGTGTCTGGGCTGTTTGTTATGAAACCACCAGCGAGTGTCCCCTGCTGTAAGTATTTGAGTGGAATGGAGGCTGTCATTGTCTTGGGGGCAAGCAGGACAGGGACTGCCCATCCTCAGTCCCTGCAGAGACAGAGTCTTTCTCATTGACCACTAGGTCCCTGTGTTTCCACATGTCCTCATGTGGCCAGGCTTTGCTTGTTTGGAAGTGTCTTTGTGGTTCCCTGATCCTTTGACCCCACTGGACTAGGCAGGTGTGATCAGGAATTGCATGGCAGAAGAGAGAAGCCAGCTCTGAGCTTCACTGAAAAGGTGGGCTTTGTTTTTTTGGAAAATGCATTGCAACTACTGTAAATCAAAGAATAGAAGGCAGAAGACACGAAGTGTGTATGTATGCTACACTAGTCACTGAAAGGTCAGCTGGCTTTATGCACATTAGTAACATGCATAAAAAATTAATGAGTCTCGCTAATTGGTTTGTTGTGGTTGAATTTTATTAATGAGACACAATCGATTTTTAGTTTATGCTAAAAACATAATGAAGTGCAGTGAAAGCTGATCTTCACACATTTCTGCTTCTCATTGATAAAATGACAAGATTTCAAGCTGGCGTGGGTTACGCTGTCAGAGACAGCATAGGCAGAGTCCCAGAGCTGGGGATTGGGCAGGCCTGTGGTAGGGCA
Organism: Microhierax caerulescens; assembly: GCA_035590215.1. Classification (NCBI taxonomy): domain Eukaryota; kingdom Metazoa; phylum Chordata; class Aves; order Falconiformes; family Falconidae; genus Microhierax; species Microhierax caerulescens. The sequence goes on from JAVJGJ010000001.1 coordinate 96,938,190, forward strand.
CGAATTCATCCTTCACTGTCTCTGCTCCCCACTGCTGTTCCCATCACCTGAGCACCCTGATGCTTGCCTCGATGGCAGTGCTGTTAGGAGTCATGACTTCCTGGGACTTAATTTCCTGCTGTTGTGGGATATCTTTATATTCAGAAGGTGAGGTTTGGCTTGTTTGCTTTGCAGGTTTTGTAATGCTGCTTGCTTTTAGAAAATTAACTAGTTTGGGTCTTTGCTGCAAGCTGTATATGCTGGAAACATTGTGATTAAATGTTCAGGAAAGAGTAAGGTAAGGCTGCTGATCAGTTAAAATTGTATTTTTCCTTTTTACTCCTACACTTAAAAGAAGGAATAGATATTTTTGGTTTTACTACAATCTATCCAATTAACTGCATGAATAAATATACTGCATTTCAGAAAACTAATACTCCTGAAGAAAACTGCAAACACGTTCTGTTTAAAATATGACAATCTCTTGCAAATACTGCACTTATTTGTGTTCAGACAACAGGCTTGTAAGACACTAGTACTATAGGGAAAACAGGGTGAGCTCTAGGGCTGTACAAGTGTAAATAAACGGGTTGAGACAAAACCCTTGCAGTCAATGTCAAGGGTCCAGTTAAACATTGCACACCTCCTGGCATGAAGAGTCAAACCCCAATCAATCTAGACATGAGCCAAGAAGCAGAGGAAGACTGTTACCTCTTCTGGGAGATCATCCCTTCCCTCACAGAACCTGTAGTTTCTGTGGACACATGCTGGGCAGCTCCCTGGCACGTGGACCTTGCATTCCTGGATGGAGTTGCTTTAAATCTGATGCTTTCTCAACTGTGCTGTGGGGCCTCTCAGAGTGTGTTCGACAGCCTGGTGTCCTTGGAGTTTGGAGTGAGGGAAAATACAGGATCTCTCCATATGCAACCTTGTGCCCTAATCAGATGTGATTATGTGAGAAGTGCTCTGGTTTTTTTAGAAATTATGTGCCAGGGACATAGGAGAGCATTGTGGAGCCTGTATCTGGATTAATCCTTTATACTGTACTTTTTCTTCTCCATAACTTACTTGGAACTTGTTGAGAATTAATTTGGTTGCAGACTTTGGGAAGCCTTGATGGATGCCTAGCAGACAGGTGCATTTTTCCTTGCTGAGTTTCGGAAAGACTTCTGCAGCACCCTTGTTCTTCAAAGCAGGTTGCTGACAAGCAGTCAAAGTGCCACATTATGACGGGTGGTCACTGCTGAGGTTAAACTAGAGTTTTGTTGTGGTCTTGCATTAGCAGCTTTGATTGACAAGCTCCCCCTCTTGAGCTAATTCACCCTCTATCTTCATGTTTCTGTCTCACCCAGCCTTGAGTTAAAGGCTCAGAGGGTGATACCAAAAGGGAGGTTCATTTATAGTCTGGTGCCTGTAAATATTTGGTTCTAAGTTTCATCTAAAATTCAGTGGAGATATTGAGGTTAAAAAGGTGTGTTTGAAAGGTAAGGGCTAGGATTTTTGCTTTTTATTAACTAAGTCTTTATTTTCCTACCCTTTGTTTGCTTTTTTGAAGCTTGCAGCAGGCTTTTGTAAGAATTTCTTAGAAGTGGTGGTTCTCCAAAGGGACTTTTGGCAGATTTTGGAGTGTAGTGATGGAATTTTCCATGTCAGGCAGCAAAGGATGCTGGCCTGAACCCCACTGCACAGAGCAGTATTTTCTTCAGTTTGTGGTTCTTACAGATTTTCTGTGTGAGTTAGTGGCAGAGCGTTCCTTGAAGATTAGCCAGGAATAGATCTAGAATAGGCTGCCTTTGGGAGGTGGTGCTTCCTGCTGATTAATTTAGCGTCCCACCTCGGTGATCCAAATGTACTTGATGTGTATGAGATGCTGGGTGAGTAAAGATGGCAAAATAATTTTTTTTTGCCAACAAATAGATTTGCAGTGCAGGATGCATCCGGAGCTGTTATTCCATATCCAGCGTTTGTATGTAGAGCCAGAAATGCCTGTGGCTCAGTACTTAAGCTTTGTTTCCATACTCACAACAGGACAACCGAGTCATTCAACTCCTTACCCTCAGCTGAAATGCAGAGATGAGACTGTGTGGGTGAGGGTGCCTGCATGTCCTCAGGGGCTGCTCGGGGTGGGACTGTAGAAATGAGGGTCTTGGTGTGGATTTCCTTACCTGGTGTGTTTGCTGTTCTTTCTTCTTGTCCTGAATTAAGTCTGTGTCTTATCCCTTTGTTGATGCATCTGACTGGCAGAGCAGTGGTATGCATCAGGCAGTGGTTTCTCAGGGCTGAACACAGCATTGTCCCTGTGCACTGATCAGAAAGGGTGTCCTCTCCTTCCCTTGTCCCATTCCTGGTTTCTCACCTTGGCCAAGACCTGTGCTCGTGCCTCAAGTGGGAAGCAGGGAGGAAACTCAGACTTCTTGACCGGAGGTCCCCATCTATCAGAATAAGGGTGGTAAAGTTTGCAGAGGACCGTCTCCACCAAACTGGCATGATGTTTGTCATCAGTCAGGTGTTGATTTTTATGCTCAGGCAGATGTTGAGGCCAGCAGATAAATATGCTGCCTGAGAAGTTATCTAAATAAATTTTCCAGATCAAGGCACTGTGCAGGAAAGGAACCAAGGATAATTAATCTCAGAGTGCTGGGAGAAACAACTGTTCTCCTAAAGCAGGAGGAGAAGCAGAGGTGGAAAGGGAGGTGCAGATGGTCCCAGGTAAACTGGTGCAAATAGTGCTCAACACTGGCACTGTGTCTGAGGAGCTTTAACTCCAGGGAAGGATGCTGTGCTGGTGGGACCTATGAGGAGGAAAGCCTTTCTCCCTGCCTGACCCAGGTGGGTTGAGGGCAGGGGATCTTCATCCCAGGCAGGAGGGAAAGGCTTTAAAGTAGCTTTTAGCTTTTTGGACCAGTGATTGATGATTTTTGTTTTTATTTTTAAAATGGAAATAGCAAGTTTTCAATCTTGTACAGTCGTGCTTCATTCCTGCTCCTGCCACCTCCTCTTGCTCACTGCTCTTCCCGTCACTCTCTCCTGGACTGTTGCCTCCTGCTTTTCCTCAGGACACTCTTCCCTGCTGTCTCTTTTCTCCCTGTGCTGATTCACAAGTCCAAACCTGTCAGTCTTGAAGAACGTATGAGCTCAGGCTCTGTGTTGTGCCTCTCCCACTATTGGCACATTTCCCCTAGAAGAGCATCCTGCTGCTGTTGGGCACCATGGCCTCAGTCTTCACCTATGGGTGTCTAGAAGGAGCGGGCCCTTTCGTTAGCATCCAAGTCAAGCCCACTGATTAGCAGAAGTGGGAATCATCGTTATTTCCTTTAAAATAAGGGGAGGCTGCAGATATTCATGCCCTTTTGAGAGCAAGCAACTTTTAAATCTATGCAGAAGTATTGGATTTAATTTGTTTTTTAAGTACTGGCATTTAAAATTTCTGGTCTTGCTGCTGTGTATTTGTCAGTAGAAATAAATACAGCTGGGAACTTGGGTGAGACCAGTTTCCCACTGAGCCTGGGGGTATCTGGCTTTATGGATCCCCAGCCTCCTAGCATGGCCCATGGCAGTCACTGAAGGCTTGTTAATTCCAAAAACCAATCTTGAGTGAAATCCTAGACTAATATTTGAGTGCACCGCTTTAAAGATTCACCATCTAGTGTTGCGTTATGAGATTCTTGGCTGTTGCTCCTGATATATATATATAAATTTGAAAGCTGATGTTACAAATGAGCTCTGATCCAAAGTGCTCATTCTGCAGGTGAAAGTTTTAGCTCATAAATTCATTAATTGTCAGATCATTATCAAAAACAATGTTTGTCTGCCATTTTTTGCATATTTATTTATCTTAATAGTTGCTCCAGATTTATGTTTTTGATCCATTGTGAGTGTTGTCTATATTTTAGGTCCACGAACTACAACGAGGTTCCTATCCCAGCTCTGGAAGAAAATACAGGACCAATTTTAATGACAATGTACAACTGTACCAACATGTCCCAAAGCCTGGGGAAACCTGTCCATTAAAAATTAATGGAGTAGGAAGTCCTGGCATGAAGTAAAGCCTTGAGTGAAATTCCATGGCTTCATGGACTGTTAATTCTTTATTAGGTTTTCCTAAGACTGAGATAAAAGGCATTTTATCTTTTTTAAGGTTTGCATTAACATGTCATTGAGTTTTATAGATACATTGATCTTCATTTGGCTAATCGAGAAAGGGTAATAGAAATGTGTGTGATATGCTAGAGCAAAGATAACTCCATAACACTTCAGATTTTTTTGTTATTTTTATTTATTAAGTTTTCTTCAGATACAGAAGTGTGGTCAGTGTCCGGAGTTGTGAAATTCAGCTAGCTGTGTATTTTTATCAGCTATCCTAAGTTTCTTTCTTTCCTTTTTCTTGATGTTTTTTTAACTGCCTTTACTTTCTAGCTAATTTGGCAGTAAGGTTGATATGTCTTCACTGAAAACTAGCAAAGAAATTTGGCAGTATTTTTTAAAAATACTGTCTGTGTCTGTGATGGATTCATAGCTTTCTTGGCTACCTGACAGTTTTTTGTTGGTTTTTTTTTGTTTGGTTTTTTTTTAAGTGTATTTCAGTCTGAGATGGAGCAATGAAGTGTGTCTTTGGATTCAGAGAAAGGTCCTGAATCTGACTGATGTCAGTGGCTTTTTTTTGCTGCTGCTGCCCATGAACAAAGATTAAGTGCTGGGTCTGCAAGTTTCCAGAAAAATGGACCATGCCATAGGATGTAGCTGGGACAACAGAGGTGGCTCACTGAGTGTGTGGGAAGATAAAGACAACCCTTATTCCCTTACCCAACAGTGAAATCTCAGCTTGGTAGAAATCAGAGGGATATTGGCAAGTCAGGGATTTCTCTCTGCTCTTTTGGTAAGCAGCCCTTGGTGATCTTTTCTGCCTCATGCAGCTCGGGAAGCTGTGTCTTCCTACTGGGGGCTTTTAATTGTGCCTGTCTTCAAGAGAAATGAATGATTTTCACCAGACTCACTATGTCCATTTATTAAGGAAGCCTCTATGGAGAAAACTTTATTAATAGCTGTTGTTATTAATGAAGATTGTACAGCGGTCAGTGTGTTAGCACTATGTGTGAAGGTATTTGAAAGGGGAACAAAATGACAAATGATTTTTGGTTTCTCTGTGTTGAAACTGTACATCCTTTCATCAGTTCTGCATGTGCATAAAGTAGGGTCAGGGTAGAAGAAAAGTGGGTGGCTATGGATCTCTGCAGCTGGAGAGAGCTAACCTTGAGTTGGATGCTTGTCTCTAGCTTCATTAGATCTTTGCACCTTGACAAATGGGGGACGAATCAGGCACCAAATTAAGTCCTCTGTGCAGCACTGTATGACAATGACCTTCCCTACTTGTTAGCTCTGAGGTGGGAAATCTTCCCTTCCTCCACGGTGGATGGATTGCAAGGACTACATTCACAGCGAAAGAGCACAGGTAGGTTGATTTTGGAGGTGGTCCCCTTCGTATCAGGGGTTTATTTGATCCTTTCCTTGCCAACCAGTCTTGCCAAGCGAAAGCATCAGAGCATCTTAGATCTCACTCGCTTCTCATCTTCGACTTCCACTCTTGCAGCCTCTAGCAAATGCTTATTTTAGCACCAGCTGGCTAGGATCCCTTTGAACTTTCTGATATGAGATTAAATGTTAATTTATTACATATCGTTATAGGATTATATGTTATCTCCAGGATAATGGAATCCAAATGTTAGAATAGCATGTTTGAGATTTAGTGCTTGTACACATTTTCGTCCACTCAGGAAACAAGAATAGTTGAAGGCAGAAGATGGAAAAAGAGGTGAATTAATCTGACTGATCACAGCTAGCTAAGAGCTCAAGCTCTGGAAGGATATATCCAGAGGTTCATAATCTTTTTGCAGAGTTCAGAAGAAGCAGAGAAGTTGACTGAATTGTCTAAAAAATAAATAAGTATTAAGAAATAGGTATCTGCTTTGGGTGTTCCATGGGCTAAATCCTGTGGATAAATTATGCAGTGTGAATTATGTGCTTGGCTCTAGTTACAAATGCCAGACGAAGCAGAGTGCTGAAATGACCTGTATGCTGGGTTTCTCCAGAATTTTATTCTCTAGGCTATGAGTAGTGAGCAGGACTAAATATAATAAGATATGACTTGAGCTTGAATTGACTCAAACTTGAACTGCACTTGCGATGTTTGCACACAGAGGTTTATAGGACATGCCACTAAGCAGAAGGTGAACACAGCTTTTTTGCTGTTCCCTCTCACTGTCCATTATGGCAGCTTCAAACAGGTAAATGCTGACATTGAGCCGTGCAGGGCTGCACCCTCAGCATGCGCAAATGCTGGTCCATGCCCATGCGTGGCTGCTGGCAGTCATACATGTGTAAAACCCTAGGCTGGCTCTGGCGAGCTGAGGCAGGTGCAGGTGTGAGTTTGCAGGGTCTAGGGTGGGAGCGATGCTGTGCCTTTGCAGGACCAGGACAGGCTCTGCATTCAGAGGCGCATAGATGAGCTGGGGTTCATGAGGTCACACTGGATTTACGAGGTCCTATTTCAGCCAGACACTGGGCCTGCAGACTTGTGTTAATGTAAGAAGTGGCCCACAGGAGCAGGGGGCAGCTGTTTGTATTTTTAACCTCTGCACTGAATTATTACCAGTCCAAATTTGCTATTTCTTAAATGGTTCATTTTCCTTGAAATAGTTGACAACTAGTGTTACAATCTAACCCTGTGTATAAACACTAGTGATGTGGAAAGGTTGTTCCCAGACTGCAGTTCTCTGAGTCCTCAGTCCTCTTCCCAAGCTGCTACAGATTGCTATCAGTGAATTGTTTCAATTCAGAGGTAATAGGGCAAACCGGGCGGGAAACACCACTGTAAATTAGCTTGCACCCAATTCACACCTTTGTGGTAGTTTATCCTGGTAGGTGAGCAGTTTCTGCTGTGGTCAAGGCACTGGCCTAAACTAATCATGTTGATGATCTGGAGTTTCCTAACTAGTATGCTAGGTTGGGCTGTGATAGTGATGTCCTGCAACTCTTCCTCAATTTTATAATTGCCCTTTCATTAAGAAAAGAATTAGATTAATTCTTTTGTCATTTTAGGCAATCTCATATCCGATCTAATTCACTTCTCTTGACGCTTGAGGAGCTTGAAAATGCTGTCAGCTAATGCTCGTTATCTTTTATTACCTTAATGTATCAACAGAACTGAACCACACAGCAAGTATGACCTCATCCAACTTTGTTTTTTACTTCAGAGTTTTTATTCTTTGCCTATAAGTTAATAATTGTCTGTGAGCAAGATAACAGTCTTTGGTGCATCACAGTATGAAAGCCGTAATAAGGTTTCACTTTCTCTATACACCAATATTTTGACAAGATCTCCTTGAACTGCCTCCTCCAGAGCTATTGGGAATTTTCCTTGTGCTTAGAAAATTGAACTCTAAATTGCTAATCGACAGCAGACAGAGAAACAAACACCCAAGAAGTCCTGGGTGAGGCTGCAGGCTCCTTCTTTCCCCAAGAGGAGACTTGTGAATGACAAGCTGCAGCCTTTGATCATTGTACTAAGAGAAAAGCAGTACTGAGGGATGGTTATTTTGTCCGTTCTGACAGTGTTTGCCGTGAGTTTGTAAAATATGTCAAATGTGTATTCATAACGTAAAATAATGCATTCGAGCGTGAAAAATAATGCTTTGTTCTGATACTGGGATGTGCTTGAGCAGGACTGTTTCAATAAGCAAGGGAGCAGGGGAGGAGGTCAGCAATCACCTTAGGAATGCAAAACTCTTTTACTCCGTAACAAATTAATGGAGTTGCTTGAGGCTGTTGTCATTCCAAAAATAAAATGTTGAATTAAGTAAAGGAATCTGAGAGACAACAGAAACTTTTGTTCTGGGTATTGGCGAGGAGGGGGGAGAAGAAGAGCTGTCATTAGGAAGGAAGGATTCATGTTTTCATGTGCTGCTTCTTGAGAGGCAGATATAAATTGATAACTTAATGATGTCTGAACTGCAGAGCTAGGGCTGTGTGGTTGCTCCTGTGAGAGTCAGAACACATATTGCTTTGGGAGTCTGGTTAGTGTAATATTGGTTGCCTGTGAGAGCAATGCAAAGTGCAGGTTGAAGATTGAGTTTAGAGAAAAAAGGTGCGGGTATCTCTGAACTAATAGTGGTCAATCTGTAAAGCCATGGAACTTCTGAAACAGCTAAAAGGCTGGGTGGCCTCGCAGGTCTCTGTCCTGAAACTTTGTAGCTTGTGCTTAAATTTCCCAGTGGGAAAACTCCCTGACATAGTGAGACTGGACACAGGCTTGAAATGATACATGCGCCTGCATGTTTTGCAGGGTGGGACCACAAATCCTGCTGCAGGCAACAGCCTGCAACTTCGCAGTTCAGTGGGGAAATCTAATTGAGAGCTGACTTCTTTCCACAGACATAAACACTGCAAGATTTAACCAGAAATTTAACTATCTGTATTACTAACGGTCCCCAAAATCAGCATGTGTAGCCAGGGTCGTGATCCAGGTGAGAAATCCAACAGTAATGGGGAGTGAAATGAGAACTGGTCCCAGTGCTTGGGCAGAGCTGTGGAGCTGGCATTGGATGCAAGATTTTGCTTTGCATGTCTCTGCATCCTGTTTTGTTTTATTGTGGTCCCCCAGTGGGGCTGTGCATGGCGTATGCTTTTCCTGGGATTACAGTCACAGTGGGATATGGATGAGTGCTCGTAAGACAGAGGATTTTCTGTGCATTCAAGACATATCTGTGTTCTTAATAACTTTACAGGGGTTTTATTGTAAGCTGCTTTTGTGGTTTCCTGCAGCTGCTCAGGCCCATCGGTTTGGAGCTTGTTTCCTCCAGGAGCTTCAAAACAACAGGATGGAGAATCCAGTGAAAGCCCATTGCTCTGGAGAAAGGCTTTGGACCAACCTTACCTCTTTCTGATAATGCCTTTGGAGAATCTGCTGGCAGTATTTTAATATCCTGTAATTTCTGGGTCATGCAAGGAATTTTTCAGTATCACTGAAGGCAGAAGCTTCTGTGGGGAGAATCAGAAGTGCTACAAAATGATGTACGTGTGTAACGTGTGGATGCAGGAATGTAGAAAGTCTATAGTATATAGAACTTCAAGTTACTTTGCTTCAGTTCATCTTTAGGTGTAATACTCAAAGCCATTGACTGTGGTTGCAAGCTGGGTTTGCAAAGAGAAACACAGCCAAGATCTGGGTCCTCCAGGAACCGAGCAAGAACTGCCAAAGATGAATCAGCCCAAACGGGGGCAGAAGTTGGTATTATTGCTTAGAGGAAGAACGGAAAATGCTGAAGCAATTTAGGGAAGGATCCTTATGAAATGGCATTTGCTCCTTAAAATGGGAATGCAGGCAATGAATTCAGTACTATGTTTCTCTATATTGTTTTAATGGTGAACTCAATCTGAGAGTAATGGCAACCTGTGTTAGTGATTTGCAGAGCAAAGCAGGCTTCCTGAAAATATAGGCAGTGGAGTTGAGAGTGACTTTCTGGTTCCTGGAAGGCAGCTTTACCATGGCATCATGGGATGCTGTTTATACTGTTGTCCCTTTGTTCCCTGCCCCATCCTTTTGGGGTGCCATTTGGTGGGGTTGTGAGGGCATTTACCTCAGTCCTTTACTGATGTACCAGTGAGTAACGTTGTTGAGAGATGGGGATGCACTTTGCTATTCAACCATAGCTGCTTAGATGAATATCTGCAGTGGGAGAATGATTTTAATAAAAGGACTCTCTCTTAGCTTTCCTATCTTCATGACAGATGGACCCCAGCTAACATAAATCCTGGCCTTTCTCCTGTCAGTCTCTTGGCTTTGTGTGACATAGATGTTTTGACACTGAATACAAATATTTCACAGTTGGCTAATAGTTTAGAGCATATATTTAAGAGATTTACTTTTGGTGCCTTTAGTGAATGTGTTTGCCGTGTAAGGCCTTTCTGTTGTTTGTAGACTATATCCACACACTCCCATACACATATTTATTTTCTGTTGTTTATGAAATATCACTGAGGGAAAATGAGTTTTGCTTTGGATAACGATAGTAGGGAGCCCTCTCCTAACCTCCACTTTACCAATGAGAACCTCCAGTAGCTGTGACAAACCTTATTTATTAGGTGCCAGGAGGAATGCACAGGGGTTTGCAGTGCTGGCAGCTGGAAGCACCAACTCTCCACTAGAGCAAGGAGCAATGCCAGGACCAGTGGCATGTGGTGGGGAGCTGGGCAAGAGGTCCAGCAGCCCTGCTGTAGCCTCAGGGACTATCACCTGGCTTAGCTTCACCCAGGGTGGCTGTGCCTCTCGACTCCCCCCACAGCAAAGGCATGCTGCCTGGGTGTGCAAATCACCCTTCCTGAGTTGCTGGTGCCTTGATTTTCAGGGTTGGTTTTGGCAATCTCCACCTCTGGCCAAGAAGAACTGAGGGGTGACTGGAAGGGAGAAGGAGGTTTTAGGAAATCCTAATGCTGTTTACGCCGGGGGGAAGCACCATGGGGCAGGCAGTGGTTTTCATAGTTTGTGTTTATGGGGTTTCTGCGCACCAAGCAGCAGGTCATGCAGAACCTTTCTCTGTGTGTGCACAGCTTTAGCAGTCATCTCTCCTCTCCAGGTAACCAGAACAGAAACCCTCCTTGGTTAATCAGGTGGTTTTAAACTTCAGTTTAGCTTGCAGTAGTGGCTCTGTCATTCAGTTCCTTCAGCTGATGAATTCATGACCTTTAGCTACTGTGCTGATGCCTCTAATTGTAACTGGCAGGACAATTTCCCCATTGCTGTTTTATGCGAGATGTGGAGAAACTCGCCAAGAGCAGCCTGTGACTTTTAACCGCCATATCAACACCCCTGTTAGAAACAAAAATGGCAAGTTAGGCCAGTGATCAGCCCAGCAGAGCAACCTGAGCAATTGCAATAGTGACATTAAATGAGAGAACTCCATGGAGGATTTCCTCTCTTGAGCACCCTCCCTGCACTGAGGCTTGGGCAGTTAAAGCAGCTTTGTCAGTTAGCTGCACTGAGGTGGCCTTGGCTGTGCTGAGTGTGATATGGGGGAAAACTCTCTTTGGGCACTCAGGGAATTAGTCTGGGCTAGAAGACTGCAGTTCTGCAGATACTTTGTCAGAGGAGGCGGGAGCTGGAGATGGCTGATGGAGACTTGAAGGAGAAACGCTGTGAATGTCTCATCTCATTTGTGCTTGTTTTTTGGAGAGGAAGTGTTCAGTGTCCCCGTGCTTTCTTCAGGCTCATGGTTTTTCTTTATAGGTTTGCCCTCAGCATTTGTTGTGTGTCCCTCACCCATTGGAATCATCCCCTTCTCCTCAATGGAAGGACTATTTTACACCCAAGAGATTTGGCCACGGACTCACTGGTCTTGGGAGGCCATGAGTACCTGTCTTAGGAGCCCCGTTACCTAGTCTGTGGGTGGGACCACATAGTGCTTCTGCACAACATCTAGGTAGTACTACAGGAATGTATTTTATGTAACTTCTACCTTTTTCTACCAAACATGTTTGAATAAATGTTTTTAACAATGAAGACTTTGGCCAGAAGCATGCGTGTGAGAGTGAGGCAGTGATGAATAAATAGAATACGTGATGACATAAAGATTTTATGGGATATGGGGATGGGCACATTACTCACAGATGGCGAAACCGTCCCTATGTGTGTCAAGAAAAGCTGTTTTAGGGATGTTTAGAGAGTTTTAAAAATTTTTTTATTGTGACTATTTTTTCTATTACTCCAGCCCATAAACCCAGGTGCCTTAGTTACCATGTTTCCCACTGTACAGAGTTCAGAGGGAGCAATAAAAACCTCTAAAACTTACCTGAAATAGCTTTCTTACGGTTACAGATGTCACAGGTTTAATGTCCTGTATCTCAGGCCCTTCCAGGCCTTGACATGATGGTAGCATTTGGAGGATGTCTTTTCCCTGGTGGAATAAAATTTATACTTTATAACCTATAGAGATGCTGGATCTTTGGCTTAGAAACTGTGACAAGTTTAACTATAACAGCCAGTGTTAATGATTCAGGAGGAATTTGCACTCTTCAGGTTTGGACAGCATAATTTTGAGCAGTTTCATATTTGGGCAGGAAATGTGCTCAAGTCTGGTAGTTCTTAAAAAGAAATGATGCTGCTGGGGCTGCAGAAGCGTGTTCTGTCTAGGAAAGTTAAGCCCTCATGAGAGGTGAACTTAAATTGTTATAGTGTAGCGCATTACATACATACTGTTATTTCATACTAAATTTTTTAATTTTTTGTGTGTCGCCTTTAAGCTAAAAGAACTTCAGTCTTTGGAAATAAACATATCCACTTGGAGAGCCATTCTGCTGTAATGGTAAAGGTTCAGCTGTAGCTTTATACCTGATAAAAACTTATGCAGGCAAATCTGATGTCTGCATGGCCTGGAATGGAAGTCAGAGGAGGAAGCACAGTAGTTTTGTTGTTTGGGTTGCATGCTATTCCCTGGTTAGGGTAACTATGTGGTCTATTTTGATGAACAAGCCTGAACTCCTCCTTCCCAGTAGTAATGTTGTTAACAGTCATGTTCCCAGAGAATGGCAAATAATGAGGTAGTGGCTTAACAAGGCAGTTCCTCAACCTTTTATAAGTAGAGCCTTGTTGTATTTTGGGGTGGTGGTGATGGAATATAATCTCTAATCTGCTGGATATAGTGTTGCTATAAGGGTTTCTATTTTCAACTAAGTAAAAAAATAAAGGTAAACTTTGCATATTTTTTAATGCATTTACTTTATCCCATTTTGTTTGTGTGCTTGTGTAATGCTGTGTCTTCTTGTTTTGCAATTGCTTTAGGAATCACCTCTGAGGGAGCGCAGATTAAGAATGTCCATACCAGGTCAGAGCGCAGATCCATCTGGCCCAGCAGCCCATTCCTGATAGCACCCAAAAGCAGATACTTGGTAGGAAAGAGAAGATCAGGCAAGCACAGAGGATGGTTCCTCTAAACATGCTCTCAGCAGCCTGTGGTAGAGGTCCTGTCTTTGCATAATGCTGATTTAGGGAGTGCAGCAAGCAGTATTCTCTCTGGAGTCCAACACTTCATATGCTTTCCTTGCTGGACTAATGGCAGTTTTGAACCTTTTTGTTTTTCTCCAGTTTCCAAACTTCTGCTGATAGAGAACCTGAATTAATCTTCAAGCCTTTTGGGTATTGGATTACACTCTGCCTCACTTCTTTCTGTGCCAGCAGTGTTGGAACTGCCATCAGATGCTAATCCTGCTGTACCTATTCACTCAGTCGTAGAGGAAAATGTATGAAAACAAATTGCTGGTCCAAGCTAAATTTAGATTTATTCAGTAGGAGTTAATTATAATCTTTATTTAGTCCCAAGTGATGCCTTCTTATCATACACTTATTATAGCTGAGAAAATTAATTTTTATTCTACCATAAAGGTGAATGTAATAATCTGGGTTCAGGGAAGGGATTACTTTAATAAGATTTATAGGCAGCCTTTCAGACAGTACGGTTTTATTACTATCTGCATGTGGCCTTGCTGTATGTATATCTTTCAGTATGAGTGACTGTGCAAAATGTATGCAAGCTAAAAACTGTAGTAAGCACCAGCTTAGAAACTTCCACATCCAACTTAGTTTCTTGGCAATGTAAGCAGGCAGAGCACTTGACTTCCTTTGGAACACACTAATACAATTTATTACTGAACTTGTGGCCTGACCAGGGGTTTCATGCATATGCATGGTTTAATTTTGCACTGAAAAAGGTATTTTAGTATACAAAAGATTTATGAGGGCCAAGATCCTGCTTTCAAGGTTTTTGGAAGCAGAGTGATGGGCAAACATAGGCATGAAGCATGGGAAGAGAAGCTTTAGTGAGGAGTGAGCCATCAGATCTGATGGGCCAGGACTCCTTTGCCCGTAGATATCTAAACCTCCAGGATACAGGTCTGTGCTGGCCACCTTTAGCAGTTGAATTAACAGATAGAAATAGGCTTCTCCCAAGGGTGATTTTTCACCCTGAAGATATAAGTGTCTAGGAGAGGATGAACGAATTCTGGAGATACCCTTTTCTGTGATTTGCTGAAAGGGGGGGCCGGAGTGTGTGCTGGGCATAGGTACCTATCTAAAATGAGGTGGCCTGGCTTGTGGAGGGTGGCCAGAACGTGTAGCTGCAGTGAAGCTTGGCAACAAAAGTTTGATGGAGGCATTTGAAGGTATGTATGTGAGATGTTGTCCCAAGCCTAAAAAAGTTAATTAATGGCTCTTCAATTTTAAATGTTTGGATTAAATATACTTTTTTTTTTTTAATGGCATCCTTTTTCTTGTTGTTCAAAACTAACTGCTCAACTAACAATGTTTTGCAAAGAAAATCTCTTGTCTCCACAAATGTGTAATTAAGATAAAATGTAAGCAGTGTAAACTGGTTGGGAGTCCTACATCAAGTTCTATCCTTATGTCAAACTAGGATAAAAAGAGAGAATGAGAAAAGCTTAAAGGGATCCTATCATCTATTCTCATGCTACAGTTTTTTATATATTGACAGCTTCTGGGCTGTCTTTAATGTTTAAAAAATATTGGGAGCTCTTCTTACCTTTTTCTTGCAGTTTCATTTATATCTTCAAATTATCCTGTTACAATTGAAAAGACTTTGTTATTGGGGTGGGGTTTTTTTCTGTGCTAGTGCAGTTCACTGTATAACTACCTCAAGTACTGAAAGAGTAAGGCTTGGTTTTGAATGGTAGGTAATGGAAGCTGTACCTCAGTGGGACTATGATGGGCTTTTCTCCTCCTTTTCCTCCCTAATATAAAACTGAGGAGATGAGTCACAGGATGGACTCTGAATGTGGGAAGTAAACAGTGACATCCTCCTTTCATGGTTATTTTATTAAATTTTGAATGAGTCAGGGAGAGCACAAGGCGGGTGTTCATCTAGGCTGCTTAAATCCTTGCACAGCCCAAACTTACCCTACTCATAGTGCTCAAATTAGGTCTAAACTCATGGCAGATTTTCACACTGTAATCATCCTCCTCATTTTCCTGCTGCTGGGATTAAGAGTCAGTGTTTCCCCAGCTGTAGCCAGGCCAAATTACCTTGCACAGCCTCTTACAGCTGGTCTCCCTAAACAGCATCAGGTTGTACCCCTTGCACGTATGAGATAGTGACCTACATAGCTGGTCCAGTATTAATTATTCTCTTATAATTTATCAGATTCCAGAATAGCTTTCTTTGTGTAGACACCCTATTCTGGGATACAGTGTGTTTTTATTCAAGGATAATGTCTGCATTTCTAGAGCAAAATAATTATTATGAATAGGGCCATTTTTATAGTGGAATAATGTACATGTGTAGTTTGGTCTTTATGGTCTTTAGTGAGGGCTGGTGGGAAGGGCTGGTGATTTTTCTCCTTTACAGACAAGCCATTGATTGCCTCTGTATGAGTCATGGGTAACATCATAGTACTTACTGGCACCACATTACTTGAAATTATTCCTCTTTTACAAAAAAGAGTATCTGTATGATCTCACACTACAATTCTGATGATGCTGCAGAAAAGATTAATTTTAACATTTTCACAGTTTTTCCACAGGTGCAGGATTGGCTTTCTTGTTTATTTTCAGAGAAAAAGGATATTGAAACAGTTGCAATTTTAAACCCTTCTTATTCCTTGCACCTCCAACTTCAGAATTATTGATTGCTTATGTAAGACTTGGCTGCTGTTAAGTAGTTAGCTAAAGGAGAGGGAAGATTCAGATGTGAAGTTTGGATTTATGCTCCAACAGGAGTAATTTTCCTTTTTATTTGCAAAATGATGAATTTTAAAGACTTACCTCTTACTACAGCTTAACATAGATGCATTACTTTTTAATACTGACCTGCCACTGCTACCACTACCTTCTAGTAGGATACTTGTTTTGCTTCTTATCAAAATGTATGAAATGTAGCTTGGATGAAATCTTGGCTTACATGAATGGAAGATCTTTATTGAACAGTGTAGGTCACTACAGCTATGGCTTTGCATGTGCCTTAGTCCTTTGCTGGGTTTTGTGGCATTAGTCCAGGGTCAAGTGAGATTAAAAACAAAAGCAATGGATAACTCTATGGTTAAATAAAAAATTATCCAGACAAGAGAAAGGGAAGATTTGTTGTCTGAGCTGGTGAGAGTTAGAACCAGAAGGAGCATCTCCCTGATGCACAGCATTGCATGTTTGGTTATGTGCATGGTGGCTTCCTCTCTGCACTTCACAAACATCAGAGGGGTGTTTCCATCTGCACTCTCAGAGTTTGCAGGATGAACTGGGCCATGAGGCTGATGCGTGACTTGGGAGAGACAGATTTTGGCATAAAATGGGAATGAGATTTTACAAGTTGACCTGTTGCTCTTGAGTTCTTGGTATTTGGCTAGTTCAAATTAGTGTTTTAAAAGGGGCAGAGTACCTGCTGAAAACCTGTTGCAAGGTAAAAGTTCTTTTATAAATTCAAGCTAAATATGTCATATCCAAGAATGTGTTATTTCCACATGTCTCCCCGCAATGCCACAGTAGTCTGAGAAACACTATGTCAGCCTTTGAGATAGCACTGGGCTCATTTGGCCTCCATTTACTTTTCTTCAACTCTTGCTCTCTTTTGTTACGTAATTAGGACTAACCCACATTCTTTTCATCTTGTTGGAGTGCTTATTAAAGGAGCAGGTGATTTATTAATTGCTTTGTTGCACACCAGAAAGCTGAAAATGTGTCCTGTTTCTGATTGTTACTGTAAGGAGATTGATGCCATGGTGCTGATGTGCCAAATTAAAAAGGCGGGGTGTTGGCCTGCCATCATATGAAGTATTTCTTTTTAGATGTTCCTACAGTGTCATAAAATGCTGCTAAATTCAGATATCATATTTTGTTGCAGGCTGGTTCTAGGACAAAGCCCAGCCCTGTCTACTGGTGTTTATGGCTTCCCACATAAGCTTTCAGACAAAATTTGTGTCTCATTTCATTTGAGTTACAGCAGGCTCATACCCTAGTCCTCGTACCAGTTCTGAGAAGAGGCACTGAATGTTGCCACTGTAATGAAATGGAGGAAAAGGAAAAACACACCTCTTAAACTTCCCGTAAATCACTGCTTGAGAGAGATGAAATATCTGCATAAAGGATAGGAGGGGGGAAGTTCTCTAATATAAAACCAAATTCATTTAAGCCTTGCCTTGGTTTTGGCTCTTCTTTAGGCTCAGGAACTATGTTAGTGTTTAAATCTCCTCTGCAGTCTGGCGTGTTTTCAAAGAAAGCAAAGTTTAACTCTTCTCCCAGAAATCAGAGGGTGCTCTTGCTGCTGTGTGTCCTTTGCTTACCTATATGACTGCACAAT
>JAVJGJ010000001.1:96955613-96969765 GCA_035590215.1 Microhierax caerulescens
AGTTTAACTCTTCTCCCAGAAATCAGAGGGTGCTCTTGCTGCTGTGTGTCCTTTGCTTACCTATATGACTGCACAATTTTTATGATGAATGCAACTTCTCAAAAGTATTGCTTTCAAATGTAGTTCTGTTTATCTGCAATTAATCCAGAAAGGTGGTTGCCTGCATTTTACTTCTCGGGGAAGAAACAACACCCTTCCTCTCCTTGCTGTCTTGGCTTTCACAGGAGCAAAGTTCACTTTGAGCAACTGAGTTGTGCAATTGCACAAGGGCAAGCTATGCTGTGTCAAGATGCTCTATAAATAGCAGCAATAACAGAGCTGCTAAAACATCCCTTGGTAACTTTGGTGCTAGAATTGGCATTGATCTTCTCCATTCTCCCTTCTCCTCTTGCTACAAGCAGGATGAGGTTTGACCCCCCGTGTGTTTCTCAAGCACTTTGTTATTCAGTGGTGGGATAAAAGTATTTGGGCTCCCACAGAGTAGCACAGCAAACAGTAGTGGGGCATTGCCTGACCCCTGCTAAATGGTGGTCACCAGCTGCTGCTCTTTGCCTCGGTCCCTGTTGTAGGTTGCTGTGGGTTCTTTGCCTCATGCAGCCTCCTGTGCCGGGTGCTAATGGGCAGCGGTGTCTATCTCTGCTACACAGCACCTGCTGCTTTCTGTGGTTTCTGTCACCTGTGCCTCCTGCCTCTTACACTGCTTGTAGCTTGGTTAGCCTTTTGCGTGGAGAGACTACTTCTGTCTTCTTCCAGAATTGCTTATTTCTACTCACACCCTATGGCTTCCTGCAGAGAACCAGGTCTCTGGTTTCTGGACGCTGCAGGGGAGTGTGCCAGCTGCCCATTGTTCACGGCTGAATGGAAAGCTGTGGAAGGGAAGGGCTAGAGTCAGTTTTCTTCACTAGGAAGTTGGTTGTCCCCTATGTGAACTATAATACCATAGCAAGCTGGCCCATGTCAGTGGTCACATGGGGAAGGGAGGAGACAGTTTCTCATCATCTGGATTTCTGCACTTCAGCTGGGTGCCCAGATCTGTGGCTGCATGCAGCTCAAGGAAGGTGTTGGCTGCACTGGTGTGTTATGGGAGATGGGTTGAAATGTTTATGTGTGGGCATAAGAAACAAAGAGGACAGCCAAGTGGGGTGATTGCATGGCAGCTGCTCTGCAGTTGCATTTGCTTGTAGAGCTGAAAGGAAACCCTGAACCTATCCCCATGTGGAGTAGTGAGAGGAGACTGTTGATACTGTTTCCTGCTGAGATTTTTTTAATGCTTTTGTAAATTTTTGCATATTTACTTGTTCCCACAAAGAATATTCCAATGGCTGCAGAAAAACCTTGACATAATTAAATGTACAGTGAAAGCAAAGGCAGAAGTATTGTGATTAAATGAGAAGCATTAAAACAAGTGTAGATAATATCAAGCCATTTGAAAATAAATGAGCAGAATTTCAACCGAGGACAACAGTTGAGCAAAGTCAAATGGATGAGATTTGCCCTAGAATCTGTCTTTGCTAAGTGTAGGCTTTAAAAATACACAACCTGAAAAAGATAGCTTGAATATTAGAGCTTTTATCTGTGCTAAATTGTGCTGCAAGTATCTGAGTCATCTGGCTTGTAACAGGTGTAATTGTTTGTGTGGTTGTCGCATTGTGTACCTGCTCTCCCCAGTCCTGACAAACAGGAAAGTCACTGCTAAGCTTCAGCGAGAGACAACAAGAGCTTTGACCTTAGGATCTGTCATTGTTCCTTTGTTATCTCTGCACATTATGGAACTGCTTCATTTTAATTCATTTGGGTTTTGTTTATTTCTTCTATGGCAGTCTCAGGAGCTTGCATTCACTGGTTTTTTTGTTGGAGTGTATGAATTGTTAGTTTGAAAGACCCACTGTTTCTTTCTGGTAGAGTCACAGCCCAGATTTAATATATCTCACTATTAATTAGAGATCATCCCAAACCAAAGATGTCTGTTTGATCCCTCCCTCCCTCTGGAATCTTTTCTTGCCTGGGAAAAATTGCTCAGCACTGGCTGGAGGATTGACCATTGTGTTGTAGAGAAACTTTTGTGGCTTCCAAATGTGTTTCATTCTCCTCTGGAATTAAACCAAAAAATTCTTCTAACATCTGTGAACATTCTGTGTGTAAAGGGTTTCTCTCCTCCTCTCAAGTTCACTCTTGCCTATAAATCCATCCCACCGAGACCCCTATCAAACCCCATATTTTTTTTTGAGTGAAAAGTTTTGGTTTCAGTAACACAAAGCTTTTATGATTTTGCCACTAACTTCCAAACTGCTGTACTGGCAAAAGTGGATATGGAGTGATGCAGATTTGCAGCCTCCCATTGCATTGTGTGTTAGCAATGTTAGACTGAAGAGAATGTTCTATTTTACTGCCTACTAATATTCAATATGCCAGTTTCTTATGTATATTGAAACGTGGGTGAGAAAAAGTTCTAAGTTTCATCTGGCGATAGAAGAACAAAACCCAACCAGTACAAAGTTTTAGAACTTAGATTGGGATCTGGCCAATCGATCTCCTCCTTGTTTTATCCAATACTTGATTAATGGCTTTCAAGTAGATTATTAGATTGGGAAAGGTGGAAAGGGAGCTGTACAGCTGATGCAGTGGGATGTTCTCAGTGTATGAGCCTTGAGCCAACAGTGTTATTCCATGGTACCTGTGTCAGATTGTTTCATAATTGTGGCTAACAGTATTGATCTCTGGTAATACATTGCTTTTGAGAAAAACTGAGGGGCATGCTAAGCAAACATTAGAGTTGTCTTTCTGTTTCCTTTTATGTTTGGCCTGCAGTGGTGGAGAGCCGAGGAGGGATCATGGACAGCATACAGAGATTTTCAAACCTGCCAACATATCTGCCTGCGAGCTATCACATCTGCAACGCTGATATTTTCTTCTTCCTCAAAGAAGCCAACCAGGATATCATGAGGAACTCCAGTTTGCAGTCTAGGGTGGATTCATTCTTTATATACAAAGCCAAACTGCCACCTGTCCTAAATGCCACATACGGACCCTTTTCTGTTGAACAGGCTGTTCCCTTGGATCTCATGCTGACTTCTGCATCTTTTGGTTTCACAAATAAATTCACTTTTAATTGGAAATTAAAATCTCACATAATAGACAGCTCAATCTATTCCAACAAACCTAAAATACAAACCTTATTCTATATTGCGGGGAAGGACTGGGATGACTATAATGCTGCAGAGAGTTTGCCTTGTGTGAAGATGTTTGCTTTCCTGGAGTCCAGAGAAGTTGTGGCCAGCTGTAGATTGACAGGTCATCTAGGATTATGTGTTGCAGAGCTGGAATTGTCTCCTAGCTGGTTCAGCTCCCCTTCACCCCTGGTTTCAGAGGAAACAGCCTCCCTGGAAGGCATTACTGTGGAGCTCTTCTATAAGATTTATACAGCAGATGGGGAATGTTCTCCAGAGGATGCAAAATGGGAAAACAATATCCATGCAGGTCAAGATAATGAACACAAGGCTTTGTCAGCTATGGAGAGGATTGGTAGCATCATTGTTTACCCAAATCAAGACAAATTAAAACAGTCTTCACTGAGGCTAGATGAAAATGTCGTTATTCGCTTGCCACTCAACCCTGTCAGAGAAGGTGACGTTGTGACCTTTCATATTTCCCTGGCTGATGACTCTCTAGCAGACCAGTTTGTATTAAGGTAAGGGAATTTTTAAAGTGCTGTATACTAAACAGTCTATGTATAAGGATAAATTTGTCAGGTGTAATTTCTTTGGTTATCTTCAGAGTTTTCCTGAGAGATTTCCTCTCCAACTGGGGAAAACTATAAATAGTCTTGAATTATCTGTGTGGATGACATTTTTTGGAACATGGGAATTGATTTTAAAGTATGAGCTATAAATGTTTGTGTTTTTTTGTTTTAGTTCTATTTGTTTCTAGTCATAATTCTGCCTCTTAAATTATGCCTCTGTAAGTCAGCCAGGATAACTGCTGTGATCCATTTTGCTAGACAGTTCACAGAAGGTTTTTCTGTTTTTTTGGTGAAGCTTCCTCTCTTTTAATCAACATTCTTATCATCTTTACAAAGGACATGGGATACATCTTGCCCAGGTCATTATATTGTGAGGAACTATTTTGTTGCATTTTACAGAGGGGAGCTGACAGGTGAGAAGAGATGTGCCTCAGCTTGCATTGGAAGTCTTTGGCAGAGACAAGATTTGGATCCAAACTTTGCAAGTTGTCTTAGGTTTTTCTGTAAGACAGCCCATCCTGCTTCCTCAAGCTTTTGACGGCTTGTTGTGTGGCCCGTTTTTGTTTTAAGTTTTGAGTCTTTCTGGTGACCTTTACTTGTGAATCTGCCTGTAATAGGAGAATTCAGGCATTTCTAACCACCCCGAGGGTTACTGCTGCGTATTTCTTATGTCCTTAGCTGTCAGACTGTGGGTTCAGAGCTGCATAGAGACCAAATTCAGAGAGAAATGTGAGCCAGACTGGGGGAATAAAAGGGCCAAAAGGTAATTGGAAAGTGTCATATGCTGTGAGAATGCGAGACACTTGGGAAAGAAGGAGTTGCAGCCCATGCTAGCAAACCTCCAAACAGATTCATGCCTTACTTCTAACTTTTTGATCGGAGAACGGTGGGAGCAGAACATGACAGAAGTGCACCTTGGGGACAGATGTTAAGAAAACAGACAGCAAACCTTATGCGGCACTTTCAAATCATTCAACATTTGTGAAGTAGCACATGCATATTAATAAACTTCCAGATTGCTGTGTGAATCAGGACAAGTGGTTCATAGTGCAGTACACAGGCAGAGAGAAAGAAATGGTGCACAATATCCCAAGCACTTCCATCTGCGCATGAGAAGTATCATAGGGTTTAACTAAACTTTTAAAGGTTTGTGTCAGGAAGGGTCTTCCTATAAACCCAATTTATTCTTGCCTTTAACTGGCTTTACTGGTTGTTGGTTTTGGTGTTTGGTTTTTTTTTTTTTTTTGGTTAAATGTGGTTTTGGCCAGTATCCACTGACAGTAGATGACCAGTCTCATGGAGCAGTCAGGTTTTGGCAGTTGTGTATTGATCCTCAGTGCTATAGCAGAGAGATTACGGAATTTGCCTAAGGCTCTGCAAGGATTTAACATCAGCTCTTAATTCTCAGCTTTTTGTTCTCTTCACCACACCACCAATAAAATTCCCTTGGTATTAGAGATGACCTAAGATTAGGATGTTTTCTTTCCATTGGAATTTCTACATTAACATTTACCTTGTAACAAAAAGTGCAAGAGTAGAGTTTTGATATTTGTGCTGGCCAGGAAAGCACCAAAAACTTGCAGAGACAGTTTTGAAATGCTGTCTTTCAAAAGAAAAATCATTTCTGGAAGCACTGAACACAGTAACAAGCCTGGGGTTTCATGGAAGCAGAAGCTGAGGGAGTTGAGACCCTCCAAAGTGGGGAGCCTCAGGATGAGCTACAAGAGCCTGGCTACTGCCGAGACACTTGTCATCTTCCACAGGCCTTTTTGACTTGCATGTCTCCAGCTGTCAGGTGAGAGTCACTTTGCAGCACTCCCGACACGCAGAGTGTGCATCTCTGTGCTCCCAAGCCACTGGGAAGGCAGTCAGGTTTCCATGGGCATTTCCTTCTTTGAAAAGTGTACGGAATGGTTCATTGCCAGTTGTTTCTGTTGCAATAAATCAGCATGTTTTACGTGCCCAGAAATACTTCCTTGGAAAATTCACTATTGGTTCTATGCAGTCTAGCCTGTCTGGTCTTTATTTGGGTTTGCTTGCATTGTGCTTTTCATCAGAGAAACTGCAAGTATTTTTATTTAACCTTCGGTTGAATGCTGAAAGTAAGAGGCAAAATGCAATTCTGCTGATGGTTCACCTGTCCTTCAAGATGGAGAGAGCACCAGCGACCGTTGCTATGATTATTTCAAATGACATACATGGGGCCCATGGAGAGGTTATTCAGCTGAAGTTTACATAGTAGGCAGGGAATTATGCCGAGGGAAATACAATCACTGTAGCGCCTGCATCTAATTTATGCAGTTTCCCTCACAGACTTTCCCTGTTTTTCAGCTCAATGCTAATGTCTGTAAAAACCCAGAAGGTTTTTATATACGTAGAATTTCTGTGTGTTATAGCCAGAGAAGAATATGCTGAAGAGAATGTTTGCCTTGGGAAATATACTTTTGCCTAATGTAACTGATTGTTTTTAATCATATCTGTTGTAAGTGTAGCGGGGTGAGTTGCAGTCTGGCTCATATGAGATGATAGATCAAAATCAAGTCATTCTCAACACAGCGTTTGATGCCAACCTCGAGCTCTGACAGTATGCAAAAGAACAGATAAGCTCAATTTTATGCACCTCTTTACTATTTCATGCTGTGTCGTGTAGTATTTTATTTTATGTTGGATTTTTTTCTAGCAGAACTGAATTCAGTTCTCATCTGAGAGCAGATTCTTCCTCGTTTTGGTAAAATTTGGGATTCTTAACCAAGCTTGGAAACTGAAAAGCAATTGGAAACAGTTTCTTGATTCAACAGTGTGCTGTGTTGAAAGGTATTTGTTAAACCCCCATCCTTCCAGTAATGTCGCTTGCAGGGTGATGCTTCAGGTTATATGTGAAGCTCCAGCTATCACTTCCAGTCCCTTTTCATCAGTCCTAACTGGGTTTCCTCTGCTTAAGCTAAGGCTTGATTGGTTGTTTTAATTCAATAACTAGAATATAAGATTGAGTTGGAGCTCTAGTTGTGCTGTGGTCTGGGGAATTTGTTTCTTTTTTTACTGCAATCCGGCCAGTGTGGCTTTAAGGACCCGGATATGTCAAGGGGCAGAATTTGGAGGCTAAGCATACATTTAATGCTTTTGCTGTGCCTGATAGTCATATTGCCCACTTTGTTGACAGATAATCTATGCATGTGTGCAATGAAATTCTTATGACACTGGAGGTTAATTTGTGGCCTTGCTGGTCTGGTCTGTACTGTAAAATTTACCATCTGTGAACATAAATTTTGCCTGTTATGTTAGGTGGCTTGCTGCTAAACATAGTTTAACCATAAAAATAGGTGAAATGGGCTATGTTGTCATGATTAAACTTTTTAATGGGGTACCTATTTAAAAAAAAAAACAACCAACCAAAAAAAACCCACACCACAGCTTTGAGATTCCAGCAGGACTAACACATGCATCACTGTCACAAATTTTCAGACATTTTTTATCTTTTGATGCACAGGAGTATCTCTGTTACCTTCTTTACTGATAAACTTGGGAGAAACACGGTAAAGGAGAAAAGATAGGAATCATGATTAAAGAAGGGGTAGCACCAACTTTTGTGCTATTTACTAAATGGAAGTCTCCTGATATGCATGGAGGAGTTGTAAAAGAGACAGGAGAAAATAATTCTTGCTTAACTGGAACGATAGAAATCTCATCTAATAGCACTGGGAATGGCTTGCATTTGTTTTGTGCTGTATGTTATTATTTAATTCCATCTTGAGACTAAAAGGGTGTATTTAAAAGAAAAATTGGAGTAATTTTGTACAGCAAGAAAACGTTTAATGGAATAAATGGACAGTCACCCCTTGGTTGTAGGAAAGAAACTAGGACACTCACTTTATAAATAAATGGCAGAGTCTTGTCCCGTTTTCCAAGTCTCCCCATTGAAACCGTCAGTGAGGATGTGCCGGTAATGAAGGCTGAGCACTAATAGCAATTTGTCGAGTCACAGACAAAAAGTGGGTTTGTCAGCATTCGTTACACGTCCCTAACACGAACGACCCATCCTCCTTTTATGCCCGAACAGAATAGAAACAGAGATTGGAGATATTCCAGGAATAATAGTAAGGGGCTGAAACCAGGTAATGAATCCCACACTAGAAAAATGAAAGCAGCTGCGGTCAGGATGCAGTCCTCTGTCTGGAGGGGAATGGCGGGACCGTGCAAAGAAACCTCGCTGTTGTTCGGTGCCTAGGCAACCTCAGGGAAAAAGATTATCCGCTTCTCTCTGCCATGCTCCACATATTGCAGGGCAAAGATTACTTCTTGATTTTTGGATGAACCAGTACAAGGTGTAATACATGCCGACTGGCTTTTGCTGATTATTCTCACTAGGAAAAATTATATTAAGGATTTATATTAATAAACATATATCCATATGGAGGAGGTTATGTCTCCTGCTAAGGAATAAAAATAGCACAGGCCATTAAAACTGACTTACAAGGCTTCTGCGTTAATAATGAAAGATCTGTAGAAGTCTGAGCAGTCGTCTAGAAGGCCAGAAAAAGATCATTAAGAGGATGTCTCCTGCCAATAGCTGCCAAGAGCAAACAAGGGAAAGAAAACAGAAGGTTTTAGATTTGGAAATGCATAGAAAATCAGAGCGTGCTGGCTCTGGGGAATGCAGCTTGGCTGTGTGCGAGGAGAAGGCTCAATGTGGCCTTCATTGCTTGTAACCAAGGTGGTATGAATGGGGAAGCATGGCAGGATTATTACTGATGAGAGAAAAAAATTATTAATTGAAGCATCATTTTAGGAAGAAAATTCAGCAGAATTGTTGAGAGAGGGGAAAAAATACACTTCTGAAATTAATAAAATGCTAGTTCAGATTTAGAAATAATGACGGAATTAAAGCATTACTGGCAACTTGGGAGTATTTTGTTTTTACCCAAAGATTTTAATAAACCCAGAATGAATGTTTATATTTGTTATTTCTCTCTTTTCTCTGAATGTACATTGGACTAACTGTAAAATATGAAATAGAAATATGTAATATTAATCAAAAATATCAAGCACTGCCAAGTCTGCAAGTGCCAGAGGTGTCTGTGCAACCTTAACTCAACCCATGTATATACGTATTGTGACATGCTTCTCAAAGACAAATTCACACTATTTTTTCCCAGATCTCCTGCTTCATTTGATGCATATATTGTGTTCCGCTGTTTTCTCCTCTTTTTGTCACTGAATGGCAAAGGGAGTAACATCCTTTCAGGACACTCCTGCGAAGCCTGGGGCAGCTGTCACCAAAATTTTTTTTAGCTTGGATAAACCATTTCTATAAATTCTCTCTCAGAAAGGGTTGAACCATTCTTTTACTTCTCTTATTTCTATTTGAGACCGGCACGTGGCCCAGAAAAAGTGGCTTCAGCTGGTGAAAGCCTGGCGTGATGGTATGGAGTTTTAAATTTCACAAAGATGTTGTATGAAGTAGTTAGACCTGAATCTCTGTTGACTGAACTGCGAGAGGCACCCTCCCTGGGTACCTGCAGGCAGTACATGGCTGTGCTGCACCCACGTGCATGAGCCAACCTGCCCTGGAAGTAGTCATACCACACTGCCAGGTTTTCTCTCCTTTTCATGTGATTTAATATAACCTTCTCGGCCCTAGCTATGCTGGAGAGGGAGGAGAAGAGGAACCACCTCCTCATACTGTCTTAAAAACAGCTAAAACCAACAAAAAATAAGCTCCTTCCTAGAGCTCAAGCAGTCCTAAAAGCTTAAAAACCGATGGATATCTGACAGTGAATAAATGACCCAGTGAATCCTGAAAGACCCTGCAAGACTACAGTCAATAAAGCTTTTTAATGGAATTTTAGATAAAGGTCAACTATCTGCTACAATAATCAGCCATCCACGATCACTCTTCACAGGAATAAAACAGGCAGAGCAGCAGCCCCACGCGTCAGCAAGAAGCCCTTGTTAGTTATTGGATATTGGCTTTGAAGCACTTCCAGACGGGATCGCAGCATTGTGGTGATAAAATGCTATTTTTTTATTGAGATGTTTTCTGATGCTGACTTCCATTGGCCTGCAAAAGGGGTCCTGAGTGTGCCGCTTTGTACAGACACACAGCTGCTCATTACTATGGTGTTATTAAGGTAAAGGAGGATGAGATAGTGATGGGAGGCTGTGGTGCTGCTGAGTTTGGGTGACTGTGGCAAGTGTCTGTACTGTCTGCCCTTTCTGTTGCCTTCTGCAGCCCTGGGTTTAGGGGTGCTTCTTTCTCCCACGGGAGCTGGGAAACGTTCGTAATAGCTGGAGGGGAGGGGTTGATGAAAATGCAGAGTTAGATTTCTAGAATTAGAAATACTTAGCCTGCATGTGTGTTTCACCGGTGTTTTTCACTGAGAAGGTGAATAGTTTGACTGCTAGTTCTTTTTAATTTTGACAGTTTGGGAATATCTTATGCGGTGGGGGAACACTGAGTAAAGCTGGAATGAAACAAAGACCCCTTCCCATTGGGAAAAGTGTTTGGTTTGCCTTGAAACCATACTTTTTCTTCTGTTTGAGTCCTGCCAGCAGCACAGTTATCTCATTCGTTTGCCCATCTGCATCTATGAGCGCTAAGGGATGTGGCAATGTTATATAAATTAATTTGCTGTATCTCATATTCAGAATCATAAAGTGCAAAAAAAGAGTTATTTGATTTTAAGTCAGTTGGTATGTGAGTAGGCATCTCATGTCTGTAGTGCTGAACTACAAGTGGGTAAGCAGTGCTGTGTGTAACTGGTGGCAGTGCATCTTTGTTTGACACATCAGATTGTTTTGCACGTGTGACAAATAAGGTTTATAAGAGGAGCCCCAACAACCTCTTGTCTGCCAGCGTGTTAGCAGACACTGCTATACTCTGCAAACACATATGACATGAACAGCGTTTCCTGTGGATTTGGAAGGTGCTGTCACACCATGTGACTTGACACAAACTCAACCTTGTTGATGGTAATGGAAAGAGATTTTACATTTTTAAATGGTTCAGGTTCTACAGGCTTGTTCTTAGACTGATCCCCATCTCTGAAAGTGTCGACATGACAGCTTCTGCTAATTAACTCCAGGCAGCTCCTGCACAACTTGATGCTTGCTTTGGAGATGGGTGCGGGTCTGCAGAGCGCTGTCAGCAGATGTGGCACGGGTGCACTGAGAGCAAGGTACGAGCTGTGGTTTAGAATGCTTGTGATGCAGAGCATGCCTGGGAAGGAGGCAACTGGATTTTGGAGGAGACCACCACTAAAAGGGCACCCTTGGTTTGCTGCATCAGCTCAGACTCCTACGCAACATGGTGTGCTGGCTAGTGATCCCTCTTGGATCAGGAGCTGCATCTAAGAGCTGCTGAAGGTTCAGCCTCTCCAGTTTGCACAGGCCATTGCCACTGTTCTTCTCCAAACCTTTCTTTTGCTGGAGGCTATCCTGTCTGTACTTACTGCTTTGCAGGAAGGGGCAGATGACTTACTTCTGCTCTGACTAACCTTAGTGCATATATGAAATGGAAAAGGAAGGCCTCCAAAGACAGAATTAGGAGTTGGTTTGCCTGTGAGCACCTGGGTCTGAGTTCAGTTACCTCCATTAATGAATACAAAGCTGCCTTCAGGTGACAAAACTGCTTAAATACACAGTATCACAGACAGTAATTTAAGGAAGACAGCTGCAAGAGAAACATTTTCTTAATCCATTTTTTTTTCCTTTTTTGTACTCAGGTTGGAAGCACAAATCAGGAAAGGTTCCCGTCTTTGAGTGATCACTTCAAGTCTGGGGACATGCTGTGGCTTTTTGCAAACTGTGTGTCCTAGTGAGCGAGTCCCTGGCGGGGAGCTTAAGGGGGGTGTATCTTTGTTTTGGACAATATGCTGAGTGGTCCCTGCTTTGTGCTGCCAGACAATGATGGCATTGATCAGCTTCTTGTACTGCTCTTCATTAGCTGGCAGCACAGTAAATCACAGCCTTGTTTAAACAAGTCAGACACAACAGTGATTCGGTCATTGATGCAGTTACTTATAGTGTGTAATGAATAGTATTAAAAGAAAAAGTATAAAAATGTGTCTTGAATAGTATTAAAAGAAAAGAATAAAAATGTGTCTACTTTGAAATTTACTTCCTGAGATAAATGTTTTGGGCCATGCATTGCTGTCATTTTATCCTGGTAAAAAATGGATTACTATCTCATGAAGCTGACAAAGTATTGCTTTGAGTGAGCACATTGATCTGAAATTCTTCATATTTCTGCTGATACAACAGAGAGTTGCTTTTGTCCTTGTGTTTGCCCATAAGTTTTTGCATGGTCTGATACAAGAAGGCCAGTGTGACTGTTAGCTGGCAGCTTTGTGGAGGGAGGACTTTCAGAAAGACCAGGAGACAAAATGTTGCAAGAAAGTTGTCAATACATCTTGCGTTGGGTGCTCCTCCTGCCCGCTATGCAGTTTATGTCAATAAAAGACTTGTAGGGAATAGTTCTGGACAAAGCAGATCAGGGACCTGTGCTTTGTGTGAGGTATTTAATGCTTTAGATGGCTGCTGCGTATGCCTTGGATGCTGTACTTAGTCAGGGTATGAAAGAGAATATTAACAAAGTTACTGGATCCCAGATGAATCAAAAGAGCTGCAGGGGAAGAAAACAGTGACAAATGAGTCTGCCATCCTGAGGCACAGCAAATGGTGCTTACAGTTAAAGCTATTTCACTTCTTGCACTGTTTGGCCGCCAGCCCTCCAACGCTGCGTGGGCAGTGGGGAGTGAGGCAGTTCGAGGAAGGTGATGCTCATGCTGGCAGAGCAGCAGAAAGCCCCCACGCAGTGGGGCCAGTGTTGCTTCACATGGGGGGGACTGCAATGGGAACTCTTCTTGAGCTTCCCAGAGCCCAGGGAGCTGCTCCAGGGTGGTGGTGGTCTTCTCTCATCTCCCCTCAGCTTTCAGTCTGCCACTTAAAAGCCCCCTACCCTGAGCAGTGCTGGGTGTCAGTGACCTGTGTGGAGGAGTGCTTCGTCCTGTGTTGAGAGTTACATACAACTACATAAGAGGAAAACATTTTTAAAATGTATTCTCCTTAGGATCCCTCTGGAGATGCTGTGGATATTCCCAGCAGAGGAGGAACTGGTCAGAGCAACAGTATTTTCAGGGGTATCCCAATGTGGAGGGTGCCATTGGGAGGGCCATATTCAAGCAGCCCCACAAATCTGTCACCCTTATCACTCTGAGCTATCAGGCATGGCTCCAGCAGGTCTCCCTCTGCTCCTACTGTGCTTTTGTTATAAGTTGCTCACTAGGACCAAAATATACCTTCCCCTCCCCACTACATCCTTTTCAAAATTTTCCTGCCAAGTGAACTTTCTTGGTTGCTTTTTTCTCACGGTGTGGCCCAAGCTTTTGTGGTATTAATGAGGGAGCCCTCAAATGCATTTTTGCTGAATCCTCATCTTTAATTGCACTGGTCCTAGAAGACAGCAAGGGGGAAAGGAAGAGAAGCAGAAGTGTGGCATAGGCAGTGCCTTGTTCATGGGCTTTCTAATCATCTGCTTAAGTTAATGAGGGGTCTAGACAAGAAATGTGCCAAGGGGCCACAGGAAGCACACGTATGAGTGCTTTGATGCAGATCCCTAATGGAAGACGGTGATAAAATGCACCAGTGATGCTTGGGGACAGTCTGAAAAGTTTGTCCCATCCTGGGAGGTGGCAGAGGGTGAAGGAGAAGCGGTAGCAGACTGTGAGAATCTGGACCAGGATCCAAACGCATTGTGAGTTTTGGGTCATTTTGGAACTGGGAGTTTGGCTGTGGCCCATCTCTAATTTAATTTGCCTGGCCAGAGTCTTCTCTCTCTTACACAGAAAAGAGGGGTGATTTAATTGACTTCCGTAGAGTTGCTTAGGATTTGTGCCAGTAAAACTATTCGAATTTAGTTGTGTGCAAGGCATGTGTGTGTGCACCAGTGTTCTGGCTTTGTATTTCTGATAATTACTGGGAAATTTGTTAGGGGCAGTAGTAACCCTGGGTGGGTGGGTGGCTAGGACACAGATGGATAGGGAATTGTCATGTTTTGGGTACTGTTTTTAATGACAAACAGTAACACTAGTAGTACAGTCTTAATTATGGCACTTCCTGCTGTTATCTCCATAATGTGGCTTAAGTACCTATGCTTTTCAGCTAAGATGACTTTTGACTAATTTGCCAAAGCTAATAACCCCTTAAAAATAATTTAAACATTTTCAGAAGTATTTCACTGATGCTCTTGGGACCAGTAGTCCTTTATTTGCTATAGAACGGATACAGAATGAATAGCAGTACTGTGGACTCCCTCTAACAGCGACCTTATGTGAGATGTAGTGATTACAACAATTAAATCCTCTTTGCCAGGGCAACCAAGGCTTCATTTCAAACTGAAGTTAGATATCCCCCCCC
>JAVJGJ010000001.1:96972945-96999606 GCA_035590215.1 Microhierax caerulescens
CATTTGCAAGAAAAATGTTCTTCATGGCAATTTCAATTCTGTTAAAAACACATTTACTGTCAGAAAATAATGGTGCTGGATGAGCTCTAATAATAAGCCAATTCTTGTGTACCATGGGAGTGGACTTTTTCCGTCTTTTGTTGTAAGTCATGCTGGAAGGGCTGCCACTGGGCTACAAGAGCACAGATATTTTCACACTGGGATTTGTGTCTACTTGAATTATGTGAATAACTCCATTGAAGTACAACTGGGAAAAAATTAATCATGTGACTTAATATGAAAACGGTGCTTTTTACTCCATTCAATGATGTTTGAGCAGCTCCATGTATTTTTCTCTCAGATTTTTTTTTTAAATTCTTTTTTCTTAAATACTCTCTCTGCACAGTGCTGTGATTGTACCACGCGCAGACCATGCAACAGGCAAACTCCTGATTTCTGGGTAACCAGACTGCTGCAGCTAACGAACAACATTAATGGTCTGGGTGTGAGCTGCTTTCCCAGGATGCTGGGGTTGCATAGCACTCTCTTTCATTGATCCAATTTGTTGAGATCAGCAGGTGCACCAAAGTATGCAAATTTAAAATCTGTTTTGTGGAAAATTGAGTGGCATTTTTCCCTGAAATGAGCTGTTTCTCTGAACATCGCTGCCAGCTAGCTTGCTTGGGAGAATATTTGCAGAAATGGAATGCAAAAGTGGTACAGATGCAGCCAGATTGAATACATATACAGATGTAAAAGGCTTGGCTTCTTTTTAGGCTTGCAAAATTCTTTGGAGGGAGGACTGTCACTTTGTGTAGATTTATAGCGTCTTACATAATAGGGCCCTAAACATATTTGTCTTTGAGTGCCACTATAGTCTGATGGGTTTAATAAAGGTGGCAGTGACAACGCTGGTCCCACCCAGCTTTTAGACTTGCAGGTTTCTAAGACAGTTCAGGTACCTTTTACACTCTCCAGTCCACAGTCAGTCATGCTTGATAACAGTGTGAAAATTGGATTTGTCAACTAGTAATCCCTCAGTGATCGATAATTAGTTGTAATTATGTGCTATTTAAGTGCTGTGGAGACAAAATTGAAGTTTGCAGCTGGAGTAGGAAATGAAGAATGGCAGGTACATCAAGGTATTTAGTGTAAGAGAAATTCATTTAAAGAAGTGAATTTGCATAAAGAATGGTGAGTTAAACTACCTTCCATAGCCAGGCCATATCACACAGCGGCAGGAGTAGTAGTATTTGGGCTAAGCAGGCTAATGTGGTTCTTAGTGAGTTTGCTAACCATAAAGCATCATAACTTGGATAACAAGGAGGTTTGCTTTTTATTTATAAATGTGCCCCGTGTCAAATGTCATGAACAAGACATTGTCTATGAGGAAGTATCCTTTGAACTTCTACTGTGTTTATAATCAAAGATCCTTCCCCCACCCTGGCTTAAATCTTTGCCCAAATAGATGTAGTAGGAGAAACTGAAGTCACTGCTTGAATATTCATCCATGGGTCTATGCCATCCTTTTGCACTTTCTATGAAAAGGTGCAAGCCTAGACATGTCGTTTGGTTTCAGGTGGAGGAGGAAAGGTTTATGTTCACTTCTCTTTGCTTGCTTCTCTGCTAAAAAGAGCACAACAGACCAGTTTTCCAGATGGACCAGAGATGTTCCAGCTGTTTCTGTGGAAGCTCTGAAAATCCGGTTGTGTGTGTCCTGGGATTACTGTACAGACTTTGCAGTTGAATCTGCTGCTAGTAATTCTTTCAGTCAAGGAGCCAGAGAGGGCCTTTGTTTCTTTATCTGTATACCCATGTGTGATTTCCACTACTCACATGTCTAATTGTCATTCTCTAAATAGGCATGCAAAATGAAACTGTTTAACTGCAGGAGGTGGGAGTGAAATAGCTGGAGTAGACCTATTACCCAGTGGTGTGTGAGAAAGAGCCAGCAAAATTTATGGTTTCTGAAGGACCAGTGTATTTTTAAGCTTCTTGTATTCCTACACTTCACAGCCAAGATTAGCAGATTGTTGACAGCTCCATGATGTATTTGCTGTCACCTGGCTGGAGTCCGAAGCAAGTGATAAATTTTTAGTTTGAATGTGCTTGTGTGACATGCAATGACAGATATATTTTCGTTACTACAAGTATGTAGCATGTCCTATGGTTGGGGATTTTGGTGCTATTCTTGGTGTGGCCTTGAGTGATTTGCTCACTTTCCTTGTGCTTCTGTTTCACTATCCAAGAAAAGATGGAGAAAGTGACACATTCCTCATTTGCTATGACGGCTCATTCTTTTTCTGTGATGTTGGAGGCTGACACAGGCTCATACCATTTTCATTGAGTTCAGTAAAGACTGCTGGCAGGAGGCAGTGAGCGCTCTGCAGAAAAGATTCAACACTTCTAGTTGCTGAATTTCTTGATTCTTGGGTATATGTCACATGAACTTGCATTCAAAAACTTGGAGTGTTTTTGGAGTAATAATAATATTATTCATAATAAATAATACTAAAAATATAAATATAGTAAGAGTACTATATTCTGGGAAGATTCCTGTCTCAGAATACTCATTCAACATGGGAGAAGGGACAATGTGAATCAATTTTGTCTTCATGTGACTGAGCACCTAGAGAAACTGAATTTGCAGATTTTGGTATGCGGGTAAAACCATTGCTATATATTGGGGAACTCTATTCAAATGAAGAAGATAAATGATAGTTTATTTGATTCCCTTATCTTTATAGTTTCTGGTGTCTAAATTTATCTCAGCAAAGTAAGAGCTGTCTTCCCCAGGCCTTTTAAAAGGTCTTACATATATCAGCATTAATAGGATGTAGCTGTGTTGAAGCTGGTTGTGCTGCTTGAGAAAAAATTGGAGTCAGGTGAACTGGCTTTGCTTGCAGTGGAAGGAGGAAGAGAAGTACAGTGTTACTCCAAATCGGGGGCTCCTGTTTGCTGGGGGAGCTGGAGCTGACTACGGACTGCACTGGTGATGTTTGTCTTCTGTGGCAGATCAGCGATGGAAATGGCGACACAATGTTCAAAACCACTGCAAAGTATGGTTGAGAACTGGGAGGTCTATCTAGGTCTAGAAATTGTCTATCACTTTTAACAGAAGCTTTTATCAGCTTGGAAAACAGGAAGTTTGAAAAGCAAGTAATTATTTCATTCCCTGGAATAGGAACACTGAATTTTCTCACTGAAGACTATTCAGAAATGTATGCACACTAACTACTTCATTTCTTCACCTGGAGGATAAAAGCAGCGGTTTCCAAGCCAGGTAATACGTGTCCGTTTGACGTGACTGCTTGGAGGAAGCACACAAAGAAAATACATTCTCTGTGAAGGCTGCTGAGTCTGCTGGGGAGGAGAATGGACAGAAGTGCAACACTGTGGCGCAAAGGCATTTGGAAGGAATTCTGCTTGTGCGTGCAGCACAAGTACTCGGACCTGATGATCTTAAGGGTCTTCTGCAGCCTCCAGTGATTCTATGACTATGCAAAGCCAGGAAGCTGTCCCTTCCCTTCAGTCCCATGGTGAAGGAGGGACCTGCTCTGGAGGGTATACTAACATATGTGTGGGAAATGGACTCATGCCGGGTCCCATTAGCTTGTGCTGTCTGCGTTCTGTGGCTGGCGTGCCATGGGGGAGCTTGGCAAAAGTTCCCTTTGGTGGAAAATGGTGCTCTGTAAGGGGATTTTACAGTACATGCACATGCGGACTCCACGGATCAGGCCTGATTAATGGATTTGGCCAGAAAACTGAAGGGAGTAGCCAGTTTGGGAAGTGGCATTGCTGTCTGTGTGAGTCTCCCCAAGAGCTCAGAGCATCTGTGCCCTCCAAACTGCCAAGGAGGGAGCAGCAGCGATCTTATGAAGTAGGTAAAATAAGAAGCTATGCTTATACGGTAGGTGCGTGTGTAAAAGCACAAAGCCCCCACCTCTGCTGGATTGTGTATTTGTTTTGTTCTGGAGAAAGGTGTAAACTGTATCTAAAAATGGGTCTTTCTGTATTTGAGAGCAGTTTAATGGTAGAGCTTAGCAAACAAAAAAAAAGTGAATATGTGTTAGTAAAATGCATACTTTAAACTTCCTGTTGTATGTGTTTAGTTTTCCTAGACAGTTTTCTGAGGTTTTAAACCCTGGACACTTCCATAGAGCAAGAGATTTGGTGCCCAAAGTCCATTGTGTTAAAGGGCCTATGCCATTTTTATGTACTTTGGGGTGAAGAGTACAGGGATTGATAGATTATAGGGATTAATATTGTTTGAGTGTAAGTATGCAAGGCAAATACATTTGAAACAAAAGTAGTATCCATGTCCATAAACCCTGTTTATTTTGAAACAGCTCAGTTGTTTATGTAAATTATTTTGCCTTTGTGTTACAAAAATGGAGTTGGAGAGTGATGCTGGGAAAACCAGAAGGGGATAGAGAAGCAGAATTAGCTTCAAAGTATGGATTCTGGGTGTTGTAGACTGAGAAGCATCAAGAGACAGGGAAGCTGGCTCTCTCCATATCAAGAAAATTTTTTGCTTTCATGCAGGCAGAACGAGGAATTAGGCCTGGGCAAAAAGCCTGAGGGTTGTGTCTATTCAGCAGTACCTTGAGAGGTGCCACATGTGGAGCTGGCATCCTCCGTCTTGTTTTACTGTAGCTGTGTTTCATGGGGGAGGCAAGTAGCAGATGTCCAGCCCAGAAGTACCTCTTGTTCAGGTTTGATTCTGACTTCATGCAGAATCTCTTGCTGCCTGCTTCTTACTCAGCTACCGACACATCCTCCCCCAACAAGGGTAGAGACACTCTCCTAAGCACCTCCAAAACTGATATGCTTAGACGTCAAAAATGGAAGGTGTACCTCTCTTACTACAGAGTCGTGGTGATCACTTGCCTTAGGGGGTAGAGCATATGTACAGCAAATGGACACTTATATAACCCTATTAGCTTATACTGTATGACTTCAACTGTTGATTTGCCACAGGGAGTTGGAGAAGAAGAATTAGGTAACATAAATAGAAAAATGACATCCTCAAAATGAGCACTGCTCAGCATGTATTGTTGGCTGGCCTTGTGGTTCAGAGCCGATAAGCAAATTTGGCCTGAATCCTGTTGCAGCGTTTTACGATGGCACCAGCATAGCAGAAGAATTGGCAATATCAGCAGAGGTGGACGCTGTGGATGTGATTCCTGCCATCCGCTGCCTGCAGCTCTGACTGTAGGAGCCTGCTTCTCACTGGCGGAAACCTAGGGCCAAATTAATTGTGATTAATTTTGATTACAGACCATTCCCTTTGAAGTGACTCTTGAGATGAGCTTGTCTCGTGTGTGCTTTAAATGGCAGGTTGCTGAGAAGTGCTTCTGCTAATGCATCCTCCAGGTTTATTTCAAATATCCTTTTTCTTTCTTTCAGCAACTGGTTCCTGGTACACATGCAGACATTTTACATTAATTCCCTGCAGGGCTTCTATGCCACGTTTTTAGGCTTTTGAGTGGCATTGTGGAAAACATGAAAGCATTATGGTAATGATTAGGGCCAATTCTTGTGTTCTTTATTCAGATATCAACCAGGGGAAAAAAATCTGATGCTTAATCATGCAAAAATCATACTAAGAACCCATTTAAGGGAGGGTTTGAGTGGGGACCTTAAGATTTGGCCCATAGTGCATGATGGATTTTAACAACAGCTAGGTAGTGATTAGGTGGAAGAATGTAAGTATAAATGGTTGCAGTGCTGGAACAGAAAAAGAGTTAATTGTATTGTCCATTCAACACCACAAGGAGCAGTTGCATATTATTGCATTTAAAGAAGAGGAAAGTACAATGAATGCACATTTCAGCCAGTTCCTCCCACTGTTTTTTTCACTTGTTTGTGAGTGTTCTGTGGGACTGACTGAAGGCTTTGTCTGGTCTAGCAGGAGCCTCTCGGCTGCCTAATAACAGTGCAGAAGGTGTGGCATTGCATCTTATTTATTTACTTATAAAAAGGAGTGCTTACAGAAAGCTGTGCTTTGACCCAGGCTTTGCAAAAAGCCACCTGTGCTTCACTCTTTGAGGTCTTCTGAAAGCTCACGTGATGAGAGGCACTTCTCACCTCAAACAAACTGCCAAATGCATTTGAAATTGAAAGTTTCTGATTGAAATGGGCATCTCAGAACTTCCAGCTGTTGCTGACTATGGCAAAACAATTGCAATGTTTGCAATGGCTTTGCAGAAGCTGCTTATCTAACGATCAGGACATCTTTAAAATATTTATTTGAAAGTGGTTGCTTTTAAGTGTTGGAGAGCACTCTTTTTTTCCCCCTCTTTGCCTAATTAAAACAGGGTGAAGGCAGCCAGGGATCCTGTTTACCCATGTCATGAATGCTGAAGGTAAGTCATTTCAGGGTCTTAGAGGTCTCTTCAGAGAAGGAAAGGGATTTGGAAATGCTTAGGTTCATTTGAATGGTGTATCTTGAAGACCTTTCTAAACATGGAAAATTTCAGAAGAAGGATCCGGAGTAGAGTAAAACTCTGCAGAGGTGATTTGTTTGGGTTTTTTTGTTTGTTTTTCATTGATAGGCAGAGACTGAGAGCAGCAGGAAGGTGTCCGTTGCATGGCAGGCAGTAAGCCCTGAGGCTGGGGCCCTGGTCAGGGACTCAAACTTCAGTTGAGTTGGTTTTCCTTGTAATCTTTTCCCCGTTTTCAGCTAAGGTAGACACTGACATCCAGCTATGTTGCCTCCTGTGTCCTCTGTTCACCTTCAAGCTCTGTGGTTGGGTAGTTTGTACCTGGGGAACTTTTTGGTGGGTGGAAGGGGTGAAGGAGAGCTTTGCCCCTCCCTTGGTCTCTAGCTTCTCTTCCACACTTTGTTCATGAGTCTCCAGCAAAGAAGCTTTTTTCTGACTCCACAACCGTACGTCTCAAATACAGGACTTTGGAGAAAAAATATCGTGCAGCCACTGGGGTTGCTGCAGCCAGCTGCCATGTCATGGGCTGATGGCAAATGGCAAGTGAGGGGCTGTTCATCTCTGTGTCCCCAAAAGTCCTGCATGTAGGTGGAGAGGTCTTTGGTGCAGAAAATCCTCTGCCAACTAGAAACTGTGATTTTGAAAGTTATCCTTACAAGTCCTTCTGACAACTGTTCCTATTAGGGACTCAATCAGTAGAGCATTGTGAAGTCAGTCAAGTTTTCCCTTGTCATGCTATGAATGTATTAAGTGATGAAATGTCAGTCAAAAGCAAATTTGCACTTACTCCAGAAAGAAATATGAATATATAACTATTCTAGTGGGTGAGCAGAGATTTTCACAGTCCTTTTGCTGCATAATGGAAATCCTGAATATTTCGGCTGACCTCCAGCTAATGCAGTGATAATCCTGCCATAGCCAAGTTGTTTCTCATTTCTAACCATTTTTGTCCAAATTTGAATCACAGTGTTTTTGTCTGGTTGGTCCTGCTTTGCAATTGAACGATTGAAAAGGTCTTGACTTCCCTGTTGTATTTCCATGTACTCTGCAGAATTCTCTTCCTGGGCTGTAGAAGGTGATCAGGGATGAAAAGGGGGGCCTTCTGGCATCCAGCAAATCTCTTACTGTTTAAGCAAACTGCCTCTTGTCTCAAGTCACCTTGAAGAAAGTAGGCCCTTCAGTAAACAAAAGGGAAAATCTGCTTAGTACATTTTTGGTTTTGATTAAGACTGTAACTTCTAGCAGGCTCTGCTGCCTAATTTGCCTGATGTAGAAATGGATACCTTTTAAGAAGCTGCAGCCCAAAATTAATTTCTGCAAATGTATTTGCTTTTTGAAGAGACCCTGCTAAGGATTTGAAATCTGGAAATGCTGAGGCTGTCAGGAAGCTTGTTCAGTTCAGGAAGAAGGAACTGAGATGTAGCATGTGTTGGACATACGGTGGGATTCAGTATATTGGGGTCAGCTGTAGCAGGCAGGCGTCGTGGCTGCGCTCATGCTGCTTTCCCTGCTGTGCACTGCAGGATCGGGTGCTTGGGTCGCAGGGTGGGCACGGAGCTGAAACCGCTTCTCTTCAACCTTCTTCAAGTCCTTTCCTGGCAGGGAGATGACAAACCCATTATCCTCTCCATGTACTGAGGTCTTCTGGCTGCTGAGCCATCAATAATACATGCCGTTGTTTCCCAGACAAAGCTTTTCCGTTCTTTGTTTTTTGTAACACGTTTGCATTCATTGCTGCCACTTCAGCGTAGCATCGCCTGGCTGCGTGAGCCTTTCACAACACATCACTTTGCTCCGGTAGTGCTCAACGTCGACAGTGTCAAGAAGCAGCTCAAAGGTGTTGAGGTCTCCTCTTTGGCTTGTTGCAAGCCTGCACATCTTGAGATTTTTCCACAGTTTTGTTCATGCCAATGAAAACTTCCATGGAAGGAAGAATCTCAGGATTTGGCTTTATAACCTAAATGCAGCTGACTTTGCTACATAAATGCAGGATGGTTTACGTAAGTGAGGGCTGCAGTATTGGCTCCTTTTAGGGGCTCTTCTCTCACTTGTTCACCCTTCCTCTCTGCAGTGTACGATGCATTTGAGGCTGTCTGAGGCCATTTCCATAGTGTTGTGATTCATTAGTAATTGTGCTGCTTTAAATCTATTGTTTGTTTACTTTTCATAAAAATCCCCAGCTTTAAAACCTGCTTTTCAATTTTTATTTCATTCATGTTTATATTGGTCTGCTGAAAAACCCCCAGTAATCCTATGGACTTCTATAGTCCGTTAGAATCTGCTTCATTATCCATTATATTTCAATACTTATT
This sequence comes from Microhierax caerulescens, assembly GCA_035590215.1. NCBI lineage: Eukaryota > Metazoa > Chordata > Aves > Falconiformes > Falconidae > Microhierax > Microhierax caerulescens. Next base: position 96,981,683 of record JAVJGJ010000001.1, read on the forward strand.
TATTCCAGTGAAGGAATATCAATGTTGAAACATACTGCAGAAAGCTAAATGAACTGCCAGCAGTAAATAGCATTTTTGATCAATTTGATAATTTATATTTCTTTTTGCAAATCGATTGTAAATATGCCTCCATTTTTACAACTGTGATTGCTATTTGAAATTATTCTGCAAAGAGATTACTTGAATTGTTTCATACTAGGTGGCCTTGCAGGATTTCATCTGATCAGCTATAAGCTTAGTTGATTTGGTTTTTTTTTAAGTAACTTCTGTTTATGTAGTAGGCTTTGGCTGGCAGCACGGGCTCTCCCAAGGCATTGGCTTGCATGCTTTCTCTCTCTCGATCAGATTTTAACTTATTTGTAGGACTTAAATGAATATCAATGTCTATGCTGTTTTATTCCTAAATTTGATAATTTTCCAGCTTTTTATCCTTGTGTTTGTTTTAAGATTTCAATTTCTTGGTCTGCATTCAGATTGCAATTACTCTTTACTCTAGTATCGTCTAACTGTTCTTAATGGGTATGACTTACTATGTCCATTTATTAGCCTGTTCTTTACAAAAACTTTTAAATATAATATAGGAGTCTCAGAAGAATATACAATGTACAAAAGCCTGAAAACTCTTTGCTAAAAATTTCCTTCAAATTTCTTTTCCCCATAGAGCAGAGCTGACTTGTGCACAAGTTCTTAAGGTCAGCAAAATTGTTCCTTGTGAGATATTTAATGAAAATGAAATCTAAAATCAGTGGTCATTTGCTGAGACAGCATCTTCCCATAAATTCAAGATTTGAACTCACTGGTACTTCATGACTGACATCTTTGCATGATTTTCTTGGGGAATTCAAGGAGCCACAGCATACTTTCTCCCCTTATGCAATGCTTTACCTGGCTACGTAGAAGTAATCTTACATCAAGTGTCACGTTCAGTGTAAATCGAGAATGTGGAGGAGGCTGCACTTTTAAACCAGTGGCAGGAAATCACATTAAATTCAATGTAATTACATTGTTCTAGAAATGTGATTATGTGTTTCAACTACCAGCCTCCCACTAAATTACTTCAGATCCATCTCAATCTGTGGAATGAAATCGGCCTGATTTAGATGTAAAAAAAGTAATAAATATGAAGCAGTACATTTTTGCATTTATATTTTATATTCACCTATGACTGTTTATTACATTCTCCAGATCTAGCCTTTCCCAATGCATATATCTCACCTGCTGCAGGTAGGGGTAGTGAACCCAGAATTCCCTTATTATCATGATTTAGTCTTTGCAGCACCACGTGTATAACGTTAGCTACTTAATTCCATGTAAAACTACGATCTTAAAGAGAGATTTTAACTGCAGAAACGTTCTGTAAAGAAAAAGGGTTTCCCCATGTGAAAATAAGATAAAATGCTCCCAGGAGTAAGTATTACCTTGATTGTAATGGTACTGCTGAGGTTTGATGATTCTAAAAGGTGAAAAAAAGGGATAATATTGGTATTTCTGATAGATGAGCTTTAGGCTATAGCTTGAAGGCCCACTTTTTGAAGCCTTCTGCTATGCTGGCAGGCAAGTGTTATACCTGGGAATAGTTGTGCCTGAAGTTAATTGAGGATGATAGCTTGACAGTGAAGATTCAAATCAGGAAGGCAGCACCACAAGGAAAGAATGGAGCACTTTCTCAACACCACTTAAAATCAAAGGGAGTCATCCATATATTTAGTGATTTTTTGGAATAGGGCCTGGTAATTTGAGCTTTTCATGAGCAAATCGGATAATTTGTAGCCTAACTATCAGATTAGAAAGCAATCTCAGCCCTAGTAATGTACTGGCTTTGCTTTTAATATCCACAAACTATTGACATTAGTAATTGAGAATAGGGTTTTCTATCAGCAATTACTTGCACAGAAGATAGTGTCACTTTAATGCCTTGGTACTTGACTCTAGGGTAAGGTCAGATACAGTGACAGTAATTGCTGGAGGAAATAATTACAACCACAATCATGCAGACATTGACAAACAGCACCATTGCAGGAGACTGATCTGAAAGCTGAGCTTTAACTTGATGTTAGTGTTGCAATTGGAAAACAATTGCTATTTGTAGGCACAAAATTGTGTCTACAAAAATATAAGGCAGGTTTTTTTGCTTTTGCTTCTTCGTCCCTTGGTTCTTCTGTATGAACGAGTGGAGTTACCAGTCATCAGAGCAGGCTGTGTCTCTCAGCCCTTTAGTCCCAACAGCATCTTCTATGTGCAGAGCACCGTGAGGATAGGTGACTCTTCGAGGGTGAAGAGTTTGATTTACGAGTAAATCTTCTCCAACTGTCTCTTTAACTTAAGTACAAGATAACTTTAAGTCTCCCTTCCCCACCTCCTTTCCATACTAAGTCTCACTGAATGGGACTTCCCCTTAGGTTTAATGAGGTTTGAATATCTCAGCGGTACAATCAAAAGGACTCTGCAAATAAAGGTTTCACAGCTGTTGAAGCTGTTCAGATGTGCCCTGAAGATGAAATAGGGAGTAGCATAATTAATCTTTCTGTCTTTTTCAAGATGTGTTAAGATCAGACCAGGTCATTTTCTCTAAAGAGCTGGGGAGGAGCTGGGGGGAAAAAGGGCTTGTCTCCAGGAATAAATCTCCTGGTCTGCAGGATTAGCCTCCTTAAATATGTCTGAAAGTGACTGCTGTGGCAGAACAAGGAACATTTATTCCACCTTGGTGCATTTTATAAACCATTTCAAATATAATTAAGCTTCCCCCTACCCTGAATTATTTATGAACATTGATGGGCCTGTGATGGGTGATATTGTTTAATGAAAAATACTATCTTTTTTGTTTATTTGTAATATCTTTTTTTAATTTAAAATAACTATTTTGTTTTTCACTGTTCTAGCAGATTTGTCATGGCCTGGAAAACACATTTTCTGTTAGAGTCAACAAGAAGGGTGGGCTGATGAGGCTGCATAAAGGGCCTTGATATCAAGCCTGGAGAGGCAAACTGTCCTGGCTGTCCCTGTCTGAGGAGAAATCTGCTCCTCTGGACAGCCTGGGAGAGGAAGACTCCCGAGGGACAGGTTTTTCCCTTCCAGGCTCATGGAAGAAGAGCCACGAAGGCACTTGTTTGACTTGTCCCCTTGAAGCAGGAGAGGAGTGGCTGCTGTTCTCCTGCTCAAGCATAACCAGTCATAGTTAGTTTAGCCCTGGGTTGTTGGTCTTTCGCTGTATTAAATCAGAAGAGTGTGTGTGTGTTTCTCGTAGTTAAGAATTCTGGTGGAAAACTACACTTGCACCATCCTCATTTCATCCACAGCTGTTTTTTGGCCAGCCTCAGACTTACACGCAGATGTTAAGCATCCTTAACACATGAAGATTATTTTGTCCTCAGATGGCAAGCTGTGAGACCGTCACATGGCATCACAGATCCGAGAGTACAGCATCCTGCCCCTTGTTAAAATGACTTTAACAGCTGATTTCCTTTATTGAAGGTTTGGAATCTCCCCTAAGCATAGCAGATTCTCTTGCTGAATTAGATTGTTTTTTTGTGGTAAGAGCCCATATATCAGAATAATTTCAGTATTCACATCCTCTAAACAAGGCTCATTAATTGCAAATTCATGACTAACAGGGGTAGGGACTAGTTAGAATTGAAAAAGCAGAACAGGAATGGGAAGTGCTTAATGCTCAGTGGGATACAGTATCTCACTGTGAGTGTTTTTCACTGAAAACTACTGAATATGTTATAAAGGATTGTAGCCATTTTTATAGGAAGTTGATACAGTGCACCCCAACTTCCCGGGAGGGAAAGCCTGGTTTTAGTGTTTGTTATTGCAAACGTAGCGTATGCTTTGAAATGCTGAAAGTTTAAGCGACTTTTTAGTAGCTAGCGCCTAGGCATGTGTAGTCTTCATGAAACATGAATTGGTTCTTCACCCCCTTTTTTTCGTGACCTTTTGCCAAGACGATCTTTCATCTAGTTTCTTATGATATGTAGGAGCTTGAATCATAAAGGCTGGTCAAGAAAACAGAGGCTAACCAAAATCAAAACTGTGAGAAGCGGCTCTTTCCTATCCTCAGGAGCGTTGTGCGATGTCCCTTGCTATTTCTCTTCCTGAAATTCCCCAGAGGCAGTGCTAAGTGTTGAAGCCTGCTGTGCTACTGCTTGTAAGAATCGGCTTCTTTTTTAGTCCTTTACCCTTGACCTGCCAGCTAATGAATGAATGTTGTCTGCCCCAAAACTGTTGAAGTAGCTCGTTTAACAAGGATGTTGGGACTGAACCATCATGGAGGATCATACCAGGGGAATGCTGGTACTGTAGGTAAAACCAGAACAGAGCAGTCTTGGTTGCAAACAGACCAGTTGCAATCATACAGGAAAAATGCTGAAGGGTAAAGGAAGGTTTGGTACCGGTGTTAGGAAGGAAAGGGAAAGCCATAGAGGGAATGATCCTGTCAGGTCTACTGATTTAGGAAATGAATTGATCCCTTATACTGCTGTAGTCTTCTGTATGTGTAAACCAAATGGGAGCACCTTCCTGTACCGCTTAGATCAGTTGCCTCCAGTTTTTGATTATGGCCTTTCTGTCCTGTTATTTCCCCAACTTTTTGTTACATGCACAGTGCCAGGACTTGGGCCTTTGTTAGAGGTTAACAATCTGGAAATGGATTTGGCTCCCTGAAATCTGTAAACTTCATTTTAAAAAGTCAGAAGCACAGTGTGGAGCTGCCTTTCACTCAGTTTTATTGCTGTGCTGGACCTATCTGCCCATGTGCTCTATCATGTTTGAATCCATCCTGAAACAGGCTGCTGTCTGTGACTGGTCTTCAGCCCTGTGAACACTGGACTGTAATCCTTGCAGCGATTTTTAAATTAAAGAATCCTTCCCCAATCCTCCTGGCCCACGGTGAGTAATTTCTTTTGACAGGCAAGTGAAATGCCATTAGTGTCTTGCATTAGCATCAATCACTGTGGTAAATGGCAAGCAATTTTTGTGTGGTGGCTGGTAAATTTTCCTGACAGCTTTACAGAGCTGGATAAGTTTTTTGAGCTGCGGCAGCACTGTGAGCAACAGAATCTGGAGGGCTGAATCCTCCTGACCTCTTTGCCCGTCTCAGGCTCTTGGGCCGCCGGAGTCTGGCTGTCAGGCACCAGCTTGCAGAATGGTGTTTTGGCCAGATCTGCAGAGCAGAAGCTGGGACTTGGAGCTTCAGAGCATCTAGAGGGGGAAAACTGTCTCCTCATCTTTATGGTTAGAAATATTGCAGGCAAATTCAGCGAGTCAACACTTTGGCACTGTCCATTTGTGGGTCTTTCTTTGACTTTATTGAAGTAGATTATAGATCCAGCCAGCCTTTGCTGCACAGCCTTTGTCAGCTGCGTTTGGAGGAGAGACAAAGCTTGGGACTTGAAAAATCCTTGCCAGATCTGTGGAGATCTGAATGGGGATTCAAAGAGTCATTGGTGAAAGCTCAATCTACCTGCAGAGAGTCTTCAAAAAGCTTCTGAGAAGAAGAAACCAAATTGGGGCTGTCAAAGATAAAACCCTGTTGGGAAAAGTAGCGAAAAGACTAAGGGCTAACTAGGGCTACCTGAGCACCAGAGTGGGATAATGTTACTGTGAAATGCTCACTTTCTAGGAGAATCTTGGAAAGTTGTTGTCTGGAGCTAGAAAAAAAATCTTACAGTAGAGAAAGCAGAATGGAGAGGGACACCTCCCCCCCCCAAAAAAAAAACCAACAAAAAACAATTGGGGGAAGAAAAGTCTTTGATGTTTTATCCCAGCTGGAGGGCTGGTTCTCATCAGAATTCGCACATTATTAGCCTGCTTGGTGGTCATTGGTGCCTGGAGTACAAACCACATAATCATAATGCTCACTAAAGTTTTCACTAGCAGCAGAAAAATGCTTTTCTGCTGTAATATATGGTGCTACCTTTTCAAGAAAAGTACTGGTCTGAGCTATACTGGAAATTGAATTCTATCTTGTGGAAAGGGAGATTATTTCCTGAGCTTTCCTTATTCACCGTCCTAGCACATACTGCTCAAGGTAAAGGTGCACTCAAAGATGATTGATTGGCAAGCATGAGAGGACCGCTGTTCCATGTGACAGGGATATAAAGAACGATATTTTTATTTTTTGACAGTGAAGGGGAAATGCCATTACTAGCAATATTCAGCAATGTACTCTGCAGCTCCAGTTAGCTCTGCATATTTTATGGCATCCATTTTCTTTCTGCGATTAAACAACATAAAACCCCATAAAATAATCCAATAAAAACAACAGCTACTAGTTCAGGCAAAGTTCTTGTGGCCTTTTTAATTCTGGAAGGATTTTCATTGCTGTGCTTTTTTTCCCTCTTCTCTCTGACTCTATCCCTTGTGCTCAGGTCAATGTCTCCTTGCCACAACCTGGCTGGAGTGCCTAATAACAACCTTTTCTGTCCCGCTTTTTTAGTCAGAGTCTTGAGTGAGCGTGGAAGAATCCGTGAGAGATCCCTTAAAGACCACTTCATGCTGTTAAGCAATTGTTGGATGTGCCAAGGGCTGCGACTGGTTTCAGTACAAGTTACAGGTGTATACATGTTTCAAAAATGTGCTCTTTTCATTGCTCTTTTTTTTTTTTTTACTGGTCTGGTTTTAGGCAATCTTTTAGGTAAAGATGACCGTTACTGAGTGTCCTCTTGCTTTTAGCCTCATCTCCTAAGAGGAGGAGACCTGTCAGTGGGTTGTTGGCCCATCAGCCTCACTTCTGGTCTTCTCCTTTGTACTTTTTAAACCCCTGAAAGAGATATATTAGCTGTGTGAAAGTCAAGGTGAGACCCCATTCACAGTGCATGCAGACTGCCTCTGTTTTGTAGTTTCTTGGACTAGACTACACGCACTCTCTCAAGACTAGCCACAGACTGGCTACCACTGGCCTCTTCTGGGCATCTGCCAATCCGGGCTTTTGCAGCCATAACCTGCCCTGTGCTGAGGGACTGTTCCACAAAGAGTTTGACAAATACAACAAACTCCAGGGCTGACGGTAGTGCTCAGCAGCAACCCAGGAAAGTTTTTCTGATCCTGTCATGTATGTTGATGTCTGGTAAAAGATAATTAATTATATTAGTCTGAATTGTATTTAATAAACTTTTTTCTTAGAGGAAATGTATGAGTCTCCAAGATGGTGAACAAATTTAGCCACAGTGATGGGCTATTTTAAATGCTGTAAACCTGCATCCAGTGTTGACCAAGACAATGCTATAGAGCTCATTATCTAGTTTTGCAGGGAGAGGGATGGGAAGTTTTTACTTTGTTGTTTAGGTGCTTCCAGAAACTGTGACCTTCAGGGCTTTTTTTTTTTACTTGTAGAGGTAGAAAAATGACCCCTTTATAAAAATTCTTTGTCTGTCAGGAGGCCTGAACTCTATTCAGGCTGCAAACATTTTTGCAGTGCTGATTTCTGAAAGGAGCCTTTCAATAAAAGGAAACCTGTAAGTATCTTTGTCTTTGCAGGAGGAAACCTCTGACTTACTTTGATTTTTTCATTATAGTTTTCAAAGCTGTGTTTCTGCATGATTGCAAGAATTCCAAGTTCAAATACTTTGGACACCTTCAGACTTGGTAATGCATATTCTCCTGTACTTCTAGGCGTTAATGAAGAGTTTCATGTTGTAGCATTGCATTGGTTTCAAGGTAAAGGCCATAGTCTGAGTGTTTTAGATCTTTCAGAGAAAGGTTGAAGAGACTGAACAGGCTTTGATTTTTGTTCTGCAGACATGCGTTACAGAAAACCACTCCAGCATTTTACCTTTTCTCTCTACAGAGAAGGTACACCACAGATTGTTGTCTTGGAGAAAAGAGGGCACATACTTCAATTCTTGGAGATGTCTAAGGGTGCATGACAGCAGGCACTCGAGCTCTTTGAGTAATGATCAACACATCATAACTCCGTTAACTGAACAGAGGTAGTGGAATAAAGGAAAATAGCTCTCCTCTTTTAGGGGAGGTGGAGGCGTGAGCTGATTGTGCATCCTAATGAGAAAGGGATGTTATGAGTTTGGTAGCACGAGGATCATTTAGACTTGGAAAAAGACCTGATGCCTCCTTTTGATCAATAGTAGTAATGGTTAATTCATGTTTATTGGATACTTTGAAAGTGTGAAGTGTCAAGCCAGTTTTAGGAATTGTGTATTTATTTGCAAATTATGGGCTGTTTTCTGCCCTCCGGGCAGGCAATGGACAGAGGACCTGATCTACTTCCCAGTGCTGATACAGCAGGAGTCACTGGAGCAGTGCTAGTGGAATGCCAGAACCGGTGTGGAGAGTTTGCTGGAATTTAAGAGCTTTCAGCACAATCTAGAGCTGCACTTGCTTATACTATAATTAAAGTAATTTGTATGTCAAAGGCACAACAGCATTTTCAGGTGGACTCAAATAAATTCTGGCTTTTAATTTTATTAAGAAAATGCCAATTGCTACAGAACTCTTTGACCTGCAGTTTTAAGTACCTACTGGGAAATTACAGAAATATTTGAGATGGAGTATATCTACATTTTTTGATTATACAAATGCACAATGTCTCCATAGAAATAGTAAATTTTTTTTAATCCGTGGATGAATTTTGAGCAAAGGCAAGTAAACAGCTTTACTCCCATTTTTAAGTTGTCCAGACAGTTAAATGGTTAATAAAATGTTTCAAATCAATAGAATTGGTCCCAGTGTCTGCTGCCCCAGTGCCTGGCAACTCTTTTTCTCCCAGAGGGACAAAACTCTGCTGTTGACATATTTCAAAGAAAACAGTATTCACTGCAGGAGATGGTGTTTTCACCTCATATTACATAAAAACTTAAGAACCTCTCAGGTTTCCATAGCAGTGTTGGAAACCCATATAAACAGGTCTGGTTTGTGACAGGAATAAATAAGAATAAAAACTAATAGCTTTAATTTCAAGCCAATTAGGATGTCTTTCTGCTGTTTTTCTAACCTCAATTTGTTTACCTGAGAGACAGCAGATTGAAAAATGGAATTTCTACTGAAATAGGAAGATGAAATCTTAAAATGTCTTCTCTCCTTTAAAAAAATTGTAAATGGCCAAAAATCCATTTGATATGGAAATATAACATGATGTTAGACTCCTTTGAAGGTGTTCACATACTCTGCTGATTTTATGAGCATAGTCTTATATCTAGAAAATGGTTCTGAGGCACCTTCCCTTTCAAAAATCTCATAAGGGGTGACACCTCTTTTTCTGACCTTGCTTCACAGGTGTGAAATTTAACTTTTCAGTATTAAACAATCACTATAAAAATCACCAATCTCTGGTGATTTTGACCAGCTGAAGGTATCTCCTAAAATATTCAGACATTCTTAGGAAAAAAGGGGGGGCTCTTTGGAAAATCTACTGCACTTTTTTAGGGAAGTTGTATGTATGGTTTGGTGAAAAGAAGGAAGAAAGATTTTTGATAAAATACTCCCCCCATCATCATCTCCTTTTTTTCATCCAGCCTTATTTTGATCATGTTTCTGTAAAAGCTCCCTCAAAATCATAAGCCATCACACTTGAGGGTAGGTTGTGTTAATTTGTCTTCCCTAATAGTTAATTTATCACATGGAAAGCACTTTACTGTCAGAATCCAAATTAAAATCCTGTTTACTCTTTTCATTATTCAAAATCCAATATGCTAGTGAGCTTGATGCTTAGCATTTTTGAAACATTTGATGGGCTGAAAAAACCCCAGGTTTATAGCTTCACCTTTTTGGGTGGAAGAGGGGTAATTGTATCATTCTAGATCATTAGCATTGATTCCTTCCACGATTTCAAAGGGGTTTTTGTTCTCTGCGTTGTTGGGCTTTTTTGATGTAAGTCACCATGTCTGTTGAGCAACTTCGTTTCTGCTTTGCATTGCACTGGTCACTACCTATTTTGTCTTCTTTGTCCTACCTGGTGCTTTGGCATTGACTTTCTTCCTTGAGTGCTTGTTTAGGATAGACATATTCTGATATATGACAGTAATAGCTACTTTCATAGAAACTGCATCCCCAAATGCTTGACAGGGTTAAATAAGAGAGCAACAAAAGGTTATATAAAAATAACAGATGCAGAGAGAAATTGAGGTGTACCAGAGGCAAGGAAAGGCAAATTTCCTGATGTGGTGTAAAGGTGAGAGAGTGCTGAGGTCAAAAGATCCAGAAAGAACATTTCCACGAGGTGAGTGGTGGCTGAGAAAGCTTTGACCCTGCAGTGGGGAGGTGTGTCAGGGGTAAATGGGGCCAAGGCAGGCAGATATCTCTGTCTTGTTTTGGAAACAAATTTGGGCTAATTATGCATTGGACTTGCAATGAAGGAGCAGTCACTGGAGTAGATTTAGCATGGATGAAATGAGGAGTTTAAATCATAAGCAAAGTTCCAGTTGACTTCAGACTAGAGACTTCTGTCTCTCAGTATTGAGCTGTTTTTATCTCCATGGGCAAACATGGTGCTTTAGTTTTTGTCCCACCGTGAGTTCCCACTTTGTTTCACTGGTAACATCTATTGCCACTGACTTTATATCAGGGCTATGTTGAGTTTTTGACCTGCCAGTATCATTAATCAGACCCTTTTACTTGGGGTTTCCTTTTGTTTGATGCGCTGCAGCAGCCCTCTATTCACATTGCCACCTGCCTGCCACCTACCTGCACCCCTCCACAGGCTTTGCAGGCTGCTTGTTTTACTTTGCAATAAAACAGCATATTATTTGTGCTTCTACACTTGTGACCTTTTGGAGAGGGCTTGGGTCTTTGCAGGATCTCTGTGTATTTTTATGTGCATTTTACATACTTAGAAAGATAGCTTTACTTATAGTGACATTAATATGGAATTGCGGAAACAAACACAGCTGGCCTAGTGTTGCTATTTTAAGGATAATTTGATGGGGAAGTAGTTTGAATGTAATCTGTGACAGGTCTTCTAAAATATAAAGGAACAAAGAAGTAAAGAATCTTTGAAAAATACTTCAGAAAGTAAACACTTGCTTAGCTTGTGAAAATTGAGGACCTGATTCCCTGAGTTGTAAATCTGACTTGTGTAAGAGGTGAGGCTGTGCAGGGTGGCTGTTGGCTAGGTGGGCCACTCTTGTTTCACACATACTGCAGGACCACAGCAGCAGAAAATACATTTGCCCACAGGCTGGTCTGGCACGGCAGTTGCAGGACACATCGCTGTTAGTGGGTTTACAGTGGGAGCAGGAGAGCTGGGTGGGTTTGTGGTGATGATATCAAAATATTTCTTGGCAGCTCTAGGCATAATTCCTAGTTCTGACGTGTGTTTTCTGGGTGACACTGCATCACCTCCTTTTCCTCATATTTCTGAACTACCCATAGAAATACCTGGTCAGGAAGCGTAGGAAGACACAAGAGAGGCCTGGCCTCTCTTGGGGGGAGCTCTGCTCCCACCTCAGCCCTCCATCTGCTATAACAGTGTTTCCGAAACAGTTCTGCTTTCATACAGTCACACCAATGTACTCAGACTGTCTGTGTCTCCCTCCCAAATGCCATGGAATGCACTTGGATGTGGCAACTGTGAATCACATACCCTCTTCTCCTTGCATCTCCCAGCAAATTCCACTTGATTCCTTCCCCTGTACAGGAATGCTTCCTATATAGAAACACTGCCCATCTCACCCACACCCCAAAAGTCCCCAGATGTTATGCCTGGATTCAGTGATTATTTTAATTTATAGTGTTTGGCTTAATGTATCTTAAAACACATGTATTTTAACTAGAAACTCCCCAGGGACCTCGTTCAGAACTAATTGCTTGCTGTTTGTGCAATTTCTGAAATATGTAAAATGTTCTGTGAGGGCTCAGAATTACTCATCTCTGTTCTGGTTTGGTCTTCAAGTTGGGTAGGGGTGTCTAGCTGAAGTGTAAGCCTGGGAATCAGGATATATCGACCCTCCTTCTGGCTCTGCAGAGACAGTATAATTTTAGGTAAGTTAACTAAACTGGTCTACAGCTTGGATTTCCTGTAGGGGAAGGATAATTACTTTATTTTTAATTGGGTTAAAAATGCATGCTGAAGGGCTGACTACAGAAATAGTTTGAAATTACAAATGAAATTTATTATCATAACCGTTATTATTAGTGTGTCATTGAGAGTGAGTTTAGCTCAGATCATGTTTTCCCCCATAATGGGTAGGGGGAGATAAGAAGATTTCTAAAATAGCTCTGAAAAAGCCTTATTTCTCATCATTTTGAGCATTTTCCATCTGCTCTGAGCACATTCCTGTTTTATTTCCTAAATATCTTTTCCTTCTGTTTCTATTTTAAGGTTCCTTTTGCCAAGATTTTACTTCCCAATTACTGCTGCCAGGAGTGTTGCTGGGGGTGTATTGCAAGCAAGCATTTACCTTTCAGATTTTGCAGTTAATTGACTGGGAGGCGGTGGAAGTCCCTGCACCACTTCCTCTAAGTGCTCGGCTGTTTAAATCCCTCTTGCAGCCCTTAAGTTACTTTCCAGCCCTAGTGATTACTTGTACCTTCTCCTTTCCTTCTGTTGTAATAACTGAGAGAAGAGGTTTAGAGCATCTGAATTCATGGGGTCGCATACATTTAAGGCTGGGATTGCATTTTAAAATAGTTTCTGGTCGTTCCAAGTTGGCAGGCTGGGGACACTCCGGCTTGCCTGCTACATTCTGTCTATCATGTTTCCATCTTTATATTCTACAGTAAATGGAGGACATACTGTTCAGGGAAAAAAACACTGCCAGGGATACCAAATGTATCCTGCAGTCTAAATTGAAAGAAGGTTCCTCTGTTCTGCCTTCATAGCTAGAGAAAGGGCTAAATTCACTGGAGAAGCAGTTGTTTCATTGATTCCCTGCTCTCAACAGCTTTGACACTTCCGCCAACCCCCCTGCTCCAGCTACCTCCTCATAGGATCTTATGGTCATAAGTGTCACGAAAGGCAGTGCCTGAGGGTGCCACGTTCCTGTTGGACCTCCTCCACCCCTAAAGAAGAGAGTATCATGAATAAATAGTCATCACCTCATTCATTTGTGACGCAGGCTGTGAATATAGATGGGGGGGGTGGGGGAGCTGTTGCAGGCTAACTTCTGGTGAGATCATTCACTATTCCTCTGTGTCATTTACATCTCCTAACTGCGTTCTCAAAATGCCATATAAGCTGTAATGTTTTAAAGATGGGCAAGTGCTTTTTAGCAGGACAGTTTTTTGTCTGAAAATTCTGCTTTTCAGGAAGCAAGTATTTAATGGAAATGAAATGTCAGTTTTGCCAAATTTCCAATTGGCTGTCATGTTTTGTCCCTGTTTTCTTTTTTCCTTCTTCTTCATTTCACAATTATCTTTATAAAAAAGAAATTAAGCCATCTTAGTGGTAACAGTTACTTCTTGGATCACGCTTCTGTGAAATATTTCAGTAGGTCGTTTCCATGTTTTCAGGCCCAGGCATGGCAGAATTTTTGTCAGCCGGTAAGTTTAAAAGACATCAAGTTTTTCTCGAGCAATCCTATTTATCCTTACAGCTCCCTTTGAGCTGGAAGAGCAGCACTTCCCAGTATTTTCCATGTGGGGAAGGGAGGTATAAGAAAACAAAATGGTCCACCCAAGCTTGTAATTGAAGCCTGGCAGAAAGCAGGGCAATAAACCCAGTGGCTGGGCTCACGCACTGGGTGTTCACTGCCCTTTCTCCAGTTAATGTCAGCTCTGGTAGGAATTTCTTATTCTTTTGCAAAGCCTCAGTCCCCAACACTTACAATAATTTTTGTGCCTGTAGAGTTTGGAGGCAGATTTAAAGATATGAATCACTTATCTGAAGAACAGTAGGCTCAAACCTCCCATATGTAGGCTGGTTTAATTTGAATTTCTTGACTTTTCCTAAGTGAGAAGCTGAATTCAGTTTCTTCCTTCTTTCAACCTTCCTGGCTCTACTGATACCCAAAAATGCAGAATGACATCTTGTCTCAGCCCACCAGAGCAGATGCATTGCATGGGATTAGACTGGAAATTTTCCTAAAATGCAGCGTTCTGAGACGTTTTTGGAAAATGTAGCTGGGGAGCAGAATATGCGATGTTCACTTGATGCTAACCCAGCAAGACAGCAGATATGCAGCAAGCAAAAGCTGTAGGTACAGTCAACAAGACAGCATTGCCAAAGACTAGAAGGCCTCCTGTTAAGGGACAGTGCCCTGAAGGAGAAGCCAAGTGGTGAGGTGAGCCAACATCAGGACTCATCTGATGTCCAGACAGGCAAAAAGTGTCCCGTAGCTGTATTCAGACGCAAGAGAAGAAACAGCAGTGCTCCGTGGCTGAGGGAGGTACACGGCTGAGTGGTTACCTCAAGAGGGAAGCCAGTGTTTTAGGGTGCAGGGTGTGCGGAGGGGTTGGAACAGCCACCCCTGTAGAGAGGTGCAGATATTTGAGGCTTTTTGCATTTTACCCTTATGCTGTGTGTGAGGACCACTAATGGAGGTAAGGAGGAGCAGCAGCTTCAGCTTTCAAGAAGAAGGGAGCTGCCCAGGGAACCTGCGTGGTTAAAGCCTGCTCGAGTGTGGCAGGGAACTGTGCCATGTTGCTTTTCATCCTTGTTGGGCTAAACCGACCTGCTAGATTTTGATCAGAGGAGGTGAAAGTAAATGCTCCAGAGTGAAGATATCTGTGGTGCAAAAGCTGTGTAGGAGGACATAGCAAGCTTCTGACAGATGGAAAAAGGCTGATGAGTCTTGAAATCATGGGTGAAATCCAGCTGTCCTGTCGTTGCAGCTTTCCCCCCCCGCCAGCATCTTCTGCCCTTCAGTTTTGCAGCTCCCCCACCCCCCCAGCATCTCCTGCCCTTCAGTTAACCTTTAATTAACTAGGAGTTTGACTTGGGTGGAAAGTTGGGTTAGAGGTTACCAGACATGCTGTCAAGAAAACACATGGGAAATTGAGGGGATGGTGGGGAGGCGAATTTGTTAAAAAAATACAATTTTGGTTGAGAAGAGAATATTTTAAAAGTGGTGGTAGGTTTTTTTGGTTGGTTGGTTTTGGTTCTTTTGTGGTTTTTTTTTGTTTGTTTTGGTCAGGTTGTAATAATTTTTGTTCAAGAGCAGTTGACTAAGACTAATGAAAAAAAAATTATTGAATCCATTGCTGAAGGCCTAATTCTCTCTCTCATGCAAATTACAGGTCAGTCTGAAATTAAGCCATGTAGGTGTCTGGCAGGAATTTTTTGGTGCAGTGTAATTACTACAGATTAAATGAATGTTCTTTTGAAGAAAGGAGATGGTAGGAAAGGGGCACATAAGCTTTGAAGCATAATATTTGGAGATCCGCATCTCCGTGGAGAAACATGGAGTCAATTAGAAAAATATCAAGTAAAATTCTCTCCTTACGGGAAACATTTTTCATCAGATTGGTTATGTCAGGCATGAATTTGGCCCATCAAGTTGTAAAGCCTTACAGGCAAAAATAAGGATATCATAAAAGCAGGATGAATTAATTCCTTCTCAGAGGAAAAGACCACCCATTGAGTCTTGAAGTTACTTTGATCCAAACCCATGAACTCAGCTAGAACTTAAAGGAAATTCTTAATAGTGTAACGTGGGCACCAACTGGCCACAAGGCATCAGAGCAAATCCATCACAATTCACTGTTAAGTAACGCTTCAAGTCTCAGCAGTGCTGTTTCATTCCACCATACAACTAAGAGGTCCCTCTTGGCTTTGCTTTTAATTAATTAAGTCACAGTAGTGGCAAACGTGGTGCTACAGCAGTTGCTTTCTGCCTAATTGTTCTCCAGGCATATTTGCAGCACTCCTGTTGAAATCCCAGACTTGTTTCAGGAGTCAAGCTGCACAAATGAAGTCCCTGCTATTAAAAGCAGTTTGTTTCCTATTCCTTGGCAATCTGTTCCTAACGCTGAGTCCCACTGGAGTGTGGACTCTTTTTTTTTTTTTTAGCAGATTTTTCTTTAAGCCAAAAAATGGTGACATTTACCAACTACCAAACTGCATTCTGACTCTAGCCATGCTTAGAAAATCAAGGTTTTCCATGTCAGCATCATATTATTTTTCAGCAGCAAGAGTTTGGCATTCCAGTTTGATAGATCCCAGTACAACAGCAAAATAATTTTTATCCCTCAGTCCTTGATCTAGGATAGCATATTCCTTCTCTCTCTTTCCTGCATTGTTGTCTTTGAGCAGCGAAACACATTTTTCCATGTAGATTGCCCAAGTATTAAAAGGCACCTTGCTCCCAAAGGT
Source organism: Microhierax caerulescens (assembly GCA_035590215.1). NCBI lineage: Eukaryota > Metazoa > Chordata > Aves > Falconiformes > Falconidae > Microhierax > Microhierax caerulescens. The sequence goes on from JAVJGJ010000001.1 coordinate 96,997,884, forward strand.
TTGCGAGCAGGAGGATGTATTCTATATCACAGCATTCTGATTCTCAATCTTAAACTGCAGGACAGACACAAAAAAATAAATCAACTTATGCTTAGTCACATCTGTTTCATTTATATCAAACTAGTGCCACTGAAGCAGAAAGCATTCATATTCTCTCCACATTGTTCAAGCTGAAAATTAACTGGCTTTGCACATAATGAAACTCATACTTCATTTCTTTAAAATGATTGGACCTGGTTTATATTTTTAAAGCAGAGTCACTTACAGTTGCAATGTATCAGTCTGTTACTAATGGAACAAGGAATATTTCCTTTCTTCTTTGTTTACCTCTCTGGATTTATATGTAGGAGGTCTGTAACTAAAGCAATCCCTATTGTTTCCCAACAGAATTAGGACAGCCCCAGGTGTGAAGATCATGGACATCAGAGTCAGTGATGCAGACCAGTGGGGGGTTCAAGAAGAGACGGACAGTGCGAGGACCACTGCCACAATCACATGTGTGCACAACGACCCAAACGCAGAGAACAGGTAAGCCGCCAAGCAGTTTTGTGCATTAACCCTTGTTAAAATGCTGTGAGAGAACTGTAATAGCTTCTTTAATGACTTACATTGTCTTTTAATAGCAGTATTTTTTTCCTCCTCAGCCTCCTATAAAAGCTATAGGTGATCTGATGACAGCTTTTGTCCTTTTGTTTAACCTCTGAGCTTCGGAAGTAGATTTTCTGATTAAACCAGAGGCAGCCAACTAGTCCTAGCTCACATTTGGTTTTCATGCATGTTCAGGGCAGCGGGAGAATTCCTGTTGCCAAAGAGCCAACAGAAAGAAATGGATTAAAATAAATATGAAGTATAATTGAAAGCAGTATAGGACAATGCTGTCTTCTTTATTTGAAAAGCTATGAAAGTAATAGCTATTAAGTGTTTTTCATTATTGCTGCAAAACACTTATGGGTGTCTATGAACTGTCTCATGAATTCTGTGTGCGTTTGTTACGGTAATGCTCCCACAAGCTATATCAAAGGTAATGAGAAATTTACATTGTTAGTTAGAATTATGTATTTTACAGTACAAGCAATTTCTCTCCATTATCCTGCAGTTACTCTGCACTTAAAGTACACTGTGCATGGATTTAGCTTGAAATTGTATCATAATTAGAAAATTGCAAAACTATGTCAAAATTTTTATTGGAGAAATCTTTTGCATCCATCTTTTTCTGAAAGTTCCTGTAAAGGAGAAAAATGGTCATTAGTAATTGTTTAGACCTAAGAAGATTGTTCTCAGAGGTTTGGAGTGCAAAGAGAGTTTCCATGCTGTTCTGTTGCTGAAGCTGTATTAGAGGAATAAATGCATCCCATCTAGCTACTGGATACAAGTGTTGAAGCGAAAACTATTTAATCTGAGTTTGGTTTTTAGTAACATGGATAATAAATAAGCACTGCCAGGGTGAGAGTTCCCTTGGGTGTATAAAACAGGCCTCATGAACAGCAAGTGAAGAGTGCCTGTTTCTCTCCAGTAAAGATGCAGGGTGGAGGCAGTGGGATGCAGACATTTGCATTGTAAACTGCGAAGTGTGCGGAGGTGATTCCCTGCTCAGTGTCTCTGACTAAGTGGTACAGAGCTTTCTGGCATCAAATTCAAGGCAAACCTTTCTGTTCATTAGCTGTTTCACGCACTTCCTCCCATTAAAAAAAAAAAATAAATAAAAAAAGGGGGTGGGGTGGGG
>JAVJGJ010000001.1:97010509-97058595 GCA_035590215.1 Microhierax caerulescens
AACTTTTTGCTTCCCTTTTGATACCATTAGGGAGTTAGTGATTTGTGGGATTCCTCAGCTGGTACTGTTATCTGGGATACAACAGCCTTTCCCTTGGTTCATGGCATGGCTTAGCTGAGTGATAGCCCTTGGCAAATGTTGACTGTGTTTTGCTGAGTGTTGTCCTTATTAACCTACCCTGAGCTGCTGAAAATGCGTTAATTAGGTTTTTCTGTTGCTTCTGTATAAACTTAGTGCTGGTGTAACAATGGGAAAATAGCGACTCAGGAAGTTCATAAGTATGAGGCTCATTTTCCCACATTATATGTAAGTGCCTTCATCTCTGGGCTGTTGGAGAGATGGACATTGTAATCGTGAAGTTTTCAGAAAGAAGAGATTTTTACCTGAAGTGAAAAGAATGTGTCTCTTAAAAATAGGGGGTTTAAGGGAAATTGTTTCCATCCTTATTCTCCTTTTCACTTCTGACACACACTCAATATTTTCATTTGATTACCAATTGTCATCCTATTATTATTGTTTATGAACTGTTTATTAATCAATACTACATAACTCCAAAGTCTTTTCCATCTCTGGTGTCTGTGTTAGGTGCTAAGTGTACATGTAGGATTCTACCTTCAAAAGGTCCCAGTAGACTCACACTTTGGTTCAGGGACAGGCTTTTGGAGACCTTATTACAGAGCCTCAGCTGAAGTTCAAGAAAGCCAGAGCGCAGCTGTCTGCTCTGTTTTGTGTGCCTTTTGTGTGGTTTGTTTTGTTTTGTTTTTTTAAATGGGATGCTCAGCTCCTCTGCAGTGTGGCCAGTAAAGTAGATACTAGACTGAGAGTTGTTTGGAGTTCAGTAACATTGAAAACTTGCATGAGATAGGACCCAACTGTCCCTGTCCAGCACCTGATTTAGCTCTGTTCCTCACCACACACCCTAGAACATCTATTTTTCTCATTCGTTACAAGGAGACAGCGAAGGAGAAGTTCAAGCCCTCGTGACAGTATATTCTCCATCCCACAAAAGTGTTTCTATTGACTGTGTCCAGAGCTTTGTGAAATGATGCCGTCATCAGGGTACCATCAGTCTTCGGCCGCTGGGAAGAAGGCTGTTATAGATACAACATGAAAAATACTTTCACTCAGTTGGTTGCAACCAACAGCACTTTTCTCCCTGCACCTTCCCAGGTTTCTCAGAATAGTGACCCATAATCCTGTTGGATAAATGTGGTTCACAACATGGCCCATGGCGGTGCAGATGGGGTAGTTTTGCATGGCTGCAGGAACTGCCCTTACATTTTGTAGGGGTCACAGCCCAGCAGAAAGGGTCAAATGCAGTGCTGCAGCTCTCTTCCTCTTTGCAATCCACAATAGCTCAACTTTCCCAATTACTCATGTTTTACATATATTGTTGCCCCAAGCCAGCTGAACATATGCATGTTCTGAAAAGACTAAAGTGGAGAGAAAAAAATGCATGTTCTTAGAAGCTGAAAATACAGCAAATTTCTGTTGATTTGGAGATGCCCAGGCATTTGTACCTTTATTCTTTGCAGGAGTGTTTAAAACACTGTAGGACTCCTTTCTTTGTGTTTTACAGTACAAATTCTCTGATTTTTTTTTTTCCAAAAAATATATAGTAACAATAAATAACATAAAGAGCTGGAGAACTGGATGGGTGGGAGCAGGATTTCTTTAAACCAGCTGAATGGAACAAGAAGTCGATCACCTGCAGTGGGACAATTTGTGCTTTTACCTCTTGTGATTCAGTTGAATTTGTGAAGTTTTTGGGTTGGTGTCAGTCCTTCAGTTTTACTTTTTTGATGAGGGGATGTCTGCTGGACTTCTTCCCTCTGCCTCTTCCTCCACCCCCAAGCTCCAGCAGAGATCAACAGAACTGATGTGGTGATGTGAGCTGTAATTCTGTTTCAGCCATGATTATATGTCGGTCTGCTGCACACCATAAGTGGTACTTCTGGATTCCTGCTGTGAGCAGTTGATTAGATTCTAGTACCTTTTACTCTATACATAAAGATTATTATTTTTTTTTAACAAAGCACAGTAACACATAAAAGCCCTGGTTTATTCTTTATTCTTTTTTTTTTTTTTTTTTTTTTTTTTTTTGTCTACTAATACCTCATGCTTAAATACAAAACTAAAATATTTCTTTTGGGCATGCCTGAACTTCTTTAAGTCCATCTATACCCCTGTTCCAAATAAAATTCAATTTAAATGTTCATGTTGACCCTAAATTGTTAGGTAGGTCTGTGACCTAGGTAGAAATTTCCTACAAAATATGAATCTTAAGTTGAATTTTGAACTCCTGACAAAATGAATGTTAACTGCAAGTTTATTTGTAGTCCCGCTTGTAACATTTTTCTTTGTCAGCACAAACTTTATTCCTCCAAATATATTATTGAATGAAATAAAGAAGCTATTCTTTTATCTGTTAATGCTGATGCCTGTAATCCATCCTGTTAATTTTCTGTGCTGCTATTTTCTTTGTATGGTTCTTTTCCAGCTTATGTAGCACAGAAAAACTTAATTGCTTAAGTCTGATGTACTTTTCTATTCCTGGCAACAGTGTAGGTTGCTAAACCATTATGTGGGAGATGCCTTCTGGAATACGAAGTGTGTGTTGCAGTTTGGGATATGGCAGGGTTAGGGCCCGGTCCAGGAGGAGCCTTTTAATTAGCTTTTTGGATATTTTCTATGGAGCTGCCAATTAGATTGTCATTTCTAGAGCAGTTTTTGCAAGTGGAAAGCGTTCTTTCTGAAGTTCTCATTTTACAAGGCTTTCTTAATGTATATGATACCACTTAATTTTGGGAGATTGAATGTGAGACCCCTGAACTGATACCAGTAACTGATGTTTGACAAAAGCGAGGAAACAACTCTTCATCTGATGACATGAGGACAGACTCATTTCCCTTCATTGCTAACAACTTTTGATTTCTTGCTGTTCAAAGCTTTATTTGGTTGCAAATAATATGCTTGGTGCTGGATAGCATATAACACTGGAGACAGATTGTGCCCCAGAAGGCTGGGGCAGCTTACATTCACTGATTTGCACATACTGCACCTGAGTCTAAATTTTCTTTTAAATAGAGCTTTAATTGGGTCTCTGGATGAACACTTATGTTCCCTTCTGGCCAGGTGCAAAATAGTGGCTTGAATAATGAAGGCTGTTCAGAAGCCCAGACCCTGGGGTCAGTCAGGATTGAATCCTTGATCTCCACCTGGCCCTTGGGCAACCAGTTAAACTCCTCTTAAGTTTTCAAAATACTATAGAGAATGACTTTGGTAATACATAGGATCTTTGTGGATTACATGAGTGAGGTTAATTTCAGCTGGAGTTCTCCTTATTTACCATGAACCACTAGGACAATGCTGTATTCTTATATACAGAGGAGTTTTATTAAGTAGTGATGGTGATGCATATTGACAAGTCTTGCGATTTTTACCATGTCTTTTCAAATATTTACAGAGTCAATGACTCCTGACTTCAAGTGATTTTGAAGAAGTATTCTACTTGCATTTAAATGTAAAAGTAAGATTTCGCTTGTTGTGACTGATGAAAAATCTTGAAAATTTCATGAGACTCAAAATATGAGAAAACAAAGAAAGAACACTTAAAAACTTTAAGGATCCTTAGGATGAACTCCTGAATGTGCAGGATCTGATAAATTATTTTTGCATGTTAATGATACAGAGGATGGCAGCTCTTGGAGGCCTTGCATTAGGAACAGTTGGACTGCATGCTGTGGTGAGGAGGGTTTCCATGTTCTCAGGCATAAGTTACCTGTCTTCTGAAAGTGGTGATTTGATCTCCTGTCTTGGCAATTAATGATGAAGCACACAGTCATGTTAAGATGAGCATGGTCAGTCTACTTGTTAATATACCATGAACACAAACACTAAGTTCTGAGGATCTCTGCACTGCTAATTAGTATTTCTGTGGTTTCACTAATCGCTTGAACTGGGAACTTGGCCAAAACTAACAGAAGAGACTTCCAGTACAATAAATTGTTTTAATTTTGTGATCTGATCTTATGCATGGCTCAGTGTTTCTGAAGGCAAGGGTAGAATAAAATCTCATTTTGCATGATAACATATGCAAATCAAAACTTTTTGGTCCCAGATGAAGCTCCTCTTCTATTGACATGGTGCTAGGAAAATGCTGTTAAGAATAAAAAGCCACTAAAATTTTATTTTGCTGATAATATTTCATTATTGCTTTGTAACCTACCTTATCCGTGGGGCAAAATCTGCCAGTGAGATAAGATCCCATAACTCCTGTTTGCTTGTATCATTCCCTTTATGATTTATAGACTGCCGTAGATGTTCATGGCATTTTGCAGACATATAAAAGATTGACATGTTCTTGCCTCAAAGAACTTGAAAATTCTGCAGTTTAGCAGCAGTCAGCAGTTCCTCCTATCTGAATTTTACTTTTAATGGCACTGTATAAAATCACTATTACACAGCCACCAAATGAAATGGCATTTTATTTTTAGTTACAAATGTGATGTTTTTAAAACGTTTGCTAAAGGTCCTAGACTGTCTGCATGACAGGCTAGAAGGCTCTATTCCCTGGCCTGAAGACAGTACAGGAAAGGCACAAAATAGCCCCCTGTCCTCTGGCCAGGAGAGATTGCCTGGAATGTCCTTGTGACTGCCAGTAAGGGGGCCACATAACACCAAAAGTGGCAGAGATGTTTATGATACAGGTACAACTCTCTGCTGAGGAGGGGAAGATTCATAGCTCCTTTCACAGCAGGAGCCAAACTGTGTTCCCGTGGTAGTGACTCCCGGCCATCGCTGGTTTAAGCGAGAGTTGAACTAGTGACCGGGCAATGAAACGCTCTGTATCCCATTATCAACTTCTGAGTCTCAGAACAGGCACTGCGGACTTCTAGCAAGCAGCTTGGAATGATTTCTGTAGCTCTTACAGAGGTCAGTCAGCTAATTCTTTGCAAACGCCCCTGCAAATCTTTCCATTACAGTTCAAGGCCTAGGTGAGAAAAACTTTTGATGAGGATAAGGCTGAGGGAGCTGGGCTTGTTTAGCCTGGAGAAGACTGAGGGGGGATCATACCAATCTCCACAAATATCTTAAAGGTGAGTGCCAAGAAGATAGGGCTGGGCTCTTTCCAGTAGTGGCCAGAGACAGGACAAAAGGGTCAATGGGTACAAACTGCAACTCAAGAAGTTCAAAGGCATTCAAACCCCCCCTGGATGCAACTCTCTGTGCAGCCTGCTCCGAGAACGCCTGCTTTGGCAGGGGGTGGGACTAGATGGTCTCCAGAGCTCCCTTCCCACCCTGACTATTCCATCCGTCTGTGATAATGTCCCTGTCTGAAAGAGAATACAGCCATCTGCTCAACTCTTTACTTAAATGTATATAAAACCTTTTCCCACTATTGACTTGAAACAATTGGATGTCATCTTCTTACCAGTATTTGTAGTGTCGCATTGCTGCGATCTTTACATTCTGAATTATGTCATTATAGTTAAAATGTGAGTGAAGTTCCACCTTCACACATGCAATTTTAGGATTTGCAGGCAGCTGTATGAAGTAAAATCTTTCTATATCCTGCCCAGGTAATTTAACAGAATTATATATATAAACATAACATTAAAAGCAATTTTCTGAGCCTCGTGATTGCACTGATTTTGTTTGTCACACACCTGCATATACTGACTTGCCATATTCTGTCACTCATAGTAAACTGTCCCACAGCGTAATGTGACAGATGCTAATGAATATGATACATCATAATTTTTCAAAGCAGAGATACTTGGAAAGGTCTTAATTTCACCTTTTAAATTCTTTGAAAATTAATTGTACTGGAAATAAAGTAAGATTCTGGGAGTTTTAAGGGTCTGTACGCTTGACCCTAAACATAAATGAAATTCAGGTAAATTTTATAGATTACTTTGATGAATTCCAGCCTAAAATAATTTTGAGCAGTAGACTGGTGGGAGGCTGGAATTATTTGGAGCAATTTGGTTTCTAAGGAGGTAAGTGAAAAAGCTCCCGCTAATTTCAGTGGGGACTTGAGCAAACTGTTATGCTGTCGTCCTGCTACATTTTCTCAGTGTAAGACTGCAGCAGGGGTGGTTTTGTCTGGATTCCTGGGTATAACATAAGGCACTTGGAGGACCGCAAGGTCAAAACTACTCGGGTTTGTCAGGCACCCTGCCTTTCTCTTTTAACAAAAGCTTAGCAGAGAGCACAATGTAACAGAATTGACAAAATACCACAGTTTCAAAGACAGCAAACATTTTTAAGGACTTTGGGGAAGGGGGAAGGGAGGACTGCCACTGCTTCTTCTGTTAGCCTTGAAGTGCAACATTTACAATGGTGGAAATACTGTCACGTGGAAGTGTGAGGATAGAGATGGGTATAACAACTGTCTTGTAATTCCCTGATACAGAGGTGGTTTTTTTCATGTTTGCTGTGGGAGATCAGTTGACGTGTGCTGCGCTGGGGGAACACTGGCTCCAAATCTCTGTGCATCCAGAGTTCTGCGTTTTCTTTGTTCCAGTTTCTTCTCTTTGTATTTCTTTGCTGTTTACCATCTCGGGTTGCCTGCAATGGGTAATTGTGCTCTAGTACCAGCTTTTTATGTTTTGCTGGGTGGCACCTTCCTTTTAGGTGGTTACCTTTTTCAGCACAGTGAGTGCTGATCTTGTTACCTGCGTGCTTTGCCTATGGTGGCGAGACCTCATGTTGGGCAGGACTTGGGTTTCTCCCTGTCTTTACACTGGTGAAACACTTTTTGACTCCTGGTAGCAACTCGGGGTTACCCAGTTGTGTCCTTAGACAGGGAGGAAACAGTTGAAATAGATTTTAGCAAACCTTTAGCTGCTTGTCACCTGCTTTAACCAGAAGCAAGGTGAGGTGGGGAAGGCGAGGGGCAGGCAGCCCAAATAGGCCCTTTTACCTGAGGGGAGGAGGTGGAACTTTCAGGAAACAGGATGCCCTGCTTATGCAGGCTCCCTGTGGCTGGCGGGAGTGCCTCCCAGGGCTGGCATGGAGGAACACTGTGCCTGGCTCTGGCCCCAGGGATTTAGGGAGAAGCACCAAAAGGTGCAGAGGAGGCGTGCAAGGAGGTGTTCACCCACCACCTTGCACAGCATTGAGGTGGGTGCTGCCAGCACTCCACTATGTTGTCCGGGGCATCTCACTCGAGGCTGCCATGGTGTGACCCAGATCAGTGCCTCCTTGACATGCACAAATGTTTAACCAGTCATGCTTTAAACTACAGGGATTGTCGGCATTTCAGTCACACGCTGTGCTAGGGGGAGTTAATATCCTTCCTGAGTACAATGCCTAGAGGGACCATTTTGTGTGTAACACTCTGGTAGAGAGAATGATACCAGGCGCCGAGTGGCACAGGGTAAAAGACTAATGTGTGCTATGTTAAATGGTATCTTGGGTTTTTCTGGGTCCCTATTCATAAAACACAACAAAGTGGCGACAAGTATAAACCTTGTCAGCTAAAGGAGCTGCTGGGAATACCAGAGAGTACTTAGTGACTAAAACAAATCAAATTTTGAAATCCTCCCTTCCAAAGGAAAACACAGAGGGGATTTAATGAGAGTGAACAAGTGTATTTGTAGTAAAATGGCAGTGTGAGTGAGCAGGGCGGCGGGAGAGGAGGCTCTAGGATTAGCTGGGCTATTCTGGAGCAGAGTGCTCTCTGATGGGGCTGGTGTGGTGGCTCCAGCAGGCGCTTCAGGAGGAGCGATGTGGAAAAGAAGGGCTACCTGGTAGTTGTGGGTCACCATCTTGAGCAGCAAACCTGGGGCCGGGGTTATCGCTGTACCTCAGCCTCTGCTGTCGTAGTGGCAGTCAGAGCAGCAAGTGCTTTCCAAAACCCTTCTGGATGGTGAGATGAGCCTGCTCAGAGTAGGGCCCTGCTGTGGGGACTTAACCATACATTGTGAGCTGCTACCCTGCTTGGGTCTGGGAAGATTCCTTTGTAATTGTAATTAGGCTGTCCTTGTGTTCATGCCTTGTTTCCATATGGGAATTGTTCCTGACAGAAGCTGTTCCAGGAGTTTGTTTGCTTGCCTGGCCCTGGGGAGCTGGACTTCAGCTTTCTGCTAAACCAGATGCTCCCTCTGAGACTCTGGCCAAGTTGCTCAGACTCTCTATGCCTCAGTTTCTAATCATAAAATTGGAATAATAATGTCTACCTATCCCACAAGCGACTTAGGAACACAGTAATTAGAGGGAGTTAAACACTCAAGAGCATTGGGAGGAATGGTACATGTTCCTCAGACAGGCAGAGAGCCGCACCCATGGATTTGACTCTGGCCTGGACCGTGCCCTTAGCTGAGGGAGACTAACACACTAGTTACAGGCGTTAACTTCAGTTCCCCAGCAAGGCTTCAGCTGAACCTGAAGCCTTCAATAGCCACAGAAAAAGGTGTAATCAAGAGAACACCATGAAGCAGATGCTCTCTTCATCTGCCTAAAAATGCAGATAAGCTTCCTTGGGATTTTCAGAAATACTTTGTACCTAACTCTTGTTGAAATTTACAGCAGTATGACAGAAAATTCCACTAGACCCTTACTGTTTATGTCTTCTGGCACTTATGTCATTCATTTCACCCTTTAGTCAAGGACTGTTTATTTCCTTGCGTTGTTCCTTGCAGTGTTGCCTCGTGAGCCTTGGTTGCACCACCATTAGTCACCTCATGGTACGTGACTGAAGAGCCTCTCCTCTCAGTCCTCTCTGGCAGCCATTGGTTTGTCCGGCACAGCCTGGTCACTGCTGTCCTTGTGCCCTGGGCATGGAACATGCGATACAGTTTGGGACAGGGAAGGAAGGGCCTTTTCTTTGAATGGGCCGTGATGGTGCGTCATTACTTGTGTATCACCAAGTAGCCCAGAATACTGGGTTGCAAGTCAGTGTCTTGCTTTGATTTACCTTTTTTCTCTTCCATTTTTTTCTCAGAAGAATAGCTTTATATCCCCTAAGGGGAAATAGCATTATATTCCCTAAGGACAGGATAGGACCTTTGCTCTATTACTTGGAAAGTTACAGAAAACCTGTAGAAAATTATGTTCCCTTTCACAATTCTCTGCTATTGTATTAACTTGTTCGAAGAGCTCCAGCAGGTAACTGAGTTTTTTCCAGCAGAGTCCGCTGCCTCAAGCCTATCATGTTAATCTCCCCTTAATTAGATCCTTCATCCCATTCTCGGGAACAGATGGGAGGCTCAGGGCTGTGAAATATTTGGGATCTCCTGAGAGACCTGAGGAGCAGTCCTCCACAGTCTTCCACTCCTTCACAAATTCAGCCATCAATACCAGTCATCGCCGTTGATGCATTCTGTGAGGGGTCCGTTCAAGGGCAAGTGGATATCCTCTCCGCTGCCTGTGGAGTGCTGCAGGCTCATGTTGGCCTTATGGCGTTCCCCTCCCTCCTGCTGCCTCCATCCTTCTCCCTGCATCTCAGCAGCCCTATGGAAGTGGCAGGGTGAGCTGCAAGGATTTCTGATCTTATAATGGATTTTTGGCTTAGCAGGAGCACACACCATATCTTATTTAATCTTCTGCTTTGTTACTAGGGCAGACGCCATCTTTTCACATGGCTGTATGAACTGGTTTCTGTCCATTTTAATTCCTCTCAAAAATATGCTCTTTCTCTGCACAATTCCACACCATAGTGTCAATGGGTACTGTAAGATCTTTCTCATGTAATACATACAATGTCACAGATACTCAGTGGTGCTCACATCTTCTAATAATGTCCTAATATCTACTAAGACCAAGTGGAGAAAACAGCTCTCTCATTGCTTTAGCATTTGCTCTAGCAGTCTGTGCCTTATAAAATGGGAGTCTTGTACTTTTGTGCCTTGTGCTAGATGTTGGTATTCACAAGCTTGTGAATGGGTACCAGGCAAAATGCAGTAAACCATGCCTTACTGAATGCATTATACAACAATGCACATCCCGCATTATTGATGAGAAATCCAATTATCACTGGGTTTCATGAACTAATACGGACATAGTACGGCTGATGAAAAGGGGACGTTAACAAGAGAAGGAAAGTGAAACACAAGAAATCTAACCCCTTTTCTCCTGGATATTGTAAAAGAAGATGTACTGGTGTGGACTCATGGTGGCAGGTTTTTTTTGTCATTGTAACCTGTTTACTTTCTTGGCTTGTCAGCGGAACATGTGCTGGTCAGCAGTCATCCCTGTCTTTGGATCGATACCTGCTAGGAACTGTAGTTTCTCCAATAGAAAACCTGATGTACAGTTTTGTTGGTTTGTCCCTCGTTCAATCCTTCCTTCACTGATCTAAGCCTTTGGTCCAGCTTTGCAGATGCCAAAGGGTTTTAAGTGCAACACACCCACACAGTTGGATTTTAGTCTGCAACAGAACATTGCAGCAGTCATTTGGAAACTGTGAGAGATGGTTCAGACACTGAGTTCAGCCTGTTAGGATTGGGTATGTAAAGGATAAGGAAGAAGCTGTGAGTGAAACCCCTTATGGAGGGGTTTTGATCTGTTTTGTTTGCTGGGTCTTGGAATACAGACAAACCCATTAAAATGAGACTATAAAACAAGGTACTGGTTTTGGTATATGTACAAGTTTGGCAAGACCCAAAGCAGAGAGGAACAAGATTTAAAGCAAGTATCCTGCCAAAATTATAGTTTTTAACAGGGAGCTCCATGCCAATCGATGGGAGTCTGCTTTTGTTATGGTCACAAAAATCATGAGTCTGACTCATGCTATTACAGTGATACACAGTGTTGTCAAGGTAATGGATTTGGGCACTTGGCATATACAGGAAGGGTGTAAAAGACAAGGAGGTATTCTGCAGGCCTCCAGGAATAAGCTTCATATTAAGGATTTTTTTTTTTATGGCTGAGGCAGACAATACTCAATTTTTGTTATAGAAGTGAGAGGTTTATGCCCTGGCCTGTTGCTGCTGTTGTGTACATCACCCATGGGAATGCTGTTCTTTCCCATATGTAGCAGTGTTTGTGAACTTCTGCTGCCTTGCCTCTTCCTGCTGATACCGAAGCTTTCCTCCACAGGGCTTAAGTGGAAATTAGAAAGGGGGAGAGAGTAGCGGTATCATATATACTTCAGTTCCTTAGGAAAAGCCTGGCTGTAAAGGAGTTGTTGGGCTGAATTCTGAAGAGACTGAGGTGAGGATTAACTCTCTAAGGACTGTGTTTACAATCTATCGAGGCCTTTTTTTCTTTTTTTTTTTTTTTTTTTTTTTTTTTTTTTTTTTTTGGTGTAATTAATATCAGCGACACCAGTTTAAAGCACTGTTTAAAGACAAGCTTGAAAATATCAACCAAAATGGCAAGAGAAGTGGGGTTTCTGTTACAGAAACTTTGCAATCCAGTCAGCTGTACTTTGACAAAGAGAGAAGCTCATCGGAGGAGAGGGGAAAAGAGAAGATAAAGAAAACTACCTGTTAAAAATTATCAAGATGAGAGATTGCAGTCTGTAAAGCTTAGGACAAATCCATATGTAACTGCTTGTCTTTTTTCACTAACTTAAATGAAATCAGAAATTGACAGTAAAAGTGTAATGTTTACACTAATGAGATAATCTGATTTATAAGGGCAAATAAGGCAAAGGATGTGTGAAGTAATCAAATAATGGAGCTGAAGACTTGTCTGGAGAAGTGAGTGCTTTGTGGGAATGCGATGCGAGAGCAGAGTCAGGGCTCAGAGGTTTGTGTCAGTATGTATGCCAAAGTCAGTTCCAGTCAAGGTGAGGAGCAGAGCAGTCCAGGTGACCAGTTTTGCCTAGTCAGTAGCGTTTATATTTTTCTTGTTAAAGAGACAAAGAATGGCAAGGGATAGAAAAACCAAAGAAAGAGAGGAGAGAATGCATCCAGAGGTTTGGAAAAATAATGTTTTGGGGTTTGGAGATTAAGATATATTGACATGAATTGCCAAGAGTAAGTGACCTGTTTATCCCAACTCAGTGTGTGCTCCTCTTCTGAGGGTGCTGATCCAAAGCCCAGCAAAGCTGGTGGGAGAGCTTCCACTGTTTGCTTGGGTTTTGGATCAGGGCCTTGGTGGGAGACATCTGGAATCATGCTTTGATACAGAGTAGGACTTAAGTGGGAAGGAAATGTGAGGAAAGAACTTACACCTATGTTTAAGGGCAAGCTTACAGTTAATTACCATGAGCATTATGGCCGAGTGTTTATGAGACTTCCCTGAACAAAATCCAAGGTGATGTTTGTTTTTATTTGGTACCAACAGCATGCATGCATGTTGCCCGAGATGAGGGATAGCTGGGGCTGGCATTTGTTGGAGATTTGTCTTGTGAGGTGCGCTTCCTGCACCTTGAAGTGGAGGAATTAACTTATATAGTTGGAAATGTCAACCTTTTCCTTGAGTGTTTAGGATTCATAAATACTTTTTATATTGTAAAGCCATTTCAGGGGGTTTTGTGTTATATTTTGGCAACAGAGATGTAACCACTTCAGTCCAATAGCTGTTGTGCCTGATGGCAGTGAGGCTCTGGAACACCTGTTGCTCCCTGAGGAACAGTCAAACAGCCACAGCTAAAACAGAGCTTGCAAATGACATAATACAATGTGGTAGTCTGTGGTAGCTAGCAAATGGCATAGATGATTCAGTAGGTCACCTCCATTGCTACCTTGTGTATTAGGAAATTGCTGAGTCAATTTAGAGTGCCCTGAGCTATGTTAGCAGTGACAATATTTCACTTTCCAAATCACAACACACAATGAAGTTGGATTATACAGGTAACAATTCACTAAGGCTAAATAAACTGCTGCTTAAAAATAATATGGTAGTAGACATTTAGTCATCATCTAACTCTAAGATACAGCAGTAATCCTTTTGTTTCCGTAAATTAAATGCCAACAGGAAAAGCAAAAGGAAGGGAGGCTGAGGCACAATGGAAAACATGGCACAGTACATTAAAAACCAACTATGGAGAAAGGTGATTCATTAAATTAAATGCCAACTTTGAAGGAAAGATATAGCAACCTATTACTATAAAACCAATGATAGCTTATACATGGTCTTTTGCCATCCCATATTACGTTACTTCTCCTTTGTTAGGGCATGCAGAGATCCAACAGCAGTGATGGAAAAGCCTCATGAGTGGCAAACGTCAGGTTGCTTGGACAGCATCACTATTTGTCAGCTTAAGTAAAGATATTAAACATCAGCACGCTACCTTTAGAGGTAGAAGTTTCGTGATTAGGAATTACTCTGAGCTTAAAGTATAACCAGTGATGCCAAGTCTCAAATATGTTGTTAATTAGCTTTGCAAAGCTGCAAAGCATCCCACTATGATTTGTAGCAGGTAGAAAGCTACAGATTTTATACCATGTTTTTCTGTTTTCAGTGATACTTGCGCAGGACATCTATTTCTGTTTACCTTAAGACTTGAACTTTTATGGGAAAATAGTTTCTTTAGCCAAAAAATAAATAAATCCTTCAGCTCTTTACTTACGGTGGAATGTCAACTTCAAAATGTATTTCCTAAGAGAAATGATGGTACAGCATAATATCTACGTGGAAATATCTTATGGTTCAGTGTCTTTTATCTTGAAGGATCTCCAAATTCTTTACAAACACTGATCCACATTTCCTTCTCTTATCCGCAAAGTGTATTTCACAACTTTTACTGTGTTCTCTACAGTACTGTGCTGGGTTGGCTTTGGCTGGATGCCAGGTGCCCACCAAACCTTTCTGTCCCTCCCTTCCTCAGCAGAATAGGGGGAAGAAAATAAGATGAAAAAACCGTGTGGGTCAAGGTAAAGGCAGTTTAATGAAGCAATAGCAAAAGGCGTGCATGGAAGCAAAGGAAAACAAAATACGTTATTCTCTACCACCCATGAGCAGGTGATGCTGAGCCACTTCCCGGGAAGCAGGGCTTCAGTACGCATAGCAGTAGCTCTGGAAGACAAATGTTGGCAAATAATGCATTTCTTCTTTCTTAGCTTTTATATCTGGGCAGACATCATATGGTATGGAATGTCCCTTTGGTCACTTTGGGTCAGCTGTCCTGGCTATGTTCCCTCCCAGGATCTTGCCCCAGCCTTACTGGTGTGTGGAGGGGTGGAGGGTTGGAGGGACAGCCGTGATGCTGTGTGAACACTGCTCAGCAGCAGCCAAAACACTGGTGTGTTATCACCACCTTGCTAGTTACCAGTGTAAAGCACTGTGAGGTGAGGGCTGCCATGGGGCTCAGCCAGACCTGATACAAGTACTCAGGATGCTGTTGATGTTGATTTATCATAAAGATTGTGAGGGCCGAGTATGTATAGGTTGGGTCTCTCACTTCCTCTGCCTAGCACATATATTTGAGATACACATGATACACATGATACACATGATAGATACTTATAAAACATCTCAGTTTCACCAGAGCAACACAGAGGGACAGTGCTGTGGCCCTTTGATTCATCACAGAAGTATACTCTTAGCGGTGTTGAAAAGCAGCCACTCTTTAATAACAGATAGGAAACCCTGAGATAATCTGGCTGTCATCAGAACGCCTTAGGAAGCAGAATACTGCAGAGTACAACAGGCCAGAAATGCAGCAGATACAGGTCGGCATAGTTAGCTGAAGCGGGGGAAACGATGTTGATGTGTGTTCGGTTTTTTTTGTCGTATTGAGCTAATCAAGCTCACTTTTTGCCGCTGGCTGAGATTCTGGCCCAACATCACAGTTTCCAAACTACACTGGACTGAATACAGAGTTTTAAATACAGTGTTTTATTCTATGTATGTATGCATGCATAAACACTCAACTTCAAAGAGCTCTTACGAATCTCTGTTGTGAGGGGGTGAAACGTAATCTCTTGTCCTGGGCAAGTAGATACAAATTATTGATTTAAATGCTAGCAAATATGAGGACTCTCTCAGAGAAAACCAGTATCCTGTGGAAAGATTTTCCCCCCACCACTTTTTCAAGTCAGTTTTCCCTATCTGCGATGCCTTTATTTCATCACCTTTACTATTACTATATTTGACATATAGTCGTAGGCTTTCTAAAGCAATGGAATATTAAATTCATGGTCATGTTAGAGAGCTTTTTCCTCATTCATCCTGGGCATGTAGAGCATTACAATGAGTCTTTTCTGACTCTTGGTTAAAAGGGACTGTGGGAATGGCCAAAGGGAAGGGGGGAAAAAAAGTCTCTGCTTTGTGGCCAGCAGGCAGGCCTTTCCTTTCTGCCACTGGGAGGAGCATGAAAACAAGAGAAACCACATCTTCCTCCTTAGGAGCAGGAAGCTGCAGCTCCCAGACTGGGAAGACTATAAAGTTGTTATCAGTATTAAATTTCCTGCTGATATGTGGGAATTAATGGTCTCATCTTTTGGGATGTCAGTGAATACAATATTTTTGGCTTGAATACTGAGATTATTGGGGCATTGTGCTTTTGCTTCCCTTTTCCAGCCTTATAAACTGCATAGGGAGTTGGATGTTTGTCTAAGTGTGCCATTAAAAATAGACTGTTTGTCACTTTGTACTGTTCCTGTGCTGTTACAGCCCCTGGGCTGGGATGTAGCTGCAATCCTGTTGGACCTGACTTTGTTCTGGAGTTTCCAGGACAGATATGTGTCCCCTCAGCATGACCTAAAAACTTCAGGCATAAAGGGGGTGTTTAATGATTTTAAAATATTTTTTAGAATTATTATTAGCTGTTGCTCTGTTTTCCTGTCTTTATTTAAATGAGCTGGGCAAATACAAGCAGGCTGTAGAAATATGGATATTCATCAACAGGGTGTATTTCTGTTCTCATATGCAATCTTTCAGCTTGAGGGCAGAGGCTCTGCCCAGAAGATGAGTGCAGGAAGAGCCATGCTGTCCAAGGAGGAGTGACGCTGGAAGTGACTGTAGTCCTACTGTGCAAACATTTATGTTTCTGAACAAAAGAAATCTATCAAATTGCAAGAAGTGAATGAATCCAGACCCTTTTCAGTGCATAGGGAAAACACTAGCTTTCCCCCCCTGTGAAGTAAACCCACACGGATTATTTAAGACCTGCCTGTAAGGTCTGAAGTCTTGACGGCTGCCTTGCATACAAATGCCTGTGTATATAAGGGAGTGTAATGACTGGTATAGACGATGTGAAACACAACAGGATAAAATGTTAGTGCAGTCACTTTGACGTTCAGTACAGTAACAGGGCAACACTAGGGATATGGTCCCATAAAATGGAGGTTTAGAAATGACAGCAAGGGTTTCTGCCTGATGCTACAAATTAACAATAAACCTCAGGGACACGGTGTAATTATTTACTTTGCTAAATAACACAGAGGGACTATGGTTTAATTACAGTAGTTTAGCTATGCGATAGAATTGCAGAGACTGTAGCTTCAGTGCATTGCATTAATGAGCCTTGCTAACGGTTACTTCTAATATTGGATAATGTTTCTTTTGTTTTAAATCATCCTTTTTAAATGAGTTCCATGCAGATGAGAAGGAACCTTTCCAAAGTATCACAATGGATTGTTTTTGTTTCCAAAAGACACAACCCAACAAGGCACTTGATATGACAATTATACTCAGTAAAGCCAGATGCATGTGGCTCTGCTCTTGTGTCATTGACATCCTTTTTGTGATAGCTTTTGATGAAATTTAAGCAAAAAAAGCATGTAACTGGGCATCTTCAGATGGCAAGAGTCTGTATTTCTCAATCCTATCATCAATCCAATCAACTCCTTTCATTTAAAGGAGATTGGAGAGAATAATGCGCATTAAGTAATAGCTTTTTCTGAACATTTAGGGCATACTAATTAATAAATAGTTCATTACATTTTTAAGGCCCAATTTTATTTTTATTGAAGTCAATGGCCCAACTCCCTCACTGAACAAGAATAGTGTTAGCCTTTGCTGTGTAGTGTCTCAGAAAATAGATCCTTTCTCTCTTGTTACTAATCTGTCCTCTTTTCTAGCCTTTTCTCTGGCTCGTCTATCCTGCCTGCTCTAGGATGATCTTTCTCCCCACAGTTACAAGTCCGCAGACACTTCATTAGGTGCTGGTATCCCACTGACAGTCCAAGAAAGTCTCGTTTCAGATAATGACAATTCTGTACTCTGTGGTGGAAGATGCCATACAACCAGTCATATTGCTGTCACCATATAATTGTTGAAGGTGTTTGTGGTCTTTCCTCCCTTTCTGCAATGATTCGCAGCTCCTTGGTTTTACCTTCAGGCCTGTCTTACTTCTCATACCAGAAGCTCTTCTTGCGTCTTGTTCTCTGCTCCAAAGAGTCTCTTCTAGAGTATCCTGCATCAGTTTGCCATCCTGTACTATTTACTTTTGAGAAAGAGGGTTGTTTTTGTTTTCTTAATTTTCCCTCTTCTTCCTAGCTTTTATCTCTATTATCAGTCACTTCTTACGAGCCCAGAGCCTCCTTGTTTTGTTGCAGCCTTGATCAATAGTTCAACATAATCTTTGCCTGAGAATATATTCTGCATTTTTGATGGTCTGTGCTGTACAGGAGGTTGTTTTTACTCAGCTGATTTGAGCTGGGGGCCCTCTTTCTACTGGCCATGATCAACGTCAGGATTAGAGTTTGCTGAGGAAGGCTCAGTAAATTGTTTTATGGAAATGAGAGCAAAATATTTCCAACTCCAGAAATCAGTCATTACCTTTTAATTAAATTCCTCTAAATTCTGAACCTGAGTGGTATCATGTGCCAGCCAATTCCTCAAATAAACTCTACAACAAATTAAGACTGAACTGCGCAAATAAAAATATTCCTAAAATACTGTTCCTTTTAAGTTCAATTATATGTGCTATGGTTTACTTTGTTTGGAGAGGAAGGAATCTGGATTTTTTATTCATCTCTTTGGTGCTGTTCCTCATTTTATATAGTTGTGTCCCATTCTCTGTTTTTCATACCCTCATCCAGCTTTTAAGCAATGGCAATATAAAGCACGGATAGTGTGTGAATGGAGCAGAAGACTTCATGTCAAAGGTGGTCACCTGCTTGGCAGGATCTGGCAGTGATGGACGGCTGCATTTCTCCATCAAGGTACCTTCCTGGGATATGTAGGCCCTGAGGGAGTGAAGAGTGAAGACTGTTCCTTGTACTTCCTTTGAAAAGGTTGGGGTTTGTTTTTGATTTGGTGGTGGTTTGGTTTTTTTGTAGGCTTTTCAATTGCTTTCAGAGGAACAGTTTATTTGCCTTTCTCACAGGTGTTACAGTGAGCTGGACTGGAGGAGCATTTGGAAGAGAGAAGGGGATTATGGTTAGTTCCTGCAGTTCACACCGGACAGGCTGTTCACTTCATTTTAGTTCTGGATGCTTATCTAAGCTGTACATCTCAGCTATGTGTGGTAAATTCCTAGTTAGGCAAAATGTGCTTTCCTTTTCCTGCTTTATGCCTCTAAAGAGATCAAATGTTTTTCACAGACAAGCTGATAAAATACCTGAAGTGCTTTGTGTCGAGCAAGGTCATATTAACATGGAAATCTAGGTTGTTCACTGATACAGCTGTCCAGGCTTAGTTAAGTTTCATGTATTGGGAGCTGGTAATTCTTCAAACTGTCAGTTTTGGGGGCGGATGAGTGACTAAACCAGATGTATTAATGTCTGGCAGTTAGAGTACTGTAGCCTGTGGTTATACAGACTAGGTTAGCATCTTGCCAACATTCAGAAAATAAATGGAATAAGTGGCAAAAGTGGGAAAGCTATGTATACCAGGGAAATTTCTGATGTTTCCTCTCAGGAAGAAAAGGAAATGAGACTGGTTTAGTGCTAATTTCTGCTGCCAGGGGTAAAAGTAAGATTGTAATACTTAGAGGTACAAGGGAAGTGGGTGTTTTCTTCTCAGAAATGTGTCTGTAAGTCCCTATGTCTTGGCCCAATTGTGATTTGGGTGATCACATTTTGTAGATCAAAATTTCCATTGTTTCAATTATCTGAAGCTATTATTAAGGTTATGCAGTTAATTTTCATTTCAGATCACGAAGGAAAGACACAACTTCTTTATGTTCTTGCTGTTGTAGTTGAGAGATTTGGCATGGAAGGGCAGGCACTTGGGAACTGCTGTGGTACACTGGGAGCTAGAGAGAGGAATGAAGATTTCTAGTCTCATTACCTTACATTTTTGGTTCATTTGTTTTGTTTTGAAACAATCTCATCCATTCTAAATTACCTGTAATTACTTGTGGAACTGGCAAAAAAATGTATTTTTGTGTCAACTAAAACTAGTTATATGTTTATACCATTTAGACTAAAAATAAGCAAAACCATTTGAGCCATATTTTCTCTAGACCTTGGAAAAATAGATTTATTTTTTTAAATATCCTGGGTTTTAATTGTTATTTTATTT
Source organism: Microhierax caerulescens (assembly GCA_035590215.1). Classification (NCBI taxonomy): domain Eukaryota; kingdom Metazoa; phylum Chordata; class Aves; order Falconiformes; family Falconidae; genus Microhierax; species Microhierax caerulescens. The sequence continues at coordinate 97,029,821 of JAVJGJ010000001.1, forward strand.
TAAATTTTTCTTACTGTGGCTTTGAAAAGGTGCAGGCTCTGACCTTCCAAGAATGGTATAGAATTTTTAATTTTCATTGATCTTATCTGAGGAAATACTGCAACTTTTTTTCAGATTCAGTCACATTAAAAAAAATCAATTCTTTGCCCTGCTGTATATAGTAGGGACATTCATAGGTCCACAAGTCTGTGTTCAGAGACCTGAGACTAGGAGCCATCTAGGTAAGACAACAAGGTAAAGACAACAGTAGATTGAGCGCTGGTATTTGTCAGGTTTGCTCAAAGAAATACCAAGACTTGTGTACAAGGAAACCTTGTGCAGACAGGAGGGACATCTGAATTCAGTCTAGCTCAATAGCGAACAAAAGCAACGGCAGGACTGAAAATGCAAGTAGCATTCAGACAGGTCTAAAGAAGGCTGCAGCAGAAGCAGTTAAACCAGCCTGTTTGCCACCAGGACCCCAGTGTATGCCCCATGCATTTCCCATTCTTGTGACCAGCACACTGTATGTTCAGAGTTGCAGAAGTGGTGATCCATAAAATTTATAAATATAATAAATTTAGACAGCAGCAGCAGAGTTAGAGAAGCCGCATGCCACAATCTCCTGTTTCCCACTGTTAAAGACATGTAGCCAGAGCATTGTTGATCTGCCTGGTACAATCAAAGATGTTTGCATGCTGCACTGAACATATGCTCTAGGTACTCTCCACAGGGGCTGGCAGATTGCTTCCTCTGTGCAATCATTTGTGTTGCTGCTGCTGCTATTCTCCTGCCCAAATGCAGGTCTGAAACCAACACAATAATTTTCAGTTCTGCTTTAAGTATTCCTGATGCTGGGACTTTGAGGACTGCGCTTTAGGGCTGGCCCAGAAATAGTACCTTTTAAAAAAGCAGAAATACCCAGAGATCTGGGGACTTGTATTCTGAAAGCGGTTTTTTTTCATTATTTTGGGATAGAATTTTCAGAGTATAGCTTACCAGCTGTTTGAATTTTTATTCAAACCTAGCTCTGGTTTGGCTTTAAACCCAAGTTCTCCCCTAAAATTATCTTGGTGCTGAAGACAACCCTCTTTATTTAGCTCCTCTGTGTGTGAGATATGAGCAGCTTATGAACTATACTCTTTGGTAACAGCTTGATGAAAAAAATTTGCCTTATATAAATAGTGTCATGAACTTGGTGTGCCATTTTGCCTTTATTAGATGTATGTGGGTTGCTCAGATCTGCAACATGCACTCTGTGATCCCAGCAGGTCTGAGAGGTCTCTCATTGTAAGGAGGTTGGGCCCAGAGGGAGGAAAGAAAGAAGAAGGAGTTTGAAGAAATTGTGCTTTGTCCGTTCAATTCCTAGCTGCTATATCGTAAAGTAGAAAAGTAGAATGACAAGCTTTAAATTTACACTGCTGTGTTGTTAATCTACTTTCTATATTGATGATTCCTCTTTCCTTCCAGCAGAAACAACCCAATGTTCTGTTGTTCGTCCCGTCCCGTCCCCGTCCCCCCCCTTTCTTTTTTTCCAGCAGCCATATGGGCATTTTGGCTTTAAGTTGAAGTGCAGGACACTATGGTGCAAACAAGCAAATTTTGCATATGGGATGCTGCTTTGTTACGGCAGCTAGTGTCTGTTCAACTGCGAGCAGAAATCTGTTTAAAGAGGATATGAGATAGCAATACAGCTGGTTAGGCAAAAGTTTCAACTTTAGAAAATTCTTGAGAAACTTCTTAAGTAGAAGAATGGAGTAGGTGCCAGAAGAACAAAAGAATGATCCTAACTGTCATCATATTATTAGGATAAAATCACTCTCTGGATCCATTCAGGCAATGATGGATGAGATGTGTGCACAACACTGATGGCTGCACATTTTATTTCCTTAGCCTGTCTTATTACCTACCAGGAGGGTGTTACACTGGATTCTTAAGTAGTTTCTACTTATCTGTGAGAAGGCCATGTTTCACCTATGCTGTGACACTTTTCCACTCTTTTAGCAGTGCCAAAGGATCTCTGTATGACTCAGGATCAACACCAAGGTCTTTGTTAAGCTCCTTTTCCTTTTCTATCCAACATCAAGCCAAAATTCTTTTCTTTGTCAAGTGTCAGTATGTGTTGGACCCCTGGGGTTACTCTCCCTATCCCTGCTTTCTGGAAACGGTAAAGGAGCTTCAAAGGCACAGAGCCATTAACAGCCAGGCATGTTAGGGCATGCTGCATCCTACCTGGATGAAACAGTTAAGAGGTGGGAGTTGACATCAGTTGAAATGGCAAAAGTCAATACCTCAGTCTCTCTCTCAAAACATCCCTCTCATCTTATTCTGAAAGTTGAGTTTTTTTCAATAAGTTTTTTTCCCTTTTGAAAAATTATCTGTGTTTTCTTGTTTCTTTTGGGGGTCTAACCAGTAATGGTCCCAAAGATCACCAAAGATTGTTTCTGCTGGAAACAAGAACTAGCTCTCCCGATGAAGTGTGTTTAGAGGTTGATTTTCTAGGCTGTGGGTCAGTTCCTTTTCAAACAGACACTTCTTTGTCTTCTAGGAGTGGACCACAGGGGACAGTAAGATACCTTTTGTTGCTATCATTGGAATATATTGTAAATACTCTAGGAAGTGAAGAGCAAATTCTTGGGTACTGTGCTGTGAGCATCAAGGAAAATCGATGTCAAAACCAATCCAGAATGTGCCAGATGAGTTGCTTTGCCATTTCTGCTTTGGCCATCTCTTGACACAGCACTGCCGCTCATCACGTGATACTGGATGATCTGTTGAATTTTAAACAAATCCAGACCTTCAGACTGTGGCTCTCGTTCAAGCAAAAGGCACAATTATCTCCTCTATTAAATATGCTAATGAAGCCAAAATGGGGTTGGGTGGGAGGCAAAGCCATTGTTCGATTTTAATGAAACATATTTTCTTTTTGCATTTTATTTTAATGAGAGATGTCCTATTAAGCTTAATACAGGCAAACTTCTGATAAAATCCCTTATCAAAAACCATGCCATAGGAAAATAAATTAATTTAATTGTGGCAGCTAAACAAAATGGACCATTTTCATGGGCTGAAACTAAAAGGGAGTATGATCTAATAACACCACACTTATTAGTATTTCTGATATGTAAATTAAAAGCATTAAGTGAATAGCAAGATGATTCGTAGCCTCCCTAGACAGAGTAATAAATGTGAGCCTTTTTTTTTTCCACAGAAAACTGATATAATTAGAAGACTGTTAACGTGGAGGTTTTTTTAGCTGCGTGAAATGAACAAGCCACAGGAGACCAGTTCGTCATAATAATTAAAGTTCAGGAATAGTTTTATATTACCATAAGCAAGATTTGATAGATATCTTCTTAATTTACTATAAATAGCTGCTTCTTGTTTGTGGCTTTTTTTAAGAAAACCTTTTAGTTATTTATTTATTTTATTTTATTTTTTCAGGAATATGTCTCATTTTTGGGTGATGTTTCTGTTTCAGATGCTCCATAGTCTTGTTATTTGCCAAGGGCATACATTAAATATCTTCCTAATGTGAGGAACATATGGGTTACCACTTCACAACAGCAAACAGACACAACAATTTCTCTCTCATACAGAGTACACACTGAACATGATCGTTGGATATTGCTGAATGTGAGAATTTCTTTAAATTACAAGTGCATTCTGTACAATAAAAGTTTATGAGGTGTTGAGTACGAATTAATGACAAGGAAGTGATATCGGGGCTAGGCATACTTTAATACTTTTTGGAATTTAATAACATTTACCATTGCTATTGTTTTGGTGTGGCTGGCATGGTTTTGCATAGTGCAATAGGCAAGCATGACTGTGCGGCACGCCAAGACCATGCGTCAGACACAGCCGTTCCTCAGCTTGGCCATTGGGGCTGGCTCCGTTACGACCTGCTGAACAACAGTCAGCAGGGGATCTTGTGAAGCTCTTGGGAGAATGTTGTAATGAGAGACAGAGGAAACTATATTAAGGCTTTCTGTTTCATAATGTTATTGTTTGGGGGCATTATGAAACCAGCAAGGTGGTATTTTTGGTTTGGTCACTGCAATGAAAAATCCCTTGGATGGCTCTCATGGTTGTTGCTTATAAGCAGGGGCAGGTTCTGCTCCCCGAAGCCTCTGGTGGGTGTGGAGGCAGGGGAACTGTACTGCCCCTGTGCTCCCCAACACGGGTTTAATTTTCAGGTAGACTTTGAGCTGTAGGTCCGAGGAAATATAAGACTCGTGTCCCAAACCCTATGTAAAAAACATGCCAAAAAGGGAGGATCTCTGAGGTAGAAAACCCTTACTAGCTTGAACTTGAACTGGGTCCTTCAGTAGCTGTTAGGATCTCTGAAAATCCCACCGCAAGTCTCCAGTGTCCCCATAGCCTGCGAGATTGTGTGGTTCTTCTGGCTGGTGTGTGGCCTGTTCTGAAAGCGGAGAGTATCTTTATACAGTGCCCATAGGAGCACTGGAGGCAAGAGTGCTCTTCCATTCTAAAATATGTTGCTTTCTTCACCCTTGGCTCTTAAAACTTACCTTCACTCATGCTCTTTTGGGGTATTCAGCCCTGTCTGTCTGTATTCAGTCCTAAATCCCTTCTTGATGTATTTGCAGGCTTTCTTTAGTTGTTCCTGCATGGATGATTTAAGGCCAGCAAATAACTTTTTCCCAGAGTATGCAAGTGTCTTCTCCAATAAATAAAAACCACATCTCACGTCAGTGGGCACCTTGGGACTTGTGTAACAATTCCACTCCTGTTTAGTTCAGATGGCATGGAAGCACAGCCCAATTGTGTTGTGTTGCAAAGGCCTGCTGTCTCAATGCAGGACTGATTTTCCACTTTACTTATAATGGACAACAGGACATGACTTTTGGGAGGCAAAAAACAAAAAGCCATTGTAATCTGCTTTAGCTTGTGGCTGTTCTGCCCTATATAGGTCTCCAGCAGTTTAAGTAACTTTAGTTATGTAGTGCAAGTAGTGCAAGAAGTCAAACCTAGAGTTAAAAGGATTCCTCTACAGTTGTTCAGAGCAGCTATGGGTGCTGTGAACCCATAGCAATTGTCTATTCCTAAACATTGACATTCGATTTATTTTGGCTTTCAATCATCATTTAAAAATATATATATCTGTGTCAAGAATCCTGTTTTCTCAGTAATGCCCAAGGACATACATTCGGAAAGATGCGTTACAGACTATAGAAATGGAAGTGGAGTGCAATCTTTCTTTGTGACACCCACAACGCTTTCTAGACGTGAGCTAGTGAACAGCCATTCTCGAGGAGCTGTATCTCAATAGCGTCTTTTAGCCCTGTTGTGGAATGGAGAGCAAAGAATAGCATGGATGGACCATAAATAAGAGATGTGAGTTAATATTGCGTAGGAAACGAGCACCTGGAGAAAAGGGTAAATTCAGGAGTCATAGAAAATATTACTGGCAAACAGAGACTTTATCTGAATGTATTGATTTATTTGTAGAACATAAATAAGCTGGCAGTTTTGATCTCTCCAAGCACTTTAAACTTGTCATAATTACTTTTTCCTAATTCCCTGAAGAGGACTTAGGAATTGCTCTGGGTTAAAACTATAGGGAGAAGTTGAAATTATCTGGGTGAAATTCCTGGATCTGTTGTGGACTTACATGCCACTGTGAGTACATCACTAAATTATTGCATCGTGCCTCAATTCTCCATCTTTACAATCAGGGTTAGCAGGCCTTCCCTGAAATAAAGGGCTGGCATGACAGGAACTGAAGCCATGCTTGCAAGTCTGATACGAGCTAATTGACATAAACATTGAGAAAAATCTCCAAAGTTGACTTAATAATGCCTGTCCTCAGTGAGGTAAAGCCAGAAGTTCAAGCCAGTTTTTGTGGTGAAGTCCTCTCCATTTACTGCAATGGTATTTGTGCTATCAGTTTAAATTCTGTCAGTGTTACAGCCCTTGCTATAAAAATAGCTGTAAAATTTTGCTTTACATTAAAGCGCCTCATAGAAACTTTGTGGTTTGGGAGGCAGTAGACCTTGATTTCAGTTCTCAGATTTGAGAAGAGATGAAGTAATGAGACAGGTTGATAGCCCTTGCTGTCTTCCAGGGTGATTTCTAGGTGTATGTAACCGCTGTGCTTTACAGTAATGAAACTTGTGATGGTACAGAGCTGCTGCTGGTGCCTCACCCTGAGCTTCTTCTAGATGGAACCTAATGATGGACAGGAAAAGGATCTGCACCCTTGCAACTGTAGAGAAGCAGTTGTCTTGTGTGGAGACTTGGGGACTGAATCTTTGAGAGAGCACAGGGCTTTCTTTGTGTTTCACAGGGCCAGGTTTTCCAAGGAGACTCAGCACTGTTATAGGTTCAGATTTTTCAAAGGAAATTCATAGTCGCTATGTTGAGTGATTTTTTTGAAAGCCCAGCTCTGGTAATGAGTGTCAGGCTCAATTTATGATAGACCTGGTATTACTATTAATGCTGCTGCTACCTGATTCAGATGATGGTTGTGAGATTAAATTTCTTCTTTTCATAAAGACTTGGAAGTTTGGGGTTGACAGGTGTTCTTACAACCATAGCTGACGGGATACTTTATTAAGGATGTATTTGGGGAGGGTAACAATTTACTTCTGACCTCCCATACAAACTAGCCTTAATTTTCATCTGCCATCTTGAGACACACTAGGGAGGAGAGTAAATTCCCAGTCAGACTGGAAAGAGCATTCCTATGATTCTGATTTAGTACCATGTCCTATTAGTCCCAGCCTCTCATCAGCTATACTCAGATGATAATTTATGTTTTAATGGGAAGAGCACTTTAGTGCCCACAGGCTTCTAAACCAAGCCAAAATTTATGTCTTGCGCCTCTGAAATACCATATATTTATTTCCCTGGCCCTCGGGGGTGGTGGCATTGAATCTGTAAAGAGCCCAGCTCTGTCTCCGTGCTTTGCTGGAAGAGGGGGCCTGAGGTGTGGTTTTCATTTGAAACCAGACACAAGTGGAGGGCAGACGCAAGAGAAAGCAGTTTAGTCCTGTGATGAGGATGGAGGAGGAATCATGGAAGGAAGCGCCATGATAGGGTGGTTATGCTGGTTTTACCTCAGCTTACCTGTGAATTTATTCTTTCCCAAAAGTACAGCCTTCTGATTTTCCGGATGGATGGCAGGGAATTGCTGCTTGCAGTGCCATGGGAAGTGCTCCTGGAGGCACGGCGCTCGGGGCGCCTGTCAGTTGGGGTGCTGTGCTGGTGCTCTGTGCTCGTGCTTGCCCTTTGCTGTTGTGTTGCAAGGAGTCCAGTGATTTTTTTTTAGCGCAGAAGGGATGAAGTAGCAGTAGGGCTTTTTAAAGAAATAGGAGTATTATGTATATTTAAAGCTATTTATATAGGTCAAAGTCCCGTGAGAGGCAGAGGCAATGGGAGAAGACACTATGAAGTACTGAAGCAGTGTGAGAGTGAGTGTTGAGGGAGAAGGAGGCAGTGAAGCCTGCTACATCTCCTGGTTTTTCAGGCCTGTAGCATGCCTGCCAGCCCTCTCCATCATGTCAATTTAGAGCAGGCAACCAACATTTGGGGCTGGGCTGGGAGTTCATGCAATTCTCAGAGCACATTTAGGTGTTGACTGCTCTTTCCACCTGTTTTAGAGCTCAGCACACCCTGATGGCAGAGATAGGAAGAGCTAGCCATGTGCCTTGTCTAGGTCTTTGACTCTGCCAGTTTGCTTCTCTGTGTCCTGAGGGGATCAGAAAAGTTAAATTTTCTTGACGATCCTAGAAGATGGAGAGGTTTTCCCTTTCCTTCTGGCAAAGAGGTGTTAGGAGGATTCCCATTTTTAGTGCTGAAATTACCACTATTGCTTGGAGCAGAGTGAAGCTGAAGCTCTTGCAGGCTGATGCTATCAGGAAGGACAGTTTGGTGATGATTACAGTGATACCAGTCCTTGACACCTTGTGACGTGTACCAGTCAGAATTTGGAGCTCTGCCGTTAGAATTGTTTCTAAATTACCTGCAGGCCTCTATTTTCTGAATCTCCAATTCTAGTAAGTCTCAATTAAAACTTCCCACTCAGGCTATCTGGCCGTTAACTGCTTTCAGTAAATCTTCTGCTAGTTTCCAACTAGTAAACTCCACTGGGCACTTAACTGAAATCTGTGCTGACCAAATTTCTTTGCTCAATGTTTGGGGTGGGATTCTTTTATATAGCTTATCTTTATAAGCTATATAAAATCAGCTCTGGTAAGTTTGTTCTATTTTAATAGACAGAGAAACTTTTCCCAACATTTGAAATGCTGTCAGGTACTTGGTGACAAGAAATGTGTTTGTGTGTGTGCTACATGAAATAATTACTGTTTGTGCTGCAGAAGACTGGTTTCATCTAAAAGAATATACAGGGTATTTTTCCTTGGAAAGATATTGCAGCTAAGAAATAGATGAAATCTAAGAAGTTGGAAAGAAAAATGAAAACCAGAAAAAGAAGTCAGAAATGAGAAGGAGAACTATGATTGTAAAAAAAAAAGTATCGCTGGAATTAGTATTTTACAGCAGATAGTGCTTTCAGACACTTGGAGAGGTGAGGAATTACAAATGGCAGGTTCTGTAGAAACAAAAAAATAATCCCTACTGCTAGGCTTTTGTGAGCTTGGTGTGAGGCAGAATATGAGGGGGGACAAAGGAGGCAAATAGGAAGAGGAAAGGTGTAGAGTTGCTAGGAAAACAGAAATTACAGCTTGCCACTGATGAGTATCAGCAGGGGCTGAATTGCAGTCATCACAACTTGAACTTTTCAGAAGCTTTGCAGAAAAACTGGGGTTTTGTTCTTGCTTAAAATGAAAAAGTGCTGATGCAAAGTAAGAGGTGTTGGAAAGGCTGACCAAAGCTTCAACAGACTGGATTAATTCTCCAAATCTGAATTTGGTTCTGTCTCGAAGTGACATCATTTATGTATTGTGATGCAAGCAGAAAACACTAGTTACACTGTGTTAGCTGCCCTTCTGTTACCCTGAGGACTGGTTGGAGTATCCCCACTTCTCGTGGTCTGCTACCAATTGCAATCATGTATAACAAGGTTTTGTTTTTATTCATCTGCCTTGGGAGTGCCCACTATCATACTGGGCTGGAGGCAGGCAGCCAGCCAGCCCTGCCGATGAGATTGACAGTGCTCTGTCGCAGTCATTCCTGTGCTGTAGAGGATGCTGACGGATTCTCTCTCACAAACATGGCATCTCCTGTCCTGAGAAATACTTGAATTAGGAGTGTGGTTATTGCTACTGTATTAAAGGCATTTCAGCCACTGAACATCCTGTTACTGTTAGCAGCTCCTGAGATGATCCATTTCAAACTCAGTAGTTTTGTAGATATGTTTTTAACAGGTGCAAACATTTTTCTGGCTTCTCCCAGACCCACATCCCCCATGTTTGCTTTGTATTTCACCTTTAAGTAAAACCAGTAGCAAGGTTTAAATAGTGAATTCTGGGAATAATTTTTTGCATCCCAGCAGAAAACCAGACAGCTGCTTTGTGTTTTACTGGCTCAAAGGCATGGACCCAATTGCCTCTGACTTGGTGCGCAACCTTGTCACATTCATATGGATATGAGACGTAGGGGAATCAGTCAATTGAAAGCCAGTGACTAGTTTGCTGTAGTTTTTTCTGTGGATAAAGTTTAGGAGATTGTGTGTGCATAAGTAGTTGTTTAACCAGACATTAACACATAGACCTCCCCAGCCAGAACACTGGAGTGCATGATTCAGCCTGGCCTCCCTCTGCACCTCGCTGCTGCAGCTGGGCTCAGGCAGCCATTTGCTCTGCGGTGAAGGGACGATGCTATCTCCATCCACCAAAGACACAGCATAATAGCGACTGACCAACACAAGGAATTAATGAACCTGGCTGTTTCCTAAGACCTCCTATCCTCATGTCCTCTTCCCAGCAAGTCCTGTCTACTGCGGGAGCTGTGCTGACTTGATAGTACTTCTCCTTCCCTGAAGGAGCACTGCTTTGATCTCTCTGCTGATGAGCTTTGGGCTTTGGGGCTGGATGCAGAGTGACCTGTCCTGTGTATGTTACTGTGCTCAATGTAGGGGTCTTGAAGCTGGAGTTGAAAAGAAGTCAAGCCTTTCTTTGCTGACACAGGTTCATGTCCTTTTGATGTGAAAGCATCTTAACGTTTATTTAATCACTATGGCCTGGAGGAATTTCTCTGAGCATTTAATATACATTATTGTTGGGAAGCTGTTAAAGAGGTTTAATTCATTTATATTCATTTATGTTATACCACAACAAAACATCCACTTCCCTCTAAAATTACATTGTGCTGAGCACCAGAATTCCTTTCTTATAATGCTTGGTTGAAGGCTTATTCAGTCATACTGTGGTTACAGGTTTCATAATAATACTTGGCATAATACAGTCATTGTTACTCCAGGGTTTTGATGCTGCAGTATGGGACTGGAGATCCCTGCCTCTTTTAACGTATATTAGCTTATTTTAGTAACAGGCATCTTTCCTTTTGGATCCTCCAGTTCTTTGCAAGACACATTGCTTGTCAAATCAGCACTGTGTTAGCCTTGCTTTGTATGCCAGCATCTCATCTTCACAATGGCAAAAATAAAAGACTTCAGCTTTTGAACAGGTAGAAAATCCTTTTCTGTAGGAGATAGTGGTGGCAGTATTGATATAGGTCCTCAATGAGATCAGTGCAAGCTTGGCTGTTTGGAAGGATGGCTGGTGGACCCAGATGCACACATGCTGATAGGTAGGGTTCTTGGTAAGCAAAGTCAAAGCTACTCCATGTCGGTAGATGCAAAAGCCACTTAGTTTTCCATCCTTACATGAGGTCCAATGGCATGAGCTGAATTGGCTGAAATTGTCATTGACTGCCTGAAATGCTCTCATGTCAAAAAAATAACATGATTCTATGTCTTTTGCAGCCACGGAAAGAACTGACTTTGGAGTGCTTTCTAAATTTGAAAGAAACTATAATTTTTAACCATTTCTTTCCCAAGTACCATCATTTTAATTGACTTCTTTCTAATAATTATAATTTAAATAAATTTGCCTGCCTTCTTCAACTGAATTTCTGTAAACTGCATTACTGTCAACATACAGGACATTTAGTTAGTAAACTAAGGATGCAGATGTTAATTTCAATTAAGAGAAAAGATAAAAATTAGCAGCCAGGAAGACAACATCTGTGTTCTTCTGCAGGAAAGGGAAGATATCCAGTGGCATGAAGATGCCTATCTTGGTTAGAATGAGTCAGATCTGAAGAAATTAACATTGCATCAGGTGAATAGGGAAATGACTGTCTTTTCCAAAAAAGAATTGGTGACATCACTTGAAACCAGCAGCTGGCAGGTTTGGAATGAAAGGAGGTACTGCTTCACCAACTGCATAATGTAAGGACGTCTTTGCCAGAGGTTGTTGTAGATTCTAACAGTTTACATGGGTTCAGAAAGGGAAGGGGCATCTTTACAGAAGAAAAATCCATTCGGTATTATAAAATTTCTTTCTTTTTTTTTTCTTTGTAAAGTCCCTGCACTGTAGGCTGCTGCTGGCTGGCTGAGGGCTTGGAGTGTGTGTCACTGCACACTTGCCCTGTCCTGACACTCTCCCTTAGACATCCTCCCCCAGGGATCTTTGGGATCATGGTGAGGAGAGAGATGTGCCTGTGGTCTGACTCAACTCCTAACCAGAACGGTCGCACCAGCACAAAGCTATTGTTGAAGACAGGCTTAAGGTAAAAGGAATAGTTGCTTATTCCTTCCTCTGCCCAGCACTGCCAGTTTCTTAATTTATTTTGAGGTGGTGAAATGAGCTGGGAGTGGGCAAGGATGTGACCTCTTGAACCCACAGTGTTTCTTGTTTTCACTACCTCCAGAAGGAGGGAGCAGTTCAGCAAATGGGAGAGTCTGCTCCATGTGGGATGTTTTCTCTGCTCTCTCACCTCAGTTAGCTGAGTAGTGGTTATTTATAGTGTGCAGTTCACTGACTTGCCATGTGGCCATTTGGCTGCAGAATCAGGTCTTGTCCTTTAATATGTCCCTTAGCTAGAAGCCATCTGATAAACTGCTGACACAGGATTTGAATTTTCCTAAGGCAAAGCCTCTTTCTAATTCTAAAACAGAATAAGAGGTGGTATGGGCATACCTTAGTTAATGTAAATCCCTGGAAGGAAAGTTTGAACTTTCCTGGTACATTTTCATGGGAAGATGTGGGCTGCGAGCATTGAAATGCAAAGCATCAAAATGATTGCTTGCTTTAAAGCACTTAATACATAAAGGTGTGACAATGCACTTGAGTGAAGCTACTCAACTCCATTCCTGCTCACCCTGCTTCATAGCAGGCTCCTGTGGAGATAAGCAGGGGTCAGCTTGCCTTTATTTTTGGTTACAGCACACTGCAAACGCATCATTTCTGTTTCTGACACAGCCTCTATGGGGCCTTGCTCTTTCACCTGCCATCCAGGGAAACAGTCTGTCAAATCACATGACTGCCATGACTTTAACTTCAGGCTGCTCCGTTTTCCTCATTAACCCTCTACGTTACTCCCTCTTGCAAAGCCTCACTGCAATTTTCTTCTCTTCTTTTCTCTGGGAGTTAAATCAGCAGATGTTGTATCATCTACTGTAAATTTTCATCTGCCTTTGCTTCCAGGATATCTTGGTCATTTAAGACTGAGTCAAGTAGAAGCAAAGAAGAGGAGGAGGAGGAAGAGGAGAAAGAAACAGATGGTCACTGGTGTTGCTGAATACCATCATCCATGAAAATCTCAAATTGGCAGCCACAAAGCATGGTGGTGCCAGACTGTAGGTGTACTGACATGGGCTTCAGGCTTTCCATTTACTGTGAAGCTGCGCTTGCAACAGTAAAGGCATAACACTAATCCAGAGAGTGTATGCATCATCCTCAGCAGTGAGAGAGCAGGCCAGAGCGGGCCTTTCTCTGCGTGGCATTGTGTGTGCTTCAGGAAATGACATTCTGAAGTTTTATGATCCTGGTGAAGAAAGGTTGAAAGAAATTAAAGGTAGATGTAGATTCTGCTTTTGCTTTGCTACAGTTCTTGTGTGATTTTGAGCAAGTCATGAGAGGTCTGATTTTGCAGCCTTTGCACCTCTTGGGAACTGTGTTGGCTTTGATTAGTTGGCCATCCATGTGAACGTCAGGGAACGCTGGAATACTCTGTGCCCTTTTCCCTCAAAGGGAAAACACATCCCTCTGAAGGGATGCAGTTCCTTTTGCAATCTTGTGCAGATTGTGCAGTCTAGTAGTACTGAGTCATTTCTCTTTCAGATAATACAAGTCAAGTACTTGATAAATTCCTCTCTCTCTGTCTGCCAGTGCTTCATTCTTTAATTCTGTTCCCATGTAAATCCCTTTTTTTAGATTGTCTGGCTTTTGTCACTGATATCCCCAGTAAAACATGCAGCCTTCTCCTTGTGGCCCTGCTTGAGTCCTGTCAGGAGAGGGCCTGTAACAATCCTCTGCTGGCACATGTTTCCCATTTGTGGTGCAACCTTTGCACCAGCTTTTTTTTCAGACATAATCTACTGGAAAATCATGTGTCATTCTTGGTGTCATCTAAATCTGTTGGTTTGGGTTTGGCCTGCTTTCCTAAAGAGATGAGGTAGAGAGGTGTGTGTCCTGCTTTCAACCAAATCTGACAAAGATGGAGTTTTCAAAGATACTGAATTCCTGTATGTTTTATGAAATAAAAATGCTAGCTAGAGAAGAGAGCCTGTGTTAGGGCTCCTTCTGACAGAAAAGCCACAGCATCATGTCTGCACCTGCTGGACACCAGAGAACCCACCAAGGAGAGCACCATTATGAAAAGCCAATGTCAGGAAATGTCTCACTTAGATCTTAGACCTTGCTAGATCCAAGTCTGAAGCTCAGTTCCATTGGTTTTGTGACTCCCTGAACCTCCTGGCAGTATTGTAGCATAGATGTACCACTTTATTTTTCCATGTAGATGATTATTTAGTGCCTATGTATATAATCTCTTTAGGTGCTTTTTTCTGATGCTTTTCCCTGGCTAATGTTTGCATTTTCTTCCAATTTCATACTGTACATTTAATATTGTACATTTTTATAGATTAAAAAGAAAGAGGCATGGTAAAATACATTACCAATCTAACAGCAGCCCTGTTTTTTTCCAGAAACTTAACTAGTTTCTTAAAATTGCATTTATAAACTGAACTTGTTTATGCAACTTAACAGTCTTCTGCTTAAATAATTAGATACTAAATGTCCTTACAGTTCATATTTTCTTATAATTTCAATTTGCATCCCTTTACAGTCCTCAGAAGCATCTTTATTGCAGCCGAGTAACAAGCATGTGCCTACTTTTCTTTTTTTAAAAAAAGTGGCAGTTTTCCAGACAGTACCTGTTTTATAACACTGTTTATAGAGGTGTATATTTCAAGCAACAGGGATCATGGTCTATATTTCACCCGTGACCTACACCTGCAAACCATATAAAATCATTGCTGAATGGAACTCTAAATAGGATACATTCATTCTTCAACAAAGATTTTTGCTGTCTTGTATCGTAACAGGTGACAAACCAAAACATAACAGTGAGTTATTCGACCTGATTTCTTGAGCTGGATGTACACTTTGTAGCAAAAGCATTGTTTTGCTTCTGCTTTTTTTGAATTGTTCACAGGTTGCTTGTGATTTGACCACATTATTTACTATTTGAAATTATTTGTCAAGTAACTTCTGCAAATTACTTTATTCTGGAGATTTGTTTGTGAGGTACTGTCAGTTTTCTTACTGCATGCCGTAGTCATCTTGAGTAGGTAAGTTCATGGCTTATTGTGGCTATGAATAAAACTCTCTTGAAAATGTGAAATTCTTGTGAATGTGTTACACAGGCAGTTAAGTGTGGCAAGAAGCTGTCCTGTGGATACAAGGGATCCTGCAAATGTGACATAGGGCCTCCCTTGGTGCACATGGGTTTTGCATCTTGCTTATCTGTGTCTGATCTGCTTGTGGCTGAATGGCAGCAATATTTCCTCCTGGCACTGTGTGATAACTGCTTTTTTGGTTTGGAGTTCTGGGTTTTTTTTTGTTGTTTGCTGGTAGTAACTTCAAACCCGTTATTAGAAATGGCAATAAGTAGATATGATAAATTGATATTGAAGCAGTTGAGGCTCAAATACGTCAAAGTTTCAATTTTTTTTAATACCTGGTTAACTTGAAATTAAATTGAAACATACTTAATTGAAATTAAAAGTTAAAATTCTTTTATTTTTAAAGCATAGGCAGTCTTAAAACAAAAAAAAAAAAGGAGGGGGGACACTTTTAAATTTATTTTGGTTTTCTTCACTGTAACAGCTAAGGTGCAGGCACCTGCAATATGTGCTGCTGCAATTCTACTTTTTAGCCCAAAGAATTATTTGCTCTACATGCATTTTTCTAGCTTTGAACAAATTTACATGCACCTAGCTGATAAAATGAAAGCATATATGTACTGTTGTCTCTTAAATGAAAATCACTACAACATGGTATAAAGGTACATATAGAAGACACTGCGAATTACAGAAAAAATACTGTGAGAGTGTGTTATTTGTAATGTATGAAAATAAATTTATTCTGGCAAAGCTGTCCTAAATTTTTAATTCATCAATTTGTTAAAATAGTGAAAGGTAATTATCCTTTTAATTATAACAAAACAGTTTCCAGATTGCCATGGTAATAGTTAAATGTGTTTCCCATGAATTTATTATGGTGATTGTAATTAGTATTAGCTTTAAATCCTTTTGTTCTTTTTTTTTTATTTTTAATTACGAAGCGTATGATTATTTTTTTCCAAGGTTAAAGACCAGAAGTAAATGTGTGGGAAGGAAATACCTTATACAAGAGAGAAAAAGTATCATTATGCTACTGATCGTAGTACTGATGGCTCAGTTGGTAGTAACTGCTCAACTGTTGCAGAACTGGAGCAACAATCCAGGTGGATCAAGGAGAACTTCCTTGTAAATCAGGAAATGATGGCCCTCCTGACTGGTTCTCATGTCTGTAGGTCTCTAGTATTCTTTGCAGAAACATTGCTATCAGTTCCCGTGTCTGATCTGATTGAGTACAGTCTGTCTCCCTAAACCTTTTTGTATGCTCTGTATGGCATGATTTACCTCCATTCTACATTTATGTGAAGTATTGTAGTGTGGCTGTTATGGGGCTGCTGCCTTCCACGTTAGTGTGTCCTCTGATGGTGCCATGGCACGCGGAAAATCAAGGTGACAGTGGTGGTCAAGACAGAAGACCAGACCCCACGTACCTTAAACAGCCAAGCCCTGCTGAAGGAGGCAGCTCTGTAACAGCCCTGTGATATTTAGAACTGCTCAGCAATTTGTTTTTAGAAGTGTCTTCCCAGGAAATACAGGATATCCTAGCTTCTAGATTTTATCCTAGCTTCTAAGATTTTAGTGTTCAGCCAGGAAACAATTAATGCAATGCCTTATTTTAGGTAAATCTGCTCCAAATTGGAGAATTTAATTTTATTAGACTGGTCTGAAATGTTTCAATTGAAATCCATTCAAGAAAACCATTAAAAAGCTTGATCCCAGCAGGACATTGCCATACTTGTTCCCGTTTTCTCTTCTGGGTCAGTAATTCTAGGTGGAAGGACCTTTCCCATTGACTCTCTGGGTCACCTTAGAGTCTGCAAGAGTCTTTTAGCTGCAGCTAGTGCATCAGCTGGAGGGCCAGAGGGATCTGGGGTTCAGGTACCCGGCCGGGAGGCTCTGCAGAGGGGCTGAAGCTGTGGTCTGTATGGCAGAACCATCTCCTTCCTCCGTGGTCTGAGGCACTGGTACGGGAGGGTGCTGCAGGGCTGCTGCGAGCGTGTGCGGCTGCTGCCCAACGTGGGCAGGATCAGACCTGCTGCTTTGTGTGAGTGGGGCTCAGAGGAGGGCTCAGAGGTCTCAGAGCAACTGAATGGGGACTCAATATAAAGGAAATAACGTGTGTGTCTTCAGGAATGAGAGTAGCATCAGGAGTTACTTGATTACTCTGCTTTATGGAAAATCTCCTGTACCAGCAGGCCTTTGGAGCAGGTGGCCTGGCGTGTTTTTTCTTGGTAGCCGAGGACATGAGTGCATCTATAGAGACCATGACCAAAGCACAGGAATCGTTCTGAAGAGATTATTTATGCATTTACCTTCATCAAAAGCAAACCCACTTCATTAAGCACCCAGGGAATGCAAAAGTGAGGGGAAAAGTGGTTTTCTTGATGAGATAAACACATTACAAGTTACTCATTATACATAAAATAATAGCATATACCACATGTTCAGGGAGTTCAGGCTGGAAGATGTGTCACCATTGCCGTGTTCCTCTCATTTCCTGTGTATTCATCTAAAAGGTACTGATTCAGCCTCTGTAATTGGCTTGTTACACACTTTAAAAAAGCCCCCAAAATCTACAACAGAACTCTTCAAACTTTTACGCTGAAAGCTGTGCTGTGTGCTTGTGTGTGTTTGAATTTGAATATGAATTGGAAGAACAAGAACTTGAATTTTCAGTACTCCAATGGGTAGATGAATAGATGAGTGAAGAGAGAGAAAGTAAATAAAAAAAGCCTAAGTAAAATAAAGGCTTGTAATAAGCCTCGGTTTTGTGCACTGCTCTGGGAGCAGAACCATCTGTCCTTTTGCCTCAGACACCATCCCTTTTATTCACATGGTCCTCTCCATTTAAAATTAAAAGAAAAAAAAGGGAAGAATTTTTAGGGATGCCTCATTATCTGTATTTTCTTTGTGGAAACAACTCCCAGTGCAACTTGATGTTTACTTTATTGCCTAGTATCTGAGCAGGGGCTGGATGGGAAGGAAAGCCTTTTGGATCCTTTTTGTAGCTTGCTGTTTTAATTAGAGTATTGCCATCTCTTGGCTGCTTGCAGATTTCCAAAGAAGCATTGTGGCCTGCTGGGTTATTCACTAGACATTTGTGTGATTGATCTTCTTGTAGCTTTTTGCTATCATGATTCTTTCATTTCTGGAAGCAGGTTTCTAGTCAAGCTTTGGATGCTCGGTAAATAAGACATGAAATGGAGGGGGGGAAGACGTGCACCTTGCCCAAGCAGATGATGTTTCCCATGCCCTCCCCCCCGCCCCCCGCTTCCACGGCAGGACCTGGCAGTGGGCAGGGATCCGGGTTCTGTCTTTGCTTCATGCCAGGAAGCTTGGTCTGGTGCTCCTGGGCACTGATGTGCTGCTCCTGGGGGCTGACCTAGAGATGAAGCTCTTGTGTCCCACACAGATTGTGTCACTTGTATGGGACGTGGACCCCTGTTTACTTGTGAAAGGGCAAGGTGGAGGGGGCTCGTTCTCAGTGAGTTGAAAGCACACTTTGGAGAGGTGCCACCGGCTCCAACGTTGTGTGTCACTATATTGCTTTTGACTCACAGGAAATACTTTGTTTAGGGGAAGGTGATAGAGGTGTAAAGTCTAGGAGACAAAGAATAAAAATGAGGAGAGGGAACTCCCAAGAAAATGAAGCTTCAACCTTAGATTGGTTCCACAAATATCTTTGTGTTCTCAGTCCCACAAGCCAAATACAAACATTTTTACAGACCAGTATTAAAGACACTTTAAAACCAATGTGACTTCAAGTGTTGTGCAAGGGGAAAGGAGCCTTTATCTTCTTTGTTCTGCTTCGTAGGCCTCTTTGGAACACTCACATTTTAACTTTCAAATGGAAAATTGTTTTATTTTAAATTAATTTAAAGTAATAGCTTTGGTAATCGCTCACAAGTGGTTAAAAACCCCTAGTATTAAGACAGTTTGATGAAAACAGGTGTTAGTAAAATGCTCTGTAGACTGCCTTCAGATCTGCTTCCTGATTTTAAAGGGTTTTCTGCTTTTTTGCATTGCCTCTGCTGAAAATGATATGCAGAAGTACAAGTCTTGCAGCTAAAGCTGATTATCTACACCTACCTCCCATGGTCTGCTTTGTTTATATGGTGCCCTGGTGAGAAGTATTTTGAAGGGTTGGGGCTCTGAAGGCAGAATGTTTGAATATAAAGGGTGCTGGAAAGTACTGATTTTATTTTTTTATTACCAAAATAATTTCCTAGTCCATTTTCCCTCTGATTTTAAAATAATTTCCTTTGATTTCTGTAATATCTCGTTCTCTTCATAAGTTCTTCCCTCTCCTCTGATGTTTTAGTATATCAGGATTGCCAGACTTTCTAGTATATCAGGATTGCCAGACTTTCTTGATTGTTCCATGGTCCTATGCTGAAGATGTCATCGTTTCACCCCAAAATAAATAACATGGCATTCCTTTATTCTTCAAAAGAAGCAAGGCTATACACATGCGATGTCTGCTTCAGTGCCTCCAGTCAAACTGGATAAAACTCATTAACCTGATGTTCCTGTGTTAAAAGCAATTTAAAAACAAATACAACTCAGAAACCTAAGAATGCTGTTTAATTTCATGTTATGAGAAACATGGTAGAGGTTGCTTTCCTCTTGTAACCCAGTTTCAATATTCATCTTATGAACAGAGGAAAATACCCTCAAGGTTTTTCTGTCTTTCAGAAGTAATTTTTGAAAATGGACTTTTTTTAAAAAAAAACACCCCTCCTGCTCTTCAGACCAAATCTGTGTCAAAAGCTAAAATTGACCCATGGTACAAGATTTAGGTGCTGTAAGCAGGTTCACAAAGCAAGTAAAAACCCTATATTTTTTATTTATTGTCCATGTTAATTGCACTAGTAATAATTTACTTTGTATTTTTGGTCACGGTATGGCAGCCAGTGCAGCACTCGTGTTTGCTGCTGTCTCTGCAGTCATCATTAGAAAGTGAGCTGTATTCTGGGTGCTGGTTACTAAGTGTTTCAGAAAGCTGCAGGTTGGTAACGGTGATTATAAATGAGATTGTAGGGGGTGGTGAAGGGGGCCAAGCCAAAGGGGCCTGGTGGTGCTGGCTGGAGCAGCAAAGAGGTGGCAGAGTGGGGCCGATGAGGTAGGGTTGGTGTCAGAAAGGGAGATGGAGGTGAGAGGCTGGGGACGCAGCAAGCAACAGTGGGTATCCTGGGGGACAGAGGTGAGCTATAAATGAGCAAGAGCAGAAGAGAAGCAATTTCTGTGCATTCCTAAGGCCATTGCAAAGGAGCAAAACCAGGAGGGACAGATGTCGTTGCCTTCTCCCAGTACGTGTTTGAATCCTTATCAAAGCAGTTTATCAACTGATCTCATTTTCAATTATAACCTGCAGGAGCATTCATATAATTAGATGTGCTTTTGTAATCCTCTTGAAAACAAAATATGGGCATGGTGCAGCTGATAAATTGAAGTAGTAGGGAAAAGCTAATATATATTTTAATAAGCAGTAAATCTAAAGTGTGTATCTAATGAATTCTAATGGTATCTTGTATTTTTTAGATTTATCTTGTAAAGGCAGAAGTAAACTTTGAACTTGATATTCTAGCCAGAATTTATTATATTTTGATAATTTTATTTTTTTTAATTTATGGTTCTCGGGAAAGGGGATTAGATTTAGATGCAAATGGATCTTCATCTTCTGCCCACTGAAATCTGCTGTAATGCTCACATGGACTTCAGAGAGTTAAACTTTTTGTGTGGTCCTGCCCTGTGCATTGTGCTCTAAGGAGTAATCTCCTAGATACCTTGTGGTCAAACAACTAGTAGATCTTTGGTCAGTGTTCTGACCCCAAGAGACTGTGCAAGGATGCTGTACTGGGAGACTGTCGTTATAATCCAGTGAGGGGGGCTCAAAACAGTGAGCTGGCAGTGAGACTTGAGCACGCTCTGCAAAAACCTGCCAGGGAAGGGAGGATGTGGCAGTGTAGAAGGGCCAAGGCATGGGGCCAGTCACTGGTGGCTGGTGCAGAGACACACAGGAGAGCATGATAAGGCAGCCAGCTATGGGAGGGCATGGAGGGATCTGCGTGGGGACTGCCAGCCATGGGGCAGGGTTTGAAGCACCTCAGGAAGTCTCTAGGTTAGCTGGGACCAAGTGTGGAGGACCTGCCTGCAGTGACACCAAGATCTGGGGGGAGAGCTGGGTATAAGCCTTTTTATTTCTCTTCTGTTTGATCTAGTTGCTTTGAGTTTTCCCTGTTTAATAAGTTACATATTTGAGTTTTATTATGATGAAATCTTGCTTTATTTGAGTTACAAAGGCTTTTGGTCTTCTTTAGGGAGCTCATTATGAAGAAAAATCGTAGGCAGTGGATGTCAAAGCTGTGGCTGACCCAGGAGCTTATTATACCTGGTTTAAAAAAAAAAAAGTGGTGACAGCATGAGCTCTCCCTCCTTCTTTTGCAGAGGTTACACAGGAACTGGAATTTCCTTCCAGCACAGAGGATGATCCTGCCTCTTTGGGCATAGACACTCTGAACGGTTCATACTGGCTTTATGTCCGCTCTCTCCAGAGTCACCAGGGCATCGTGGTTTTCTTTCCAGCGTGAAGAGCTTCTTCAAAAATCTTGCAGTGAATCCTTTAGTAAATAAATCCTGAGCAAACATCAACACCTAATTTTCCCTCTGTGGGTGGAATGTGAGAACGAGAGCGATGAAAGCTGAGAAACAAATGGATTTCATTCTTCAAACAGCATTATTTGCAGGGCTGTGGGCTGCTTTGCACTCTGTCTCCCTGCCTGGTGCAGATTAGCTGGGAAACACAAGCTGGTTGTTTGAGGACCATGCAGGAGAGTGCCAGGATCTACAAGGGACACTTCTATGGTACAATCTCCCCAACAATTAATTTACTATAGAGCTTGCCTCTGGGGGTCTGTTAATTCCCATCATCCTTTTTTATCCAGCGTGAAATGTTGGGACTGCTCAGCCAGGACGGGAGGTTTGCTTTACAATGGTTTTGTTACTGAAGTGGTCCATGTTCTGTTCTACAATCAGGATGCCCTTTGGATGATTCCCCACTGCCCTTATCTACATTTGTTAAACAACTTCACGTTGTTCTGTCCTGCTATTTAGCAAAGATAAATGATTTGGGAAGCTCAGTTCTCCCAGTTCAGCTGACTGTCCAGAATGAAATTATAAACACGTGAGATAAGATTAATAAAAGCACCAAACTGCTGGGTGGATATTCCCATTACTGTATACAAGCTAGACAACATCCTCCTCCACCAGTTTCCTAGTCTGATAAATGCCTTGAGCTGAGTTAAAAATGTGTAGGTTATTTTTAACCATGGTAGCAGAGCCATCTGTATTGTATCTGATGAAGTTCTGTGATAGAGCAAATTGATTTATTCTATCTCCTTACAAGTTATACTAAGCTTTGTGTTATAAATAAGCTGGTTTGAAGTACATGATGTCATTGAGCTTGAAAGTCTCTAGATAAATTTGTACTTAAAGGGTTTGTGCTTTCTGTATGAATTTAAATTGGTGCAGATTGTTATATCTCTTTTCTGTCTCTGTCTCTGGACTGCAAGCTCTCTGGGGTCAGGACTGTAAAAAAAACAGAACTACACGTTTGATGGCAGGATTTTTGGAAGCACTGCAAGGAAGTGCCTAAATTCCACCATTTGTTGTTATAAAATATAGGGAATTAATGAGGAGCTCGTTTCACTTGAGGTATAAACAGTCCTGGCTATAGCAGGGGCAAATTTGAACTGAGGTCAGATTTGAGATTTCTCTTTTTTTTGAGAAATCCGCTTGGATTTCTGTTCGGGGAGGTGAGCGGGGCTGTTGGCAGCGCGGACTCAGCACTTCTTCCCTTTGCCTTGCTCTGAGGTCACTGGGGCTTCTGTGGAAGTCCATGGGAAAGGTGCCCATAGCAGTAAGAAAAGGGAATTGATCAAATGCTGTGAAGAATACAACAAATCCTGTTTTAGTTGACTGCTTACAGAACCAGCAAAATTGGTGGCTTAAATAAGGTGGAACCTCTAAAAGAGTTGGACTAGAATCCCTGTCCCTTTGCTTAAGGATGGTTTTTGAGACACCAACACTGAAGACAGACTGTTGCCTGATGCGTGCCATGTATGGTGCAGATTTCACTGTAATTAAAAAGAAAATGAGCAATGCTTTAATTGAGATCTGAAGATTAAAAGTTAAAAGCTCAGTATCCTCCATTACTTATCGTCAGATAGGAATTACGTTGCATATGTGTAACAAACCATTGCATTTTAAAAATGGAACCATAAAAAAGCTGCTGTAATTTAAAAGCAGCCAATTTACTACAAGTACAGTTTGCAGCTCTGTCACTTGCTAATCAGTCTGTTAAACATAATAGCCATTCTTGTCTGGAGGCAGTTAATCATGTTGTGAATGCACTTATCAGCGCGTATTAGAAATACAATACAAGACTTTCCGACAGAGGGATGGATACAATTACTGCAATCAGTATACATTTAGCTACTGTCTTATACCATGTTTTTCTTTCCATTTCTTTTCTATTTTTTCTTTTAAGTAGCCCAGCAGCGACAGATTTTCCTCTTAGAAAAATATAAAGGACACAGTTGAGAAAGTGCTGTTAAACTCAACAGACATGCTCAAATGCAACCTGTCGATGTAAATGAGAGATGGCTGCTGGCTGGTTGAACCTTTCCTGGACCCAGCAGGGCTGGAAGCTGCTGGTTTAAAGGTGCTGGTGATGGTCTTCAAGGCCTATGAGCATTTCCACTGATGGGCTGGGAGCTTGTCTGTGGAGGCATTCCTTAGGTGGAATAAAACTCCAACTCCTTAGGGGAACTGGAGTTGCTGCATTTGAATTAGACTAAAGGAGCTTAGCATATGGATGAACTCTTTTTTTTTTTTTAAATGATTTTTTTATTTTTATTTTTGCTGTGCTTCTCTACATCTAAATCAATAGCAATGAGGGATCTCAAAGTTTTTGAAAGGAGGTATTGAAAAAGCATGAAAGCTAATTGCTTCCAGCATGACTACTCACCAGCAATGGGTGTAAATACAGCTGTCTCAAAGAATGCCAGGACTCAACAAAATCTGAGGATTTCAGCTAAACTGTTTTCCAGGGCTGAACATACTCTTGTACAGGGAGGAAAGGAGTTGGGAGGGAGGTGGGCGGAGGGAAGGGATTATGAAATCCTGAAAAGATTCAGGAAAGAGAGGACTTGAAGGAGGATGATTTTGTAAATTCTGCTTTACATTAACCCTTAATGTTAGGAATATTTTATGTAGCTTAGCATGATTTGCAGTGCTTGCAGGAGCCTGCCATCTTTTTCTAGAAATTTTGTCTGACTCTTTGTTCTTCATGGCAGCTGGTATTTTTGCTTAGGTGACATTTTTAATTGTAGCAAGGAAAATGAAAAAGCAAAGCAATCCCCAAATTGTGTGACTGCTATGGTGGGTAGTAAGGGAGTAAATAGAACATCATATCCATGCACCAGTATTTTTGTTACTGTTCTGTTTGGGCCATGAATTGCTCAGACTCCCTGAGAAAACATGGGAGGTCCTCAGGGTGATGTCCCAGCGGGGATTCTTCCCAGGGGTGCAGGTGCCTGGCCTGCCTCACGCTGCTGAGCAGCTCAGCTTAGATGCTCAGCCCCACTCCATCCGCAGGTTGTTAAAGCCTTCATTGCTGAGGAAACGGATTGACATGAAGTCTTGGGGGAACGTTTGATCATATAAACAAGGGAGTGGGGAAGGGGGAGCAGGACACCACTTCTCCCCTTTCCATTTTTAATTATTGCTTTTCGTACCCTAAATGAATTAACCTTGCTTACTTTGTTTCTGCACTCATTTATTCATAGCATGACCTTAGCTCTGAGCCATATCCCTGCAGCCCCCCATTAGCTGTCACTGCATTTGAATTCATCACCTGTGGAAATCATTGTCAGCTATGTGTGACAAAGCAGTGATTACCCTTTGAAAAGGTGACCTAGAGACAGCACCTGGTGACCATTGTGTTGACCTCACTTTCATGCCATTAGAAAGTAATTGAGGGATGATTTTTAAAAAGGGGAATGTTAAATCCACCCCTCTGCTTTTTGTTATTTGGAGTTATCTTTGCACTTCTAGGGAAATTGGAATTAATTTTTAGGGCAAAAATAGGCTTTGAAAGGAGTGACACTAGAGCTGCTTGTTTCTCTCTTGCTTTTACTTCTGTTGCAAGCATCAGGACTTTAAGCTGATCTCAACTAGCAAAGGGTAGAGCACACAGAATTACTGCAGATGGCTCTTTCTGTTTATACATTGAATGCAGACCCTGATCAACCCTGTGTTTGCTCAGATGGATGAATTAATCTTGTTTATTAATTAAAACATGGGAAACTGATGTTTATATGTTTCACTTTTGTGATTTTACTCTGTTCAGTGGGTATCAACGGTGAAAGGAGAAGCTTAACTCTCTTTTAAAACATAATTATTAGCCTATAAAATAAAACAATTTTATGCACACCGTGTGTGTCTCAGGGAACTGGGGAGAGAGGAGGTCCTGCTTGTGTTAATGCTAATGGGCTACACTGATCCCTGCCTTGACTTCTTTGAGGATGTTGTCACGGCCATTTATTTCGTAGCAGAAGTGTGAATTAGCCACAGGACAACCCTGCACATTATCTCTCCATCTAAGAGTACATTAGATTCAAAGAAAGCTAGGTCTAATTCATTAGATGCTTAATCTTGTTTAAATCTGAAGAGAATGTAGGAGGAATAAAAATTCTCAGCCATGTTCCTGTTTTGATTTGTTCTTTAATTATTTCATGCAGGTGGTATAAAAGTAGCTTCTACAGCAGATTCATGAGTTCTGTGCACTCTTAGCAAGCTTTAGAAAGAAAAAAACCCTGACTTTTTTAATTTCCCATTGTCTTTGCTAGCTGCCTGGCATTCTTTTACTTACTGCTTTACACCGTTTGCCCATTAAGCAAAGGATTAAGTTCAAAAGGTGTTGTATTGGGCTTTTTAAATCCTCAAGAGGAAAGCACCATTTGTCACTGTTTTCATGTATCCTCCAGCACATTAGGTATATTTGCATCACAGTCTGCAGCTTGTCTCCCCTTTCCTTTCATTCATAAATTCGGTGTGTGGGGAGTTTGCATCTTTAGATCCCCTGTGGTTGGTTTTTCTCCCCAAGGAGATCCAGCTGTCAGCTTCAATTGTAATTCTGAAATCAAAACAGCAACTGAATTGCTGGTAACTTTCTCCTAAGTCTAGTCGTGTTTTTCTTTTCTGATGCACTTGGTGTATATGAAAGAGTCTGATCACTTAATGCTAATGTCAGGGGTATAAAAATCAGATGTTTAAAATGCCAAGGAAACATGTTGTTGGAAATGTGGTTTGAGCCATTAAGGTGCATCCAGGTCACTTACCCAAGCTTTTATCTCTATCTAGGAAGACAAGGAAGCTGCATACGTATTTGTAACTATAAAATTCAGGAGCCTTACATAATTGTGTAAGTTCAGGAGCTGTCATGTAGAGTCACTCTTCCTGAGACTCACAATGAATGTGGAAAAGTGTTAACTGTTGCATATCTTCCATTTCATAGTTGGCTCGGGAAGAGCAAGACTCTGAATGACGCATCTTCAGCATGCTGAAGCCAGTAACCTTGGGTAGGGACAGTGGTGGAGCTAAATTGAAGAGTGCATTTTTCTTCGGCTTAATTGCCTGCAGGAAATTTGTTTATTTGGCTGTTATGTAGATGGCTTTATAGACAGACCCAGGGTCTGTCCTGTGACATTGCAGTGTGTCACCAAGGGTTTACAGCAGATGACTTTTAGGGTATGTGCTCTGACTCCCCATCAAGTCTCTGGATGCCCTTGCCCATCCACTCTGTTTTCTCTGAGGTCAAGTGAAGTGTCAGCTGCATTGCTGTTAGGTGCAGCTTGGCTCAAGATACCCACACCGTGGGTTCTTCAGCTGCAGCACAGTCCGTGGTAAAAAAGTGCTTCCCAGAGTTGTGTTCTTGTTCCTTTAAAGGTCTTTTGAGAGTCTGTGGAGGGAGGGTCTTTTTATGCGAGTTCCTGTGTGGCAAAGTAATTCTTGTATCACTGAATTTATCATCTTGAATTTTCAGTCACTGGTTCTTTAAAAATCAGTCTCTGCTTTATAATATATTTCAGCTGCTTGCACAGCAATGTTGAAAATACACCATGTGATTATGGTATGTATGTAAGAATTTCTGAATAGTTAAAGAAGAATTAAAAGCACCATTTGGGCTGTTGATATTTATTAACTGGTTAGGATTCAGCGTAAATCTTTCATCATAAAATTATACTTATTTTTTAAACAATAGTACCTCCCTCTATATTTGTACCCCACACCAGCTAAACCCTGGCCCAAATTTCTTACTGGATGTTTGTTATATTTCCCAACAAAATGCTTTCTTCTGGCAGAGAAGCTTTATTTTAAGAAATACACAGCACAGCAATAAAAAGGTTCTAAATAGTAGTCAGAAAAATATTCCAGTGCAATCAAAATGCTTTTTTTAAACCCCAAAAGATTACATGCTGTTTCAAAAGGGGAGAGTCACGACAAAGGAGTAAATGAAGTCCCCCCAGCACCCAGCAACATGTTACCAGTAGAGCGTGGCAATTACACCCATACTGAATTTGGTCCTAAAAGTCCTGTTTTGTTAAGGGCTAACTAAAATAGTATCTAAGGACACTTTTACCAGAAGAATTTCTGTGCACTGTCACAAAGGCGAAAGCAAATAAAAATAATTGAAGCAATTGTCTCAGTTGTCTCCAGGGTTGTCATGATGATGTTGATAAAATCAAATAAAGTGGAAGTTATTGCAAGTTGTTAGTGAGCAGCACAGTTGTGAATTGGCAGTGGAAAAAGCTGAAGAGCTTAAAAGGTTTGCTCATTATCTAGATTTATTGTTTTCAGTTGTGGGAAAATGTTGGCTAAGCAAAATAACATGAATTATATCTGGTCTTGGTGGTATGTTTTGAACAAAAATATTTTCTTCCTGGTTTTATGGCTTTAACTGGATTATTTAAAAGTGCTGTGTCAATCCATACATCCTTAACACATTTAACATCATGTTTTTTTCCTCTGTAGCCATTTACATTGCCCATGCCTCTGTGACGAGCATGAATTTTTACAACAGTGAAACAAAGACAAGATCGGGCATCAAGAAATGTTTTGAAAACGCCTGTAGCTGGTATAAAGTGAACTGGACAACAGAGCCAGTTCTCTGTTAGACAATGGAGCAAATAGTAAATTGTGATTTTGAAATGCGTCACGAGAGGTAATCAAGCAAATTTTTTCCATCCTTGCAGATTAACTTGCAACCTGCCATCCATCCTGTCTTTGTTGAATGTTTGGAACTTCCCTTGCACGTTCATACTGTGGTATGGAAGAAGAGTGAGCAGGGCTCTTTTCAAGCATTTGTGTCTGGCTTGCACCCCCGACTGTCCCCTTTCCCTCAGCAGAACAAAAACCTCTGGGGTCTATGCAGTAAGGGGCGGTGGCAGTGTCTCATCTGAACATTTTCACAATAATGAAAAAGCTTGCAGAAATACTCAGGACATGCTGGTACTTTGCCCTGGCTTCTAGGGACATTCATCCAGACTTCAACACTCGACACGGATCCCTGCTCCTATTTATGTGGGGCTCCAGGCAGGCCCATCTCCATGCTCCTCGAGATGAGGCCCTTTCTCAGTGAAGCAGTGAGCAGTCTGCTTCCAAGTTTGTATACAGCTTTGTGTCCTTACAGCCTAAGGAGAACGATACATGCAGGAGAAAAGGGTTTTGGCTTTAACATCCGTTATCAATTCAAACTTTGTATGTAACACAAGGTGTAGCCGTTTCACCCCCATAAGTTCTCAAGTAGAATCTGCTTAAGGGTGTTGTAGATGCTAGAAGGCTCTAAAAGTTACCTGCAGCCAGTTCCTGTGACCCTGTGCCCATGTTCAGAAAAGGA
>JAVJGJ010000001.1:97058601-97085496 GCA_035590215.1 Microhierax caerulescens
TAGCAAGGTATAAAGGCAGAGAGTATGAAATCTTCATAATTCAGAAATGGGATGCTGCTCTGTTAGAAGGTATTTCCTTCACCTTGGGCTGCTGGGATCTTAATTTCCTTAGGGGAGAAGGGCAGGACCTTTAATCTGGATCTTTTCCCCGAAAGGTCCAGCCTGTCTACTGCTTCATTTGACTTCAGCAGGAAATTAGGGTCTTGAGCATTTCCAATCAGTCATTGAAAAGCCTCCTCTTGTGTTTGCTCTTCAGTAAATCGTACTTATGAAATTAATCCTCTTGAGATCAAAGGAGTGTGACCTGTATTACTGAAATATTTTATAAACTAATGTACCTTGCTTATGTAATCCTGTTCTCATTGAATCTGGTGACAATTCGACAGAGAGAGTAAGAATTGAGCATTATTAACCTTGAAAAGATTCTCAAGCAACATGATACCAGACATTTTATTAGTTTCAATTACCTAGTGTCTGCTCCATTTTTTTAGAGCTTTGTTTACACTGCTGTGGGCCTCATGAACAGCTTGCCATTTACTGAAAACATTATTTTATGAATGAAACTCGTGATTTCCTGTAACAGCCAACTGCACTAATAGAAGGGTCTGACTTTTATCAACTAAATTGTTGAACGGGCAGTGTGAGCCAGCAAACCCTCCTTGTGCCAGTGACACACCCAGCCGAACGCACTGCGAAGTGCCCTGCACTGTCATCCTTCACTGTGGCATTCTGCATGTTTTATTCTCTCTAAACAAAGCACAGGGCAGGCTCTTCAGTTTGGTTAGCAATGT
Organism: Microhierax caerulescens; assembly: GCA_035590215.1. Lineage (NCBI taxonomy): Eukaryota > Metazoa > Chordata > Aves > Falconiformes > Falconidae > Microhierax > Microhierax caerulescens. Next base: position 97,059,393 of record JAVJGJ010000001.1, read on the forward strand.
AGATCTTTCTTAATAGCTAATAATAGACATTTGTTTATTTAAGGTAACTACTAACTACTTTGTCACTGCCATCATAACATCAATCACTGTATATCATTCCAGTACTTAATTCAATAATTCCATGTTTGGCTTAGACAAAAATTAGGAATAAATTAAATTCAGTATCATTTCAATGCTAGGTGACTTTGTAGTATTTCTTAAAACCTCTAACCTTAGCACTATGATGGACCTTCAAAGTAATCTATTATTTGGGGGGGAGGAGGTGGGGGAAAGGCTACGCAGTTCCATATAGATACTTGAAAGGTAATAAATCATAGAATCACAGAATGGTTTGGGTTGGAAGGGACTTCTAATTCCCTTCTAGTTCCATCCCCTTTCCATGGGCAGGGACACCTTCCACCAGCCCAGGCTGCTCCCAGCCCCATCCAACCCGACCTTGAACACTGCCAGGGATGCAGCATCCACAGCTGCTCTGGGCATCCTGTGCCAGTGTCCCACCACCCTCGCAGTAAAGAATTTCTTCTCTACATCTAATGTAAATCTGCCCTCTTAGTTTCAAGCCATTACCCTGTGTCCTATTACTACATTGTAAGTCACTCTCCAGCTTTCCCGTTGGCCCCTGTAGGCACTGGCAGGTGCCATCAGGTCTCCCTGGATCCTTCCCTCCTCCAGCTGAACAGCCCCAGCTCTCCCAGCCTGGCCCCACAGCAGGGGGGCTCCAGCCCCTGACCATCTCCGTGGCCTCCTCTGGACTCGCTCCAACAGCTCCGTGTCCTTCTTAATTTGGGACTGCCAGAGCTGAACTCAATACGCAAAGGTAGAGAAACAAAATCTGATACTGGATTATTTTAGATTCAGATCTAAAATATCTATTTTTTTTCCTACTGTTTGCATACACTGGAGAAAATCAATCAGATTATATGTACCAAGGTAAGGTGATAGATACCCCTCCGAAGCACGGGGAGTCTTTACAAAGCATCGGAATGCAGCAGTGCAAGAGTTGTCTGAGGTGCTTGGGAGCACTTCAGACCCAGGCCTTGTTTTCTAGCGGTTGGTGCAGCCTGTGATTTGTTCCACTGGGAGAGCGTTTTTAACTAGGGGAGCTCTGCCTCAGGGGGGGGAATGCTCATCCTTTGTGGCTTAACAAACATCCAGAGGAATCGCTGCGGGTTCCACTCGGCCAGGAGGGAGCTGGGCTCTGCATGCCTGCGGCTGCCCGCCTGGATGCGTCAGTTGCTGGAAGGTTCTGGGACTTAGAAATATTTTCCTGTCCTGATTAATTCTTCTTGTTCTGGAATTTGTTGGAGGTAGAGTTGGCTTTATTTGGCATGGATTGACCATTTTGTGCTAAAACTGTTCTGTTCCAGGTTGGGAGCACAGCCATGCCTTACTGACTGCTGGGGACAGAACGAAGACTGTGTATGTGACAAAGCTTGGCTGGGCTGTTGGGGACCTGGTTTAAATGCATTAGATATAGACGAGGGTAGACAACAGGAGACTGCCAGAAATCTCGAGGTTTTGGGGGTTCTTCTAGCCCCTAGTGGAGGCAGTATTGTGAAAGTACACAAACAGGATTATAAATTGCAATTGGAAGAAGAGGGCTACTTACTGGAGTTTGCAAGAGGAAATAAATCCGAGCCCATGGTTTCTTTTTCTCCTCTCACCAGAAAGAAAAATGTGTAATGAATGTCTTATGTCTGAAACACTGGGCTGGATTCATCAAAGGGAGTTAGTAATTACCAAATTGAGAGAATCATGAAGCGCTTTTCTAAATTTGAAAGGCTCATCAAGAATAGATCAGGAGCAGGCAAAATTAATAGTTATGAACTCATTTCCATAGAAATGGACTTATTAGCAAGCATGCCAGCTGCCTAAAATTATAAGGTCTTTTCCTTGTGCTTGCAGGAAATAATCTTTTTTTATAAAAGTAATTTTGACTTTTTATTTTTTATTGCTCCTCTGAACTAGGGTTTGGCAAAATCCTTCTAAACCAGGAAAAGACTTCACTGGACAATAGAAATATTTAAGTAAAAAGGGAAGAAAGATGTGGAAGGGAGAAGTGACTTCTTGTCCTTGGATTCCATCAGACTCTTCCCAATAGGGCAAACTTATTTAAGAGAAAAATGGTACAGGTCTCAAGAAAAAGCTGAAAAGTCTTTATAGGATAAAGTTTGGTTTAACGGGATTTAATGGCTGATAACAGCATGAGTTACAATCGTTGTCTTCTCTGCTAGTGGATTTCCCACTGGTAGCATTTTGTCTTCACCAGGCAGTTGCAGATCGACAGTAACTACAAAGACCAACCTACTGGCCATAGCTACAAATCAGAGTAAAAGCTGAAGATTTGCCATGGCAGGGTGGAATGACTCCTTTTAAAAAGCGTTATAGCGTGATGCTGCAGAGCCAGGAGAAAAGTTTACTTACAGGTGTTGCGCCAATGGAGCTGGCATAAGTAAATGCTAACCTTTAAGGGTTTGATTATCGTTTAATTTATCTCTGGTTTTACTTCAGCAACCTCCATCAATTTCAGTGGAAAAAGGCAGTGGTCTCCCACATGGTATTACAGAGGATGCTTAATAAATTGCAAGAATTATGAATACAGTAGCAATCCTTCCACTAAGAAAGAAGCCGCTTTAGGGTAAGAGATACGGCAACTGGTAGGAAGGCAGTAGTCTGAGCAGGAAAGAAATTCACTTTTCAGGTTTTATCATGGGTTCGTTATAGTTGTAACCTGGGAAGAAACTTAGAACAAAGAAGGTGGATTAGTCCGTGGGGTACTGTGTCCCAGATACTGTAACACTTGGTGTTGGTTGAAGGCTGAATCTAAAGAAGAGAAAAGGGAGACCATAATTTTAGAGAAAATTCACTGACCTGCTGTTCCGAAGGTAACTGGAAACCTGCTGGTGAATAAAGGAGTCCAGAAAATTGAATAGCGGTTTGCTGAAGCTGTACACTCAGTGGAGGAACTCTGTAAGTGAAAGTGGTTAGAGACACTAAGTCCCAACTCTTCCAGCAAAAGTCAAAATGAAAAGAAATGGATCCTTCTTTAATCAAGGTTAATATGTCATGCTAAATGTTTTGCTTCTGATACAAAGCAGAAAACATTTGTCCAACCTGTTTTTCCAGGTGATTATAAGGATTCTCTTTGGAACCAGGTCCTAGAAAGTCCTGGATCTTAGGAGACCTGGGAAGTCAGCTTTGTTTTAGTTCATACTTTAATATTAGTTATATCTGAGGAAGGTTTATGTATGTGAGTTGCTGCTTTTTTGTAGATGCACAGAGACTCATTTCTAATCCAGCAGTGTATAACCATGTCTGCCTTTAAATGAAACTTACGTCTTCTATAGCTGTACAGCCGTGCTAAGGATGCGGTGAAGGTCTTTGCATACTTACAGGCACAAGAGTCATTTCACCCTCTGGCAATTACTTCAGCTTGCTGTATAGGCAAGACATACACATGCTTTTCTTAGGGAGATATGAGTCCCAATCTGTCTTAAAAATAGAAAACCACTATTGGGTTAATTTTGGATGTGTAAAAAGAGAATCAGGAAAGGAATAATTGAAGGCATGATGGACCTAGCTCAAAGAAGTGCCAATCAGTGGTGCATGTGGAACAGATTTATCAGTGCACACTAACCTGACATTTTAAGTGGTGTATCTAATGCAAAACCCTCCATCAGCGGTTTTGTTCTGAATCTGAAACCACTCATGGCTGTTTTTGTGAGAGGCAACTATTGACTTGAACAGATTGAACCTGAATTGCAGATCTAAACATACCTTGACAGACCCAGTATCTAGATCCATAATTAGTGTAAAGCTCATCTCTAAATTTTATTTTTGTGTTGTGAGCAAATTAATTGTATGTAATTTAGATAGAATAAACTGCCAGAAGTGATATGCAGAAAACTATGAAGTTGAGTACTCCATCTTGGTGCCCACAGTGGTTATGTTCTTAACAGAAATGGTTTAATTGCATCCCTAGTATTGTGTAATAATATTTGTCTTAAGGGGGTTTTGCTGATTGTCTGGTTGGCCACCCAAAAGATGCCTTAATAGGTTCTAGTTTTGCCTGGGGTGGATATTATTTTCTGTCAGCAAGGAAAATATTTATCCTCCAGGCATTGAAGCATATGTTTGCGTTGTTTGTTGTCAGAAAGAAAACATGAAAATCGATAACTCCTGTTCAGACTTTTTTTCCTTTACAATGCATCTTCAAAAACATATGGCAAAACCAGATTCTACCTCTGTGCAGTTGCAAAGAGGAAAAGGATGTTTTAAAGTCTTTGCTCTTTGTAGCAGCAGGCTAAAACTTCCTATAAACACAACTCATGGAATCACTACTTTAGGGTAAGGACACACAAATAATGTACTGTGGGACAGGATGAGGATGAAATTGTGGAGGGTAGGTCATTGCTGAGGATGCCTGCATGCACAGGACACGTCCCTAGATTGGGAACAAGCTACCTCACGCTCACAGTAAGAGCACATTCCAGTTGTTAGAGTGACCTAAATATGCTGCGAGTTCAGCATTTAACCTATTTTTTGAGCATATGCCCTGAAACTTCAGCAATATTGATAACATCGGTTGCCTTTTCAATAGAATGTGGTTAAGCAGTTGGCTCTGCAGTCAGGTTCGCTGCCTTTCCATCCCACCTCTGTGTTTTGTAAGCTGCATCAGGTCTCCACGCTGCAGGTGGCTGTCCGGGAAACTGGGCAGGAACTTGTATGCTGCTTTGTAAAGGACCTTAATTTTTGTGGAAGTAAAGCGCTGGATGAGCAGAGGTCTGTTTTCTAAATAGGTCCCTGCTATAGATATGCTGAGTGCTGTTGGTTGAATCTTGGTGTCTGTTTTCTTCTCTGTAACATGAAGATAAGATCTGTCTTTCTAACCTGCAGATTGGACCAGAGAGTGCTAAGTGTTGGTTTTAATAAAAGAAGCAGAAGTAATTTTTAAATACTGTTCTGAATGCTATGCACTTACATCCATTTTTTACCTTTAAACTTTTATTTCCAAATGAGAAACACATAATGAGCACCATGTAATTACAAGTCTGCACCGCTGATAAGAATGTTGTCATGAATTGAAAATAAGGATAATCTACCCCTCATTTTTTTGTCATGTATGATTTCTTCAAATCCACTTTTTCATTCTAATAAAGACTAGCTTGGGTGGGAAGGACTTCCCCCTGTCCCACCCCACCCCAAGAGCTCACTTCTGATATAGCATGAGGGACGTCCAAGTATTCTGTTGTTTCAGAGCATCAGTTTTTGCAGCAATGAAATTATAATAATGCTATGTTAAATGATTTAGCAGTATCTGTGCAATGCAGTTCCCAGGGTTTGGGACTTACTCTGTAAGTTCATTGTGATTATGGAGAATGAATGCCTGAGTTTAATGGAAAAAAATGCTTCTGTTTCAGGAAACTAAAAGATATAGTATCACCTTATTCACAAATACAGCTGTTCCCAGTGTGTAGTTTTATTTAGGTTTCTGTCAGTGTCTTCAAGTCTGAATGTTGAATTTAATGGTAAATCTTCTGGTGAATAGAAAAGAGAAATCAAAAAACATTTTGTTATTAACGCCCTACTGATATGGGAAATTTTGGGGTTTTTTTCCAGAGCAAACATGTCCTCCTACGAGATCCTGCAGATGGACTTTGAGGTCGACAACACTAGCAGCCTAGCAGGGGCCCAGCAAATTACCTGGCAGGTGGAATACCCTCGAGATGACTCTCTGAGTGAACTTGTGGTCTCCGAGATCTTTGTCAGCCGAACAATGTTTGTGGGAATTGTTCCTCTTGCGATGGTAAGAACCTGCTGCTGCTTCTTTTTGCTAAATGTTTCTGTTGATTCTCGTTAGTATTCAAGGGAATGTGAGCCATTTTATTATATGCTACTTCCTATGCACCTGCTGCAAGTGATTTAAATGCAAAAAATACATTTCAATAATATTTTATTTACCTGATATGCCATAATGGCTCCTTGGAAACCGTTTGAGTCTTTTGTGAAAATCCTTTACCGTTTGTGGATTATTGGCCTGGTACATGGTAATAGCTCCTTTGGAGCCATTGTCTTCTTCTGTATTAATGTGACTGCCTTGCATGTGCTCTAAGGGTAAATGTTGCAATTAGTTAGGACATTTTCAATGAAATAAATTAGCATGCATGTGTGGGAAACTTCATCGCTAAACCAAACAACTGGACTGTTTTCTGTTTTGCTTTTTCCCAAAGAGCCACACAGTCTAGTGAGCTGCAAAGTGTCGGTTTAATGGAAGGTCCATTTTGAGTTACAGAGAAAGGACAAAGTACTTCTGGAGGTGTAGTTGTTGGCCACATTTTCCGGGTAGGGTTTCAGGTGTACGTGTGCAGAAAGCTTGAAGCTGATGGTTTATTTAAAAAATGCAAATATCTCCTTCCAAACTCAAATGCACCTTTTCTAGGAGGGACCTTTAGCCTTCGTTTGGTGGAGGTTTTTAGTACTAGAGTTTTAAGCTTACACATGACAGATGATTTCAGTGGGGATATTCTGGTGTAAAACTAGAGAAACAGCCAGAGAGCCTGGATGTTGCACCAGTTCCCTCAGAAACACTCTGGTGATTTTTATTTACTTTCTCATGAACATTTGCCCTTCCTTTCTAAGACGGTCTGTGCTGGTTTTCTTTCTATTATACATGATAACCAACAAATATTGGCATTTTCCTCTGCATGACTACTGGCTTCACTTACAAGGACAGAAGCAAGAAAACATGCTTGAAAAGGTAATCAAGACCCTAAGTAATTTTAATTTCCAGTTCCTGCTGCCAAAGGCTACACTTACTAGCAGCCTGGTTGATAGAGGACAAATTCTATGCAGAAAAGTCAACAGAGAATTTTCTTCTAGTGATTTTTTTTTTTTTAAAGCATGTAGGAGGTGAAACAAAATTATGATTGTGTAGATGGAATATTGTCAAGTAGTAATGATGAATCAGGTATAATAATGACAGAATGTGGTGCACAGTCTTGCACATAGCATTGCCAATTTCAAATGGATAGCATGGAGTTCGTGCTGTGCACATCACCACAAATAGAAAAGCGAATCCAACCCAAAAGCCCATTGTGAATGTTGGATCAGAGCTTTTGTGCTGTCTCTGCCAGGGTTTTGCCGGGGTTTTACTTCATCTCTTTGCAGTTATGGCAGATGTTGGCCACTTCATCTGTCTCTAAATGTCCTTGGACGAAATCTGAGGCTGAACCTATATTCAAAGTGGAGCTAGTCTAATCTCTGACACTTTGTCATTGTAAACTAACCATAGAGTAAAGGAATAAGCTTCTTCTGTGAATCTATGACCTTAATCCTTAAATGGGGGTCTCATGTGGGCTATTACTTCACTGTTGGATGTGAGCATCCTTGACTGGCTTGGCCCAAGGCTGACAGGAGAATTGATGGCATTTCTTTCCCTTACGTTTGCCAGTTTGCAGTGCTGCTTCATTTAACAGTCACTAACTGGTGCAGGTTCTGGCACTGCATTGCCCAGTCAGGAGCAAAAAATAATCACTCTATGCATCATCCCATGTTGTTCAGAGAAACATGTTCCCGAGGCCCAGAGTTCCTGATGGAACTAAATGCATTTTAATGTTCATTCCTCTTTGAGATTTGCCTGGCTCATTGGTAAAACAGCCTCCCTCTGAGTGCAGGTGGTATCTGTAAAGGAGAGTTTTGTCATCTCCTGGACCTTGGTCCCCCAGCAGAGTACCACAGAAGGGCCCAGAAAAAGGTGTGTTTCCATGCCTTTGCATTGAACGTAAGTTACTCACTGTTCGCTTTTCGTGTAGCCACTTTTCCATTGTAAATATTGAATATTTATAGAAGAAAACATAGATTTCCTTGGAGAGTTTAAGGTTTGAACAAAACATTTGGTCCTTGATTTGCAGGAGTGAAAGTTTTCATGGGATAACCAAAACCTCACAGTGTTTCAGTGGTGATGACACCATCATTTGCATGAAGAAATGCAGCTCAGTGTCATGAAGAGAAAAACTTCTTTCCAGTAAGATGACTGAGGTGGATTTGTTAAGGGCTTAGCAGAGCAGAAATTAGCTGTGAAATCTTGCAAAACGAAAATGAACTTTCATGTGTGGATCTCTTTCTATAGGCCACTTTGGTTCTTTTAATCAAAAGACTTCCTCCTCCATATGGTTTGGAATATCACAGTTTTGTTGCTGCAGTTGGTCACGAGTTTATCTTTGTTTTCCATGCTACTTTCTTAAACAGGAGAAAATCGAAAGAGCTCCCAGACAATTTATCCTGTCAGTGCATTGTGGTGACTCTGGAGATAGCGATGAGGATATTTTTCTCATTACTAGCTTGCTTTTTTTTTTTTTTTTTTTGTAGATAAAGATATGGGAGACTGCGTGGTAACATTTGAATAATAGCCTGATGAAAAAAGCTGATTTTTTGCTTTAGTGAGCTTATGAAGCCCTTAACATCAATTCTCATGTTCTTAACATTTACATTTGGTAGCAAGCTTGAAAGGCTTTTTTTTTTTGGTAGTTTTTGTTGTTGTTGTTGTTGGTTTTTTGGCTTTTGGGCATTTCTAAGTGAAGATACAACTGATTTTTGCACATTATGTAGCAAAAAATAGCTCCTTATTAGCAGGCAGTCTTGCTATAATTAATTGATATCGCGGATTATTTCTGGCTAGTCCTTTGGTACCAAATCAGCAGTGCTTTAAAGAGCACTGTTTTGAGATGCACAGAAGGAAGCGGGGCCAGGGAGAGCCTACAGGTGAAATCCTGGCCAGGGTAGCACCCCTGAGCCGTGCTCTGCCCTTGCTCCTGAGATGAGGTTATTTGATGTAACTTTGTGAATGAACATTATGATAAACTGCAATGCCTATACGCTGTGGCTAAGAAGGAACAGAGATTGTTAAACCTTGATAGGGGCATTAGGAAGTAACTGGGAACTTGATGGCTTGTGAGCAAAGTAGAAATATTTAGTGTAGCAAAACCAGCGCTTCTTCCTTCTGTATGGTAACTGTAAAAATACTGTGGGTTTCTTAAGTGTGTGTGTGTGCTTATTTTTTGGAAGAGGAATTAAATACAGTCTTGCAACACTGGGAATTCCTCCCAAACTTTCCATTTTAATTTGAATGATCCTCCATATAATAAATCTCAGTGTCCTGTATGGCCAAATTCAGTGCGTTCAAAATATGTAAATAAATAAGACATTTGCACTAAGGAGAAAAAATAAACCAAACATATTGAAAGAGAGCCTGCTTTGTGCATCATCTGACAGTTCTCCCCAGAAACTTGAGCTCCTTCTAATTGAAACATCCAGTTTCAACAACTGCACAGATCCAGACAGGTGGGATTTCCAAAGGAACTACATCCAGATGGAAACAGCACAGTCCAGTAATTTAGGATTTGCTTTCTGAAAGTCTTATCTCTACTTCTGAGCGAGCAATGCAGATGCTGTGCACAGTGGGAAAGTGCACAGAGAGGATGCCTTGGGAATGCAGATCATCCCTAACTGACATGGCAAAGAAAAGAGAAAATATCAAGATGGGTGATCGGAGTTGCATGCAGCCCACACCTCTCAGGAGATGATGTGGATAACAGCTGTGATAACCCTCCTGCTGCTGTAAGGGTCATCTTTCTTTGTGGAGTTCTTCTTATGGCTTTGCCTGTAAATCAGATGCCTGGTGAGAGGCTGCAGTCCTATAGCACCTATTATAGGGGAACAGAGTGGGGGACGCTTTTGTGAAGCTATACTGTCATTTCCATCATTCCCAGCTGTTGAGAAGGGTGTGGAAAAGGAACTGACCCAGTCAGTGTGCATACAGCCAAAGTCATATGGGAAAATGCATTTGGTTTTACTTGGAGAATGTTTTTTGAGATGTGAAGGGACATAAAAGGGTAGACTGTATCTTTCAGCCCGTGCCTCCCCCCAGAAAACTCCCAAACAACACCCCCCATTTTTGTTTAGTCCAAATGTGGCCGTATTACCTCTTAGTAAGTGACTAGAGCACCAGTTCAAAATCCACTGGGAACACAAAGTGCTTACTGTCTCACTGGCACTGTTTGGAGTCTCACATATGACCTGGTCCCAGACGGTATTGCTGTGGGCATGTTACACCATTTTAGAAACAGATTGATTGTTTTCTGTGGTATTCAATGTGACTTACGCTGAGATGATCAGACAGGTTTCTGGCCCTCACATACCTATCCTACCTAGCGTTTTTTTTATAAACTAACTGATCTCCCAAAGTGCTTGTAGCAATAGCTTGTGTTTTCTTCCTGGCAGGTTTTGTTTCTGTAGATGAGGCTAGACTGGGAGATTCACCCCTTCTGAGCAGGAAAATTGGATGTATATGTAAATGTCCTCTTGTATTTCTGTAGAGATATGAAAATACGTGTATCAAGATAAGGTGTCGTAAGATACATACAGATGTAAGTATGCAGGGAGATACGTGATTCTTAGTTTTTTTCAGACTGCTTTAGAAGTGGTCAGTGAAGTTTTTTGCACAACAGGCTGAGAAAACAGAAAGCTCAAAACAGCAACCAGTGAAATCCCTTGAGATGCTGGTGTTTTAAGCCTGGGAGCTGTGCGGCTGGGCTCCTGATAGGGGGGACAGAATGAAACCTGCCTCTTATCTGTGTATTCCTCTATAAGTATGACTTTGCAAGTCATTTGAAATTTGTTTTCTGTGAACTGTGGCACATAGAACACATGAAGATGCATTGCCCTGTAACTGCTCGAGCATTTTCTGATAGTTAAAAGGGACTGGATAGGGCTGCTTACATAGGTTAAATAAATAAATAAATAAATGCTAATTTCTAAAGCTCTGTGCAAATTAACATTTTTTTTTCCCGTAAGTACTCTGTTATTATTTAGTATTTATGTAGTGTTTTATATTTTCAGAACACTTCACAGACATTAATTAATCAGACCTGAATAAACCAAGCTTGATGAGAACGGGAAATTAAATGGAAATTAAGTCACTCTTACTCAGTTTTACATGTTTCTCAATGATTTTTAAGTCACTTTTCATACTCCTAAAGGTACTTTTAAAAGCACTTAAAAAAATCCTACAATTCTATTGCATGTTATCTCTAAAAACTGTTTTGGTTAGAAAAGAGGTAGAATTTACACTGTCAAGAACTAATGACAGCACAGATGAGTGGCTTTGAAGAATGTAAATGCTGTTTTATCACCTAAAGCTGTGCATAACTATTTAAGCTGATTTAATTCAGGTAAAAATGCATGGATGGAAGGATTGCTCCCTTAATTTGAAGCTTGTTTAGAAGACAGAGTATTTTCCTCCTGGAGGTTTCTTTGGAGGAGATTGGAAGGAATATTTACTTTTATCTAAGTTTTTGTCATAAGCTTTTAAGATATAAAACTGTTGAGAAATTTTACCTATAGAAGATGAATGTGACTGAAGCTCATACTGAGGTGGCTAATTTGGAGGTAGCGTGCAGGCTTACGGCGTGAGCATTACCAGCATCCTCTTGCAAGATACAAACATGTCCCTAAATACCTTTGAGGATCTGGGCCCGGCTGCTCAGTTTAATGTTCCACGATGCACTGCGTGTCATATGAAATGTCAGTTGCTTTGCCTCTGTGAGGCTTATCTTGTTGTCTTTTTGATGAAAAATGTCTCTGATAATTGATTCTTCCAACATCTGGTGTACAAATTAACGTGTGGAACTAATGTCCCTAAAAGTAGAAAGGTGATCCATTTTCATCATGTTGAGTAGAATAACAGATCAAGGTGAGGAACTGGAACACAATCACATTTGAAGCTCTTTTCAGTTCCACTATTTTGTTTTGTTACTGAGTATGAGGAAAAGAATCTGCCTTCTGATACTACAATTACTGACTCTAAACACTGCAGGTGATTATTTTAAAGTAAGTTTTATGGCATTGAAGTAGGATGTGAGCTGTGAATCTGGTTATGTCTAGTGCATCAGAAGGTGTGTTTTAGGCACCCAGCAGACCTGTCAGAACATTGTAGAGTAGGATCTAAACTAGATGCCTTGATTTGTCTTAACATAATAATCTCATAATGTAATAATCTTGCAAAGTAGAAGTCTGTGTCCTGCTAATTATAGAAACTGATAGCACAGATAAATCTGTGGTGATACAATTCTCACAGTTATCTCTCTTGGTCTAAATAGACATAACTTGCAACTTCTATAATTAGGGAAAGTTGCTGGTAGCAAGGTAGTCAGTGGAGTCTGACAGCTCCTGGGGTACAAGAAACAAACACTTCATCAGCTTTAGGACTATCATCCAGGTTACTGTCACAAATAAATGTGATTGGATTAATCTGTTATCTAACTAACATTTGGGGGAAAAAAAAGAAAAGAAAAAGAAAAATCCAGGTCTTTTAGAGAGTTTCTAGGCAACCAAGAACTTAGTCAAAGTAAAGAACAAGACACTGAAGAGGTGTATTTTAGCTGGTTTTTATAAAAAGGGCTCCAGCTGAGGCTGAAGGCTTGAGGAACAATAGGTTTAATGATAGACAAATATCTGGAATTCTCTTCTTATCTGGGTAAATGATGGCTTGGTCTGTGACTGGCCGTGCCCGTGTTTTAGATATATGTGCTACGGATTCTTTAGTGTATAGTAATAGAATTGTAATTCCCAGCCTATCATTATTCTAGAGTGTTTTTCAAATGCAACAATCAATATTTCACCAGTGCTCTGAGCCCCTCAGCCTGAAACATTTCTGCATATCCTACAAGTATTTAATCTGTGTCATCAGAAATCTTGTTTCCTCCAAAAAATATAAGCTATTGGTTGACTAATGGTTTACTAATGTTGTGAATCACTTAGAACCACAGATGGCTGTATATACTTTCGTTTAGTGAGGCTGAATAATAGCATCTCCAGTTGCTGCTAGCAAACATACTGACAAGAACACCTGGAAAAATCATCCTTAAAGATGCCCATTTCTATAATTCAGGTTGAAAGGGGGTTGCTGAATGAACTTTGTTTATTTGTTTAAGAAAAAGCAGGAACACAGGGAGAGGGTTTTTCGGTTGTTGGTTGTGGGGGTTTTTGTAGGTGGTTGTTTTTGGGGTTTTTTTGGGGGGTGGGCGTGGTTGTGGGGTTTTTTGGTGTACTGCTAGCTTTGGCTGCCAAATATGCAGCGAGGAATAGGAGGGTAAATGCAGCTTGGGATGAATGCCACCAAATCCTCATTTGCAGAGGAGGTGGCATGGCCCGGTGCTCTTATTCATGGAGAGTCCACTGCTGCCATATTATATCTTTCTCAGTAAGGGTTGCATGCCTTTTCAATTTAAAGATTCAAATAAACCCGTAAAATATATTTGTGGGAAGATTTATTTTCCAAAACTGATTGACTAAATAAAACCCTTGTCTAAATTTGGTTTTGTCTGTCCTGCATAAAGGAGCCAGGACTGGGGTGCCTGGGTTGTGCTGGGAGTGCTGTCACGTGCCTGGAGAGCAGCAGGTTCCGTATGAAGCCCTCCAGCAAGCTGAGCCCATGGCACAAACTCGGGACACCATGTGCAGCCACATCCAGCCGTGGTCTGCAGTGGCTCTCCATGCTGAGCGATGTGACCCTCTCGTCAAATAAGCAGTCATTCTCAAGTTTGCAAGTCCTGTGTTCCCTGGTATTACTTTTCTTGGTTTATAGCTTTTGTCTGTGAGTCTGCTGAGTATGTCCTGTTCCATTATTCAGATTCTGCCACAGATTTCATTCATGATGATTCTTGTGCACTTCTTTGGGGAAAAGATTTTTTTCTGTGCATTCATTTTAATGCAGTACAAGTTAAAAGATGTCTGAAGTAATGTGAATTTGAGTGTCCATGTTCCTACGTAGAACACTGTTGAATCCAGCTATCAAAAAGAGAGTGTTTAAAAATAGTAAAAGAATCCCAAACTTTAAAGAATTTACTTTTCCTGCAGAAATATTTTTTGCTAATGGCAATATAGCTTATATTCAGACACCAATTAAAGGAGCATATTGACTCCAAGATAGAAATTTACCCAGAATTAGAAAGAAGCTTACCTTCACCTTAAACTAAAGTAAGAAAATGTCAAGCTTTAGCAGCCTCTTCTCTTCACTCTCTCTGGGGTCAGTTATAAAAACCCAGAACACTTAATTCTGGAGTGTCAAAAATACCAGAATAAGATTGGTCATTTCTAGCAAACCCAGACAATTTGCATATTTTTTAGAAGTTGGTTAAAATGTATGTATGTGCAAAATGTCCCATATGTGTTTATCCATTGCACTTAATGTATATTTCTTACTTGAAATCATTTTGACCTTTGCCCTGCCAATTCCCTTTAAATTATATAGTGCATCTCCATTCTACTTTACTTGAACATGATTTTGTCATTCACACAACTCACCATTTCACAGGAAAAGTATTTAGAAGTAAATTCAATATAGAGTATATCTTCATCCCAGAAATATCAGGGCTTATCAAGATTTTTTAAAAAGAAAACGGAATCGATGACTCCCAGATCACAGGTTTCAGTGTGAATTTTAACATTTATTGATGGGAGCAGGACTGAAGCCTTGAGCTCCCCTAAAGCCCCACACTGGAAGGATTGATTTTAAACTCCAAGCAAATTAACTACTGTAGCGAGAGTACAGAATAAGAAAAAAGAAATTCTTCTTTTATGTTATTATATTTCCCATGCCTATAGCAAGTGTTTTATGTCTCTGTAGCAGAGATAGTATCTTTTGCAATTATTACCATCTTCAAATTAATTGTCATAGAGAATTTAAATGGTTTTGTTTTGTAAGGCTATTCTGACAACCACAGGGTGAATTTTATGGAGAAAGATGAAATTTTAAAAGATTTCTTGAAGCATATTAGCCGAAATACAAACCGCTGAGGGTTTTATTAACTTTGATCCAGGGGAAAACTTTGACTCTGAAATATGCTGGAAGAGAAGTGTGGGGAGCGCGTGTCCTGAGGAAAGCCCACATGGGCTTCGCTCTGACTGAACAAAGCCAGGAGATTGCAACATGCTGTGTGAACAGACACTCAGAACAGCTATTTTGGCTTGATCAAAATTGTTTAACAGTGGAAAAACATTTTTCTTGTAGAACTAAGGTGTTTGATTAAACTTGATTAAAGATGTAAATATTTAATTTTGGAAAAAAGCTTTTTTTCTTAAGTCCAGATGTCCCATTCTGAATATGGCAGAGTAGGACCATTTCAACAATGACTGCCTTCTTTCCCAGTGTTGAAATTCCAGCCAAATCTCCTCAATTTCATGAAGTGTTTCAATTTTAACTCCACTGTATTTTCCAAAGGATATCACATTTTTTCTCTTTCATTCTCATTCTGGGCATCTGAACTAGGTTTTGGAATTGCTCAGTGTGAACCATTATCCCTTTTTTCCTCTGCTCGGTTAAACATAGTCTACCATTTAATTTTGAGAGTAAAAAAGAAAGAAAGAAACCAAAAGAGAATTTGCTATTGGTGGGACAAAAATAATGGCATTTTGAATGTTTCCATGAAAGCAATGTGACATGACAAATTTTAAGAAGCTCTGTGAATACTATTAATATTTATGATGCACTCAAGAAAACAGCTATTGTGTGCCACATCCATCAAAGATAAGGATTGTATTCAACTGTGTTGGATGATAAACATTGAATGACAATAGCTAAAGATTATATGAGGGATTTCATACTCATGTTTTATGTCTGCTTGAGTAAAGCACCGTGTTATTCCACTGTGAACCAATAATTTTCTTTCATGAAATTAGATACACTTGCTGATACTTGTTACAACCCTAGTCCAAAATATTAATGAATATGCAGGGAGTGCTGATGCCAAGTGTTTCAGAGATCCTGTTGCAAGCTACCCGGGATCAAGTCCTAAAGGCAGCATTTTCCACTAATCCTCCTCTTGGAAATCACTCTGAAGCTTACCAAATCGTAGTGATTTCACCACGTATTGCTTGTTTGCAGTTTGGATGAATGGTAACGATTACCCCATGAAACAAGGCCATTCCAGCACAGCAAGCTGGCTTTCTCTTTAAAAAAAATCCATCTCTCCACCACCAGGAATGGGGCAGAATTGCCTGTGCTGTGGGAACGCCTCCTCTGATTCCACACTGGCATCTGTCTTTAGATAACATGTCCACTAACATCCTAAGTCTGGCATTGCTTTTCTTCATTGTCATCACTGTAAACCACAGTTTTGGAACTAATACATAATCATCCAGGCAAGCAGCTGCTGGAGAGAGGTAAAGGGGACATCTCTCCCCGCTCTTGCTCTTAAACACTGCACATCTCCTCCCTGCGCCGTGTGGCCATGCCTGGCAAGCTGCAGGGCCTCGTCCTCCTGCGCTCCCGGTCGATGCTGTGTCCACTTCTCTGATTAATCTCTTTGACACAGAGGCTACATGCATTGCCACTTCCACGTTTTTTCTGCCCTGCCTTCTTATTAAAAGTGTGATGTTCTAGAGATACTTCTTTCTGAAGGTTAGACTAATGATTCCTGAATTCTGCACTGCACATCCCCGTCTTTGGAAAGAAAGGGTAATTCTGAGTTGATTGACAAACACCTGTGGCATCTTTGGTCGGGTGTTTCTAAATAAAGCTGTTATTTGGAAGAGTTAACAGTCTGTTCATATATCAAGGGTAGCAGGACGTCCAGGTATTCTTGCAGCCAGTGTGATCTTGGGTCTCTTTGATCCATGTGGAGAGCTACTATTCTTAGAAAACCCTCTCCAAGGATGCACAGGCACTGAATTCTTGTTAGATGGAAGTGGTTCCAATAATAAACGTGCAGAGGAATACGCTAAGAGGTGCTCTTATGCTGAGCTGATAGGGCTGTGCTGACTCTGGAGGACTATTTGGTTACCTCTGTGCCTTTGGGTTTGCTGCTTCTATCTTTATGAAAAAATGCTGATGGGAGTTCAATGCAAGCTGGTGGAGCAGGGATCCATTGACAGTCTACCAAGAGTGGTAGGACCTCCTGCAGGCACAGTGAACCTCTTGACAGAGTGATTGCAAGAGGGATGAGCTGAGAGATCCTGACGTGATTTTGTGAGTACAGACCATTAACAGGACCCAGACCAGGGAAACATTGTGCAGAAGGGAGCTACGAAGCTTTTACTTTGTCTACCTAAAATGAGACTCTTCTTGTTCCTTAGCAATAACCCAATAATTTGGCTCATCTGTAATTTTTTCCAGTGTGCTCATTCTGGTTTTATTGCCAATTAACTCAGCATTCTAGTCTTGGTCTACAGCTGATTGGCCAGTAATTTGAACTAAAGCCCACATCAAAAGGGCATCATTTGTAAAACAGAGAAAAAATCTCAGAGATACTGAAATTACTGTTAATTAAATCTGCACATGAATATAATGGGCACACATGAACAAGATTATGTTTGGTTTTGAGCTGTTCTAGCTGAAGATTAAGTCTTACTAGGACTATTTAATTGTCAGCCTGGGTTTATAAGATTTATAAGTGAGCTGAGTCCCTTCTGCATGAATTAATTTTGCATGGTATATACATATATGAGTGATACATACAGCTTTTAGCTTACGTAGACAGACCATGTTCTTGCCTACAGATGCTGTACTATATTTCTTACGTACATGTTGTGCTGAAAGCATTTCTTTTTGAATGGTCATTTGTGTTTAATACAATTCTTGTTCAAAGTTGGCATTGACCTTAATGTAGTTGCTTCAGATTTAGATGGCCCCAATATCAGTTAGGCCTAGGAATTATTTTACATGTAATTTTAATTTTTTTTAATTCAATTAAAATAGTATCATAAAGATGGAGCAAAGCAGCAATCAGAGAGCTTTAGAAGTTGTAATGTAGCCTATAAATGGCTATTCTGTATAAAGAAATTTCTTCCAAAGGTGCCTCAGCTTTACTGAAAATGCTAAGTTATGTCTTTATTGAGACAATCAAGATACTCTAACATGGTGCTTTGGGACAGCCTTGTAATATTCTGTGTTGCTCAGTTCTGAAGTTCTCGAATCAGCAGTTTCACAATTCTGTCTCCTGTGGAGCTATGGAGCTGTGTTTTGTACCGGTTGCACTTGTCTGTGAGCTCTTTCACAGTCAGTCCAAGGCAGAAGGCAATACACCCTGTGGGGGTGGCACGATGAGGGCAGAGAGGAGCAGGCACTGCAAATTCCAGGTTATCTGAGAGGTAATAAATGCGTTCCCTGCTGTGGCTGGGGGAAGAAATGGATCCAGTGAGTTCCAAGAGATGAAATGTTGGCACCACACTGAAATCTGTGGTCAAGGACAGGGAGAAGCTAGTCAAGTTTTGCATAGTAATCTTTGAGACCTCCTTATTCTGTGTTGGTAAATGCATTGAAATGGCAATGGCACTCGGCATTCCAGCTTGCTTTCCACAACATCTGGGAGTACCACTGCCCAAAACCTCAGTGTCATGAGACCCATACTGGTCTGGCTCCTATACTGGAGCCTGGGAGGGAGCCCAAACCTGCTCTTCTCAATCCCTGCAGAGGAAGAACCTTGCCCTGACTTACACACTGATCACAGCCAGTATTTACTGTTGCTGCTTATGCAGTCTCCCAGAAGTGGGGTAGTGGTAGTAGTAGTAGTTGTAAAGAGTAGGAGGAAAACAGCAGAAAATATAGTAAAAAAATGGCATTTCATTCATCCCCATTCCTGCATGTGTCCTTTTTCCTCATGTTGTTTCCTTGTGGTCAGGAGCAAGCTAATTCCTGTAGTGTTGCCTTGGCTCTGTGCAAGAGGAGTCACAAGAACTGGAGTTTCATAGGAAGAGAGTGTGGAGCCCTTTGGACACTGCAGCATTTTGGTGTGCCACGCATGGGTTAACAGGCTTGATGTACTTCACGTTGCTAGAGATTGCAGTGACAAAAGTATTTGATCTCTGTCTCTCATTAGGTGTCATTTCTTCCTTAGAGTGTGCGCGTCAGAATGCATTTGATCTGTTGCAGAGTTAAAACCACTCATTGTTTCAGCCTCCATTTTGAAGCTCACCTAATGAGGAGCAAATTTCAAAGGGAAAAATACGCTATTAAATTCTGTGTCAGAATGGGGAGCGGTAATGGTTGTTCAGCTTTCTGCCTCTAGATTGCCAGCTCAAATCTAACTCCGCTGATAGAAATCAGGAATGTTTACCATCTAAGATTATGCAGTTTCTAGGGACCAGCAATTTATGTTAAAAGCAAAACTCCAATCCTACAAAGTGTGGTAGCCTTATGACTGGAGTACTTACTGTAACTCATGTTTACAGAATTTGAGATGAGACTTTCAAGAGCATCTCATGGTTGGATTTCTGAAACTTACTAAGACACCATGAGCTACAGATAGTCACTTCATGGGATTTTTGAATGGACCTTGCTGTTTAACTCTGTTAGACACCTCCCTGTAAACTGTGGCTCTTACAGGTCCTAAAGAAGGGTGTTTTCAGTGTACTTTCAGTGAATTGTGTGCGCCTGAAGTCAGCCCAGTTGCCCTGAGAAGAGGATGGGCACAGTGGCACTGTGATAGCAGTGAGCAGGAACTCAGCTACCTGGTGGTATCGGGAGTCCTGTGCTGGCTCCCTGACACCCCAAAAGAGCATCCTTCAAGGTGGTGGAATGTGGGAGCTTCCTAGTGGGGCCAGTGCTGAGAGGGGAAAAGGGAGTGTGTCTTATGTGGTGCTGGGCGGTATCTTTTAGTCAAGTAGTGATGCTGCAGAGATTTTAAGAGAGTACATAGCTTAGGATGGTAAGGTGAGACAGAAATACCTGTTTTCGTTTCAGCCAAACGACACATTTTTCCAGTGTTCCCCCATGACAGCTATTGCTTATTTTCTCCCTTTGCTTGTGGGCTTTTAAACTCACAGTGAAGATGATGTATTTCCCACTTCATCTCTGGTTTGTGGACTTGTGAGGAGCAGCCTGCTCTCAGTCCCTCATTTTGAACCTTTCCTATTCAAAATACTCAGAAAACAGATGTAACTTTAGTAGGTAGGGCAAGGGGGAGACTTGGGGTCTAGTCTGTCTTCCAGTTACTTTTCTAGAAGTTTGTAATGCACATAAGTACCTGGGGAATTTTAGTAGCTTGGCTTAAAAGGAGCCTATGCAAGGAATTTTACTGAGGTGTTTCCATAACAGGTATATCCTTTAATAAAACCTGAGCTCCCCTGGAAACTCCCAACCGACATCTGGGTCTAAGCTCTCCCAAGGATTGATGCTGTTCAGCAGCAGCTCAAGCGTATAGTAAGTGACCAACAGGTAGTCTAGTCTGTAAAAAATGTGTTAGAGATTTACAACACAGCTAGAAGTACTATGATAAACTCCCAGAAACATGTGCATACTTGAGCTTTCATGGAACAAATAATAACAATCACAAAGGTTCATATTTGTCAGTTATTTTCAGTTGTAATTTTATTTAATTTAAATCCCATTTAAATTTAAAAATATAAATCCCATTTAAAATTTAGAATTAGTTACTGCTTAGAAGTTGCATAAGTTGTTTTCTTAATTACATGACTTATGTAACAAAATGAGCTGCGAACTGATTGGGTTTTAGTGGTTCTTTTTTTGTAAGAACACTTTTGCATTGTTGCTAGTTACATGATTATCTGCTCAAGAAAAAAAGAACAACAATCCCAATGGTCTCCATGGCTTATACCCCATAACGTGAATTTCAAACCACAAGTTTGAATAGTTTTGTTTGGTGTAAAAACGCTCAGGTTAGGAAGAATTCACAGACACTAATTCTGATAAATGAGTACATTTTCAAGTTTTCCATGGTCATGATCAATTCACAAAGAGGAAAAGGAATGCAAAATTCATCAGATAAATTATTCATTATATTCACTCAGCTATAGCTAACAGTGAATTGTCTAGACAGTAATTACTAATTTTTAACCTATGCATGTTCACATAACACTATTGTGTGAATAAGTTCAGTATACAGTGGCTTGAGATAATAGTAATGGATGTAAGTCAACTAGCAGGTTATTTTAATTGGGAAATTATATTGGATTTTTCTATTGAATTTCCGTAAAACATTACATAAATATTGAATCTTCTTAATGTTTTTCTCTAGTTGAAAATATAGGCACACAGAGTTCTGTGCTAATTTGATTAGTGGATATGCAAACATCTTTCTTTCTTTCTTTCTTTCTTTTTTTTTTTTTTTTTTTTTTTAATTGTGGTGTAAAATTGTAAAAAAAAAAAAACCCATTACATTCAGAACACAGCAAGAATCTACAAGGAGTCTGATGCAGTAACAATGTTTTCCATTTCAGTGATGATATTCCACTAACTAGTTTGTTTGGCTCCTTAAGGAGGGTTCACATCTATCTGTTTCAGTTTACTGGCGTGCTGTATTGCACTCCTGACGGCACAAGGAACAGAAAGTCCTTCCCCTTTATTGCTATGGCAAAAAATCAAGACTTTGGGGGGATACCCTTTGTTTCCTAGGCGATGCAAAACCTCTGCAGTGGTGGATCTCACCTCCTGCTTAGCTAGCAGCTGCCTGGGGATGCGCTTGCTGAGATTTGCGTGGTGGGGCTGGTGCTTGGGAGAGGACCTCGAAGAGTTTCACAAGCTGTTGGCAAGCTGGTGGTCCTGCAGGTCTGTCAGTGCTCAGCAGTTCTGTGCTACTGATGGTCAGTTTTGTGGGTGTGACAGTGAAGAAAAGAGGTTTTTCTATTCCTTTGACTTGTTTGCAGAAATTGCTATTGCTATTACAGTTAATTAGAGAAAAGTAGATTGAAAATAAAGCATAAAATCATAGTCTCGAATGGACTTGTTATGAAGCATGTGCCTTGTGGACTAATTGCAAGTTAGTAATGTTGTGGTGCTCAGCTGCTCAGAGTTGATCAGAAACTGGCATTTATAAAGCTCTCCCATGTCACTTAGGGTAACTCGCCTTAAGAGAAAAATAGCAGAAAATCTACACAAATAATTGGAAATGATGCAAAAACTAGGACATTTTAAAAGAATATTTGCATAAAATTTTGGGGTTGTGTTCGTCAGTTTAAGCTTCATGCTTCAGGGTTTGGTTTATAGAGATGTGCATTAAAGACTAACCACGTGTAGCTCTCATTAACCCTAATACAAGCTCTGATTCTGACTTCCTGTGCGCTTAATGTTATCTTAATGCAATTTGATTTGATGTTTAATTGCAGTAATTTAATTAATGGTTCTGTAAATAAGAAGGCTAAGTTGTACCCTCCTACACATACAGATATGCACAGCAAGCAGCTCTGGTGGCTCCTGTGAGACTTCAGTTTATGTATCTTAGAGCAGAATTTAACCCTAAGGATGTATGATAAAATGCCCAAATCCCAGAATCACACTGTAATGGTGTTTGCATTGGAAAACTTACAGGAGGAGAGTGACATTTAAAAAAACAAGCCTACAGATTTCTCCCTAATACTTGTTGATGGGATAGGTCACAAAATTGTTTCCTTGAAGAACAGGATTCCATTTAAATTAGTTTACTAAGAGTTATTAATAAAACTGTTACTATTTGGACAGTCTGCTATTAAAATTGTTACAGAATCCTATTGGTCCAATGGGTAACTTACCAGCCAGAGCTTATAGGTGTTTAGAACCCTTCTGCTGGTGTACCTATAACCTTCTCTAACACATGCTACTCATGTCTGTTGCACACTCGAAATGCCTATCGATCAGTCTCTTTTATAAACCATTTATAAATAGAAGCATGTAATATAAAATGTAACCTAAAATCATTAAGGCTACATGGTGTGCAAGTTAATAGTAGCAATCTTGAAAAGCTAGGGAGTGCATGAATTAAGGGAATTGTATTCATGTACTATTTTCGTAGTACATGACAGTGGGGCTCCCATTGAAGTCAGGGTTTTCCGTAGCATCTACTGAAGATTTTGCTCTTTTAAAAAGTCTATTTATAAACAAGATGTTACATAGTGCAACTTCAGATCTACCAGGTAAGATGAAGTCTTTATCTGTGTTTTTTAGGGTAGAATAGAGCTGTGTAAACTATAGCTCCAAATATTTATGTCAAGGAAGAGGACCATCATGTATTCATGTATGGAAAAGAGGTCCACATTCCCTGGTGGTGGTGATGTGAAATGCACAGGTTTCTGCTGACTTCAATAAAATTCTACTGTGCTCTCTATATAATAAATCACAGGCAGCTGTCCCTAAACCAGCCCCTGAACTGAAGCGAATTCAGCATAAGCAGCATCCCGCTTCAGCGTAATTGCCCGTTGTTAAGCTTGGAGGTAAATCACATTTATGTCCCTTCAAATCTATATCTGGTGTAAATGAAATCTGAGTAAGACTCTTTGCTGAATTTGCCTTGCCCTGAGTTTGCATTGCCATTTAACTTAGCATTATTGCAAATACCCCTGACATGTACTTTAAAAGTAGGTTTTATTTTGGAAATGGCACTTGACCCCTAAGGATAGACCAGGTTTGTGTGTGCCACCATTCTGTTGTGATTAACAGGATATTTAGATAGGCAGGAGCCAGCTCTGGTCCAAAGTGTGATGTACTCTAAAAACCTGCAAAACAATGTGGGAATGACAAGTACAAACACCCCAGGCAGTTACGGCAATCAGCAGGCCTTTTTGTTATGCAAAGGAAAAAAATCAGATAGATGGAAACAATAATAAGACAACAATAATTCAAAGTGCTTTCTTCAAAATATCTCTTGCAATTTCCAGCTGCCTCCCTTCTTTGTCACATCTCACTTCACAGATGAACAGCAGAATCGGTCAGACTCATACTTTGCCTTTGCAGTTTTCATTCATTACTCAGTGTCTGTACCTGACCCCCAATTCTTAAAAGCCCAACAATTAAGAGAATTTTTAAGAGGATTACAATGGAGAATCAGGGGGTAAAAATGCGATTTAGCATGGAATGCTGAGCATGACAGATCATTTTTGTGCCTAGGCATTACTTGTTCTGGAATGAGTTTCATTTAGAAACACAGAACATATTCAGCCATGTCCCAGTGCCAAGTGTGGGGTGCAGCCATGCAGCTTCTGCAGACTGGCTCTTGCAAGGCTTGCTGAGGCTGTAATACCTTTCTTAAGACCAAAGTGCCACCACTTTTGTCAGCTTCTTAGTCTTGGGAGGAAATACAGACATGCATGTGCAAAGCAGCCTCCTGGGTTCTTCGGAAGAGCTTGACTGAAAGCATTGCATTGAGAAGGAAAGCACAAGGATGTTGCAAGGTGGACTCAGGTTTCCTTATTTGTGTGGCTAGAAGAGACAGGAGATGTTGATGCAAAAACCTTCCAAATCATGTGGTCTAAGTGTACAATGGAAGGGAAAAAATTTCTTGAATTTTTTCCTGCTCGGGAGTTACTCTGTGAGAGGTTTGTCTTTGGCTTTCGCTACTATGGAAGCTGGCTAATGTTTCATTGATAAATGAAGAAATCTTCCACATCAGAAAAGAATATTAATAGCATGCATGTGTGTGTTTGCATGTGTCTGTGTATTGAGTTGCCTTGGAAACAAGGGGAGAAAGTGCCATAAACTAGGACATGCTTTCCATTTAAGTAACATTTGTGCTATTGTAAAACTACATACAAAAATAATCAAATTCATTCATCCATTCTGTAAGCATCTTGCTACAAGCAGCAGCACACAGTGTGAGTGTGCAGATCACATGTAAAGATGACAGAAAGCCACTTGACTTTGGTTTTGTGCATATTGTTGAACAAATGAGTTGACATTGGTGAAGTTGCTAATAATGTAGAAAAAAAGTGTATGCAAATTATTAAAAAAATGGCAATGCTCCAGGTGTACATTAAAGTTACTAAGATATGAAATAGACCTAGAGTATTCACATTGCAAAACAAAGTGGACAATTTTACCTTATATATAAGAGCAGCTGTTTCAGCATATTGGCCTCAAAGACAGTATGTTGAAACATCTGTCCAAGTGTTTTGGAGGTTAATCTAGTCAATTAATCATTGTCTATTTTTTTCAATGTATAATGATGTTCATACCATTCCTTGTGGGCATATGAGGAAAATGTTAAATGTAAAGTTTTAGACATCAGTGAAATGTATATCAGAAAACTTTGTGTGAGAAGAAAATCTGTCTTCAAAGTGGCACTGAGTGTCGGAGAGATAAATGATGTCAGTACAGATGCTGACCTTAGCAGCCAAATTATGGTGGTTTTTTAAACATAGATTTCAAGGGAGAATCACTAGATAGACTGGTCTGAGAGACACAAAGAGCCTGGACTGTTCCATAAGTTCTGTGAAGTAAGTGAATAAGGACATTCTCGGCTGGCTGGTGTTTCCAAGTCACTTAGGAGCTTTCCACCCTGAGGAACCTGCAAGCTGCAGTTTCATGTGGTCTAAACCAAAACTTTTTGGGCTGCAGACTGCAAGTGCAAGAGAGCTAAAGCATTTTGGTCCTCAATAAATAGCTGAGGGCTGTCAGTGTGGAGATTGCGTGGCAACTTGAGTTGCCTTGCTCTCCTGCATTTGTACATGTGATGCTTAGGGTCGGGTGCAGAGCAGCATGGTGCTTTCCTCATTGCCCACACAAGTCCCTCGGAGCAGCAGAGGTTGTGTGTCAGCCCCCTTCATGTGATGCTGCAGAGGCAAGAACGAGAGAGATGCCGTACAATTAACACAGGTGGGGTTGTAATTGTCAAAATAAATTTCAGTGAGACTTTGCCCTGGAGAGAGGTGTGTTGTGCTCCTAAAATCACGCAGACATGAAAAGGCTACTGCTGCCACCTCATCTGAATTAATTCTGCAACATTTTATGAATGACAAGACTCATGGAATGGTCAGGGTGGGAAGGGAGCTCTGGAGACCATCTAGTTGCCCTTCCCCCCCCACACACACACACAAAGCAGGTTCTCCCAGAGCAAAGGAGACCCCACAGCCTCTCTGGGCAGCCTGTGCCAGCACTCTGTCACCCTCAAGGGAAAGAAGTTCTTGCTCAGATTCAGATGGAACGTCTTGTGTTGCAGTTTGTGCCCATTGCCCCTTGTCCTGGCGCTGGCCACTACTGGAAAGAGCCTGGCCCCATCCTCCTGACACTCGCCCTTAAGATATTTGTGTTGAAGAAATCCCTTCTCAGTCTTCTCCAGGCTAAACCGTCCCAGCTCCCTCAGCCTTTCCTCATCAGGGAGATGCTCCAGTCCCCTCATCATCCGTG
>JAVJGJ010000001.1:97097333-97125045 GCA_035590215.1 Microhierax caerulescens
AGAAATTCTTCACCCTGAGAGTGGTGAGGCATGGAGCAAGCTGGCCAGAGAAGCTGTGGGTGCCCCATCCCTGGCAGTGTTCAAGGTCAGGTTGGATGGGGCTTTGAGCAGCCTGGTCTAGTGGAAGGTTCCCTTCCAACCCAAACCGTTCCATGATAGGTAACATCAGTGTTGGTAATCACAGCTCTGTCATGAGTCTTGACACATCTCCCATTCACATTTCCCCTCTTCAGTGTGTCCAAAGCAACGAGTTGTCAAACATTTACTATGGCTGTGCACAGGGTTTATTCATATTTAAATAAAGCCATTATCCTGGCCTTGAGTTTCTATAGCTTTCTGCTCTTCCTCTTGAGTATTTCTCTCAGTAGTGCCATCTAATCAGCTTTAGGTTTTAATTAAACAGCTGTCATTTACTTCCTAGTTCTGTTGCAACCTGATGTTGTATTAAATTTTAATTTAGCCTAGGCTGGATACGAAGTAGATTCCTTCAGACAACAAAGAAATGCTATTAGCAGGTTACAGTTGTAATTAAGAAGAGCTCTGCTGAAGTGCTAATGCATTCAGGTACAGAGAAGGAGCTGGAGATAAACACACACATAATTATTATTCAGGGATAGAGCCTGCAATATGAATGTGCAGCTTCCACCCAGGCTGCTTGAATTGAAGGTTTTGGTCAAGATCTGGCAGCTGAAACCCTGAAGAAAAGAAGTAGGAAAGGATTCCCAGTTTTTCACCTGGGACCTTGCAGTGACAGCAGTTAGAGATCTGTGCTGGTGGTCCCTGGGTGTTGATCCAGATGTTTCGTTGATACTGTGCCATGTGGGAAGACTTACCTATGTAAATCAACATTATTAGTCCTCTCTCTACATTTCAGCTGCTGTTAGTAATAACCAGCACAGGTATCTTAAATTCAATAACACTTTTTTTATGCAGTAAACCTTACCATGGAAATATAAAACAAGCCTAACAGAATTCAGATGAAATGCTATTACTTGATGAAGATGCGCTAAAAAAAAAAAGTCTGTTTATAAATCTAATGTGCAGTCAATTAGTTCAGTTCTGCCTTCATATTTCTTCCTCAGAGGAGATTCTTTTTTTTTTTCAGTCTATAAATAGCTGGGTTTTAAAAAGGTCTGTACACAGCCTATTATACTTGTGTAACACTCGATCCTGGCATCAGGCATCTGAAATATTGATTTATACAGTAGAATTGCTTACCAGTGAAGTGTAGTTTTTGTGAAGCAGCACCAGCTAATTAGCATGGTGGGTACCTGTATGTGCTGGGAAGGAGGGAAGGTTCAGGACAGTGCTTTCATCAAACATAGAATGAGCATATTTCAGAGCACCCACAAACAGAGGGTTCACAAGGCATCGCATCTTAAGACCTTTTCTCTCATGCTCATCTTCACAGGGAGTTTACGAGAGGAATGCAAATGTCTATAAACTTTGCATTATCCTTCAGAGCATCCAAGTCTGACTTCAGCTTGGTAGCTAAGCTGCACTTAGAGTTAAAAGGAGGCTAGAGGTTTTGTTTATCCTTTGTCACACATGAAGGTCAACACAAGTGCAATACAACGAACAGCGCAAAAACCGAAGGACAGGTTAGTTCAGGCCTATTGAGAACCTGGTTCCAAGTCCACTGAAGTCAAAAGAAACCTTTAATCTGCGACGCAGTAGGGATTTGGATCAGACTGTAATTGCATATAAGTGGCGCCCGCCCCTGACATGTAGGAGTTACATAGCTGTGCCACCAGAGAGTGGGTTTGGAGGTGGAATTAGGTGTGTGTTTGTTGTTTGTGACCTTGGCAAAAATACTGTTTCCCCTGATGCACTGAAGAAGACAGTCTTGCTGAAGAATGGCTTGGAAATAGTCCGCTGACAGACTGCTTCTTGGGAGCACTTTGACACTGGACCACCATGTCTGCATCATATATCTGGCGTATGCTTAAACGGGATTGATGGTTTAGGATTTATGGGATATTTGCTGTTGGTTTGGTGAAATCTAGCTACCTCTTCTCTTACATACTTTTGGATGAAGCGCCCTAAGTTTCTCTTTGTCTGTCTTACACAACTTCTTTCCACTTGAGGTGCATCTGTTTTCTTTCACCTGGCAGTACTTTTTCTTCTTAGTTTTATTCCAACCTCAGTCTTTGTAAAGGTTTTACAATTGTTCTTGAACACTTCCACTTTTGTCACATGCTTCTCTCTTTGCCAATGTCCCTCCTTCGTGGATGGCAGCTGGTTATAAATTCAACATAAACAAAAACTAGACAGTCACTTACTGTGTAAAACATCTGGTTTGTGCCTCGCGGAGAACAAAACAAGGACAGTATATTTATTTCATGAGGTATTATTCAGAAAAGCATCTCTATTCAGGACAACACTTAAATGCTTAAATCACACTGAAGTCTAAGTGTCAAGCTGAGCACGTACTTTTAGTGCTGAACAGAAATGGAGTTGAGTACATGCTTAAATGCTTTTCTGGAACATGACTGCCCATAAAGCTCTAGTAGACTATATTAGTTATCTGGCACTAGTGTTATTAGTACTTCAACTCATTTAATTCAGGGTGCTTTTTGTAGAAGTTTCCGAATATTGATTAGTAATACATCTTAGTTGCAACTATTTATTGGTCTTCTCCAGCTGTCCTTAGGTTGTGGTCAATGCCCATTATTTTCTATCAATCTAGCTAGCAGACAGAAGCAAATGATAGTGAATATATCTCCCTATGCAAGCTGCCATCAGATTTTTCACTAAAATCCATTTCTTCTTCCACCAATTCTAATAATGGAATTTAAAGTTAGATTAGTTTGAAGCAACTTTTTTTTTTTTCTTTCCCCCTGACTGGCAAGCAATTAGCTTTATGGAAGTTGAAAAATGAAAAGTGGATTGATTCAAAGCAGTATTTCCTATTGCAGGCTTTCCGAGAAGGCCCAGCTGAACCTCTATGAAAGCACAGATCGTTCCTTGCCCCGCATGTGTCGAGTTTTGGTGCTGCAGTAAGTGCTGCTTGAGCAGCAACAAGCTGCTCTGTAGGCCTTTGGAGGCTGCTCCCCTCCAGCCTGCATACCTGCTTCTGCATGGCAGGGACCTCTGTAGCAACTCATTTGGAGTAATTAATCAAACTATAGCCATACTGAGACACAGAGGAAGGCTGTGTTAATGGAGTCATTAGAGTGCCAGCACTGTGAATTCATTAGGATTAGGGATAAATGTGGTAAAACATCTCTAGGTGGGATTTTGATGGGGAAATATTAAAAATAATTGTATATGGATGGTATTGTGTGGTTTGTAATACCCTACCTCGTGCACCGTTTTTCTTATCATGTATTTAGGGCCTCAAAGGGGAAATGGTCAACTCCCAACACTGTTAGCTGGAAGGGTAAGGAAGAAATGCAGTGGCTTTGAATTTGAATGCTTGATAATCGTCTCCCAGATCATTGGCATGATTTGGGGTGACGGGGTGGGAGGAGCCACAGGCACCCTCTGGACGTCGTACCCGGGTAGGACGGTGGTTCTGCCAAGAGGCAGACGTGCCTTTGTGCCAAACTGTGTTACAGAGCCCATTGCCACAGCAGCCAAGCGTGTAAATGGGCTTAGAAAGTCGTTAAACCGTTGGCTGCAGGGAGTGAGCAGGGTGCGTGCAAAGAAGGGTTGCCCCTCTGCTCTGTCCCTGTCGGGGGCAGGGTTTGGTTCCGCAGCCTGACCCCTGTGGCATTCTCATGGTTCTGTGCTTCTCTAACGCCCGTCCTTTGTCTGTGTGTGCATCCAGGACACGGAGGTCCTTAACACGGCCATTCTGACGGGCAAAATGGTGTCTGTTCCAGTCAAGGTTGTTGCTGTGCAGGAGGATGGGTCCGTGGTCGATGTTTCAGACTCCACAGAGTGCAAATCAGCTGATGAAGATGTCATAAAGGTAAGGCACCTCCATGAGGTGGAGAACAGAGTTTTCACCCTTTTCTCCTCCACCACCAGTATGTAGGCGCCTAGCCCGTATTCAGGATTTTACATCAACCAGTTGTTTCACAGTCGTGGCTGTTTCTGTGGCGGCAGGTTGTTTCCACTTTGCAACGAGGAGAGCCGTCTCCAAAGGTTATGCAGAGTTAACGTGTTTCCATAGTCTGACATGGGGATGTTTGTGCTGGCGTGTTCCAGATGGGAAAGAAAGCCAGAGATGCTGAAAGAGCAGTGTGTGCAGCTCTTCCTTTGCTCACCAGCCAGTGCTGATGAGAAAGAACATGTTGTCTGATACATCCCATCTGGGAAAAGTCAACTCCCCACACAGGGATCTTTGCTGTTGCATGGTTTTTCTGCATTCATTATTTAATAGTAATCAGTATGTTGTATCAGTGTACAGCAAGAATTCCTATATGCTTCTGACTGCATCACCTGCTTTCCAGTCACGTATTTCTTATAAGATACTGAACTGTACCAAAATCTGGAGGATCATGACAGAGAATAGAAAATAACAATTGTATTGCAAAAATTCTTAAAATGAGAGTTGTGAGCTTTTAAACAATGTTGTAGTTTGGATTCTTTTAAATAATACGTTCAACTGGTTCTCCCTCCCTGACATTGAGAGGAAAATAGAGTTAATGTGACTTTATGAAGACGTTGACTGATGACTTCTGACACCATCACATGGCTTTCAGCTTTTAGCTTAGTTTTATTTTTAGGCATAAAATAGGTACTTTTGAATATATTTAATAGGTTTATTTATTTTATTATGTGGTTTGAGGGTGTTGGGGTTTTTTTGTTTTCAAGTAACTCAAGAATTGACTACAATGAATTCTGTATAGGGGTGGGGGTTTTTTGTATTTTTTATGAGTTTCTTAGAGTAGTCCTAGATGGTTTCTTTATTCAATTCCAGGGAACTGCAGTATTTTACATATAAATGCTATAAAGACACGGTAGTATAGTCATCCTTTTTACATAGTAATCCTGTAACCTGTAGATCATATGATAACTCTCTCCGTAGCATTCAAGAAACAAGTTTGTCACCATATTCTAGCTGTTGTGTCATGTGTGAATGTATCTGAGACCTGAGCATTTCTTTAAGTTCTCTTCAGGTTGCATTTGACACCCACATCCTACACCTTGTGTACTTTTAACCTATTATTATAACCTCTTTGTAGGTAAGACTGCAAAGGTCCTAACAGATAGCTTGTACTTTGACAGGTAAATTTTCTTCTTTAGCTGGATAACGAATTGCACACAGCAAAACTATTTATTTTGAAAACGATATGTGGGAACAAAAAATTCAGCTTTTGACAAGTCTGAATAAGCTTGTTACCAATTTCTGGAATAAACTGCATCCTCTAAAACAAACAAAAATTCATTACATTTTAGGTTCAACAGCAAAGAATTTCATTTGCAGTTAAAGAGCTTACAGAGCAAGTGTACATTTTATAGATATTTCCTCTTTCTGAGACCTATAGGTAGGTGAAAGATAACATACATTTGATCCTAGGTAGCTATAGGAAAGGCAAGATGGGTTTGGGCAAAAGCCTTAGTAAGGCAACATCTGATTACTTCCAAATTTATTTCATTAAGATCTATCTTCATTTAACATGAAGGCAAATAACTCATAAATAAGGTTTAGATCACTGGGCAGAGGCCTGTGTGCCATTGTATCCCCCGGGAAGTTCATAGCTTGGGGCTCAGTTGTACAATAACAATGACTAGCACTTTTCAAACCTCAAAGCATTTTGCAAAGGGCGTCAGTGTAAAACTCCCTTTTCATGGAAGTGACTGTTCCAGTGCTTAGCCTCAGCCAGTGATGGAATAGGTCCCTTGAGTCCCTACCCTGTGCTCTAGCTTATATACCTTCCCTTAGGTATCAGATGGGGAATGACAAAAATCACATTTTCTTTTTCTGGAAACCAGATTTCCTTGAAAGTCCTTACCAGAAGGAACACAAATAAGTATCTTTGTTTATGACTAACTTAATTGCCAGAAGAACAGACTCTTTTGATAAATTTTGCTATTCCTTTTTTGCTGTGTATATACAGCTGTTATCTGATCAGTGGCTATTATTTATTAGTTGATAGATATGAACAATGAATTGTTCATATTATAAACTCAAACACCAAATAATATATATTCAACATATTGCTGAGACTGTCTTTTCTTTGCACTTCAGAAAACCAGATCCAGATCTAAAAGGTGGTACATGCGGACTTTTGTTTCTATTAATAGAGCTTCTAGTATTTCCAGGACTTGCTATGGTTAGAGAGTACTGGACTGGACGAGACAGGAAAAGGTCAGGAAAAAGAGTCCCATTCCTCTTCCACTAATAAAATTAGTATCTGCAGACGTTAGGGAGAGTTGCATTTCAAAACACTGCCTGTTTAAAGTCCATTTAATTCAATCAGCAGTTGTCCATATGGATCTCCTGTCAAAGCTGGACATGAAGTTATTCTGGTTCCCAAATCTAAAAGGTCCACTGAAGCTGGCAACTAAATAAGGCTTGACGTGACCTCTGTGAGCAGAGACAAGATTTCCAGTTGCAGTTGTGGATTTATACACTTCAAGAAAGCAAAGCTTTTGCCCTTTGACCATCTTCCTTTTTTGCTTTTTCAAAACAGGTTGTATATCTAGGTGGAATTAGATCTGCTCCAAAGCACCTTCAAGCTGACGAGCGTCCTCCCATTCCTTTCAGTGGTCTGGAAAGAGCAGCCCAAAACACAGGCCAAAACTCTCTGCAGGTTTTACAAGATTTACACTGTAATTCCCCCTTTTTTTGGTAGTGACTAAGCTGGTATAAACTAGGTCTTAATTTGACTGCTCTGTTAAATTATTTGGGTATCAAATAATTGACAGAAGAGAATGCCTCTGGAACTCATTCCCAGACCTGGTAACCAACTCTCTAATATATTGACTTAATGAACAAAACCCAGAGGTCTGCATATGGCCTTCACTGAGTTCATATTGCCTCATCCTGGTGATATAAAATGGGACTAATGTTATTTCTGTGAAAATTGCAGCATACATATAATGGATTTCAGTCACAAATTACTGAGAAATACTCTCAGACTGAATGCTGTTTAGGCATAATTTTTTAACTGGAAATACATGTATTGGTTGCAAGATTGAATCCATAACGATTAATTAGCTGAGTTAAAATTTAGTACAGGGTTTATGTGCCTATATTTTTTCAGAAAAATGCATATTCCCTTTACAAGCCCCTTTGGTAAAGTCAATATTGACTTTGCTTCCAAATTTGTGTTGCCTTTTCTATATAGGTTGTACTGCTAAACCCTCTAATATGAGTTGTCAGGCATTTTGGATGTAATTGCTTAATCTTAAGCTTCTTTTCACTGTTAATTCTGCCTTTATTGTTTCTTTGTAATTGGAGAGATACTCATATTCTTTTGGGGATAACAGAGGGTGTTGCATTCTTAACCTTTTATTTCTGTTTAATAGCTAATGATTTAATAGACAATTAAAGAGACAATTCTTTGATCACTGCTGTAACACCATTATTTTTAATTAAGACACAATGAAATGAAGCTTTTTTAAATAAAAACAAACTTTGGCCCTATTATGTATTTATACAAAATGTGATTTTCTGGGCCACTGCCTAGATAGCATGTTGATAAAAATACTACTCAGAGATGGTCAAATAGAGAGATGATATACAAGTGATTTATTTGTAGGCAAGAGATGTGAATCTTCCCTATTCTAAGCCATCTATTCCCTTAGCCTAACAGTTTAATAGCTTCCCAGCAAGAAAATATTTCAGTCCATATTCTTAAAAGCCTACCTAATTAGTAGTAAATACAATTAAACGCGCCTAGTACTTCCTGACCTTGCATTTCCCGGCCTTAGCATGACTTGATCCTCAAAGGAATCTCACGGATAAACTCGCTCAGTTCAGCTACAATCCCTGGTCCCTACAATTGCCGATCCCTACAGCTGGATGTGGGTTGTGGAACTGACCAACCGTTTTAACCTGAACTGGCTACCCTCTGAAATATTTTGATGGAAACATTACTGTAAGTCAGTGAAACTCTTACACTTACTCCATTATTGAAAAGGAATATTTAATGCTGTTGGCATTTGAGGGGAAAGATTGGCTTTATGATTAAGGCACTGAAATCCTTCTCGGCATTAATTTCCACATCTCTTGCTGAGTTCCTGTGTGACTGGGTAAATCACTCATTCCCATTGGAATCTCACTTCCTTGTCTGCAAACAAGAAATACATCCCTTTCCCAGCCTCAGCCTGCCTTAGGTAGTTTCTGAAGCCGCTGCTGACTCTGAGTGGACAAAATCCTTGTCTCCACTGGAGTCTCATTAACTTCAGCGGTCTTCTGCCATGGACTCCCTTGAAGGACTTCTCTCCCAGTGTCTCCCAGTGTCCTGCTTTGCCTGCAAACCACAGCTAAATAGGGTTGTGAAGCTGAAAAGACAGAATTGGCAGAAACTTGATAGAATTTATGCATAAATGATTAGCTACTCTGGTGATGGGCAATACACTGAGAGTTAAAGGAGCTGTAGGCACGGTGGTATGAACCTTTCTGTATGTATACTGAACCATGGGGCCTCAGTCGTCACAAGTGGGAGAAAAAGCCTTGAAGAAAAAGATTAAAGAAATTGTACCATGGCAAGGACCTCCTTGGCCCATCTATCCTGCCAGCTGAAGTTTTGCTGGCCTGTTACAGTGGGTTTCATTTGCTCCCCACTGCCCTTCGAGCCATGGTTAGAGGGAAATAAAGAGCTAGACCAACATCAGTGATGGAGGGAACTCCTGGAGATGGTTTATTACAGGGGAAAGTCTAACCTGACGAGCTTTGGCACAGTCAATCTTTACAGCTGCTTAGAAGCACCAAGCAGTGTCCATGCACTCCTTTTTCCTCCCTGGAAAAGTGCCTTTAAAAGCCTCAACTGCAGTAATTTCACATGAAGGAAAATTCTGAAAACGTTGTAGTTACATGGTAGTCATAAACGTCACCCACAAAGCAGCATCAAGTGAGGAAATTGTAACGAGGACAGCTTCTTAGTCCAAATGTTTATCTCAGTAGTGTACCAATGAAAGGGAGACAGCTGCCCAATTAATTCATTCTTAGATTAGTCGTATTTTCCTGTCCTTTGCAAGTTACACAGAAATGACTGATGGTTCAAATTAATCTCTGCAGTAATTCAGATGGCTTCCATGGAGTTATACCGTGGACTAATTTAGCCTATTTTTTTTTTTTGCAACAGAAAGGGCCCTTAGTTGGACAGAAGGGACTCAGAGAGCCTCATCCTGCCCGTTTCTGCCCACATGTAAAGTGCAATAGAACCAGTCTCAATGTGCCCAGGCAGAGGCACATTAAGATCAATGGTGCTTCAATAATACACAATGAACCCTGTCTGTGAGAGAATGCACTTCTCTTGTTAGCTTGCTAGAGGAAAGCACTTCAATGAATTATTTTTCACCTTTTCATAATTTCCTGTCTAATTATAATGAAAGTAAAATTCAAACCATTCCTACCCCATACTTTTCTAACACAAACCTTATCTTGAACTCTCCGTAATTAATGTTAAAACAATAGAAGACCTAATTTTCCTAGCTGCAGCCAGCTAGGCTTTATCTAATGTGCAGTAAAAGTAGTGTAAGAAAGGCAGGAAAGGTAATAGTTGAAATAGATTGAATCTAAGGAAGGTTCTTCCCTTTTCCAGATAAAAAGCAGGTGAGCAACCGAGGACCTTATTCAGGTCCCTGA
Source organism: Microhierax caerulescens (assembly GCA_035590215.1). Taxonomy (NCBI): domain Eukaryota; kingdom Metazoa; phylum Chordata; class Aves; order Falconiformes; family Falconidae; genus Microhierax; species Microhierax caerulescens. Next base: position 97,107,043 of record JAVJGJ010000001.1, read on the forward strand.
ATAACCCTGGGCACAGTGATCTCTAACACCAGCACCGTAACTGCTGCAAGGAACCACAGGGGAAAAAAAATGTAGGGAAAGGCAGAGATACTGCAGTTCTCCAAATTAGATGATACTGAATTTTTGGGAACAATTCCTTGCTGCAGACTCACAGCACATTTTAAGGACAATTTACAGAAAGAAGCGCCTGCCTGGAGTTGTTAAATACAACTATTTATGCAGGAGCTCTGGAAACAAAGCCAGAGCTTGTAATTTGCAAGTTCTGCAGCTGCTTTGCCATTAAAGCATGTGATCAAGAATGTAATGTACTTGTACAAAAAGTGGAGCTGATGTTATTTCTCCATCTATTGTGTTTTTTAGGACCTATCCCTACACTACCTAAGGGCTTTATTTTGTGGTCACTTGTGCAGAAGTTAGCTCATTCCAGGAGTCCAAACTCCTTCTGGAAGCAGTGAAAATAGTCTCTGCTTGTTTACATGGTGGATTTTCATTGGTGTCAGTTGGTTTATTACACAATTCATTTTGAATTTGATCTTATTTTTTAAGTAATTTTTTCTTCAATGCTGCTGAATGGTTTAAGGTGGACAGCCTGGAAACAAACGCTCCGTCTTGCCCCCAGAACAGGGGCCAGGTCAGGGCTGCAGCAGGCAGCTGTTCAACTAGAAAGCTTTTGAAGTATAAATGTTTGACTTAGTGAGTCCATCTCCCTGTCCATGCTGTCCTTTTAATCTCACCTTAATTGAGGTGATTAGTGCCAGTGAGTCAGTATCATCAGCTCCTTAAAATCAGCTGTTAACAACCTCAAATCACAGTGAGCTTCATCCTCTTTGGGAGCTGGGAGGTACCAGACTCTGCAGTCCATTACAAAGCCCCTGGAATACTGACTCCCCTGATACCTGGCAGAGGCAAGAGGTTCGCAGCAGTGAAGCACTCCTCAGCCAGACAGAAGGATTACTTAGGAGGTGAGGATCCTGCTTGGGACTGAGAGGTTCTGGTTTACCTCTCTGCTCTACTCTGGGTCTGCTTTGTGAAGCTGCTGGTCTCTGTCTCAGTAGCGCGGCGGTGATGATGAGGTTACTCCTGACCCAGGAGGATTTATTGGCAAACCTGCTGAAAGCTGTTAATCTTGTCTTTTGTATCTGTAGACAGGTATGCCTAAGTTAGAGCAATAATTAAAAACCATTGATCTGCTTGCAATTCATCAAACTTACAAATTAGGGCTTCTTGCGATTTCTAGTTATTTTGGCCAAAAAAACCACGCTCTTTGCCCCCATACAAAGTTCATCTTTATGAGTCATAAGAGATAGACAGGAGAGTATGGCAGATCTCTCTACAAGATGTTGACTGTTGAATTAAGGATTTTGCTTTTTGTTGAAGTATCAGATGTTCTGACATTCAGGTCACCAGATTCTGCTAATTAGTTTTCTAGCTAGACAAAGTATGATGAGAAAAGAGTAACATAGCCACTTTCTGCATATTAAAGATTTTTTCTTAAAAAACACTCATTACACAGCAACAGGTTGAATTCTATATTGTTTTATGACTGTGCCAAGCTAAAACTTTGGGTCTAGAATCATATTTGCACACAAACCAGCTCCATGTATAGCAATAATGATGCCAATGAGGCAATCTCACAAAATCACATATTGAAGAATTAATATTCTGTACACAGTACACGTTGTACACAGTTTATAGCAAAATATATGTGTGTATCTTCCTGAAGCTATTTTTAAACACACACAGTCTTCAAAGCCAGCTTTAGAAAACTGTTTTGTCTGGGAGAGGATATGTTAAGAACAGACCATGCCGACATGTGCAATTACACAGATTTCTTATGGTGTCTTCCAAGGGACCAGCTGCTGCTTCAGAGGAAGACAACAGTTCTATGCCTTAGCATTTGGCTGCTCTGAGAGCAGAACTGCAAAGGGCATGGATCCCAGTCCCGGGAAACAATCATTAGCCTGAACCACGATATTGCTTAGGATAAACTCTGAATATTTTATACTAAGTGACCTGCAAAGTAAACAACTCAGTCCAGGCTCAACAAAAGTAAATGCATCAGTAAGTAGCTGGTGTTGGGAGAAAATGACAAACTTCTGGAGGCTTTTTCTCCAAGTTCTGTAGGAAATTAACTCTGCTTTATAAACTTCCATGCAGCTGACGATTTAACTGTTTTAACTGTGGATGCGTGAACCACATGGATTCTGAGGCTTTTATACCTCTTGAACTATCATTCTGGGTGGGCACATTAATTCAGATTCCCATTGTCATCAAAACCCCTGGGGCCAAAACATGCTCTCAGCTGAAGCTGTGCAACTGTGTGAAAGGCATTGGAGTGACAGAGGTGTTCCAGAGGGCAAATTTGCTCCATGCGAAATTTAAAACAGCCATTAGCTGTCAGCTGTGGGGTGAGAAGGAAGTCATCTCTTCTGCCCTCTTCACTGATGTGATAGTTGAGACAAGTGGGACTGGGCAGCAAATGATGCTTTTTGGATGGCATAGCTTCCCGTTTCAGGTGAGCAATAGTGGTTTGGGCACCAAAAATGCGTGTTAAAATGCACATGCAATGCTGAGTCCTTCCAACCCACCAACAGGCTTTATTTACAAAGAAATTTGTGCTGAGGCAGCTTGGCAGCAATTGGCACGCTCAGCAACCAAACTTTTGCGTTTCCCTGGCTCTGTGGGTCACAGTTGGGTTTTGAATGCAGCCTGAGTATATGTTTTCGTGGTTTAACTTACCCACACCTGCGTTTTAGTAACGTGTTCTGAGATGCATCCCCTCTAGATACATAATTGGAGTTGAGGATGGAGACGATGAGGCTGACACGCCACCATCATTTTGAAGTGCAGTTAATTTATTTGACATAAAAAGCACCTACCATTGACAGTAACCAGCTCCTTTTCTCTTCAGCTGAGAGAAAAGCTCTTCAGTGGTAGAAGGCATTTTTTTTCTTGCTGTTTTTAATTATTAATATATTTGCATTCTCATCATGAAATTGGAAATCAGAATGAAGACTGTTTTGATTTCCTTCATAGGGACAGCAACAAGACTGGAAGATAAACAGGAACTTCAGTCACCTTAGCACTTCTGTTCCAGACAGCTGGTCAACATTTTTATTTTACATTTGGTACAGATGTATTCACAACTGTCTGGCAAAAAGTTGATTTTATTTAAAAGTATGGCAGTTTACATTCAAGAGCAAACATATGGTACAAAACCAGATTCCTCAGTGAGCTGTGAGGCAAGTAAGTACTGGTGCATACAATGCCATACATATAAGATACATACAGGTATAGAAATTTATAGGTGCACGGGGGGCATATAACCGCGTGGGCAGACGTGGTAACCGCGGTCAGTACACATGTAAAACAAAGTCTTTGCTTGGACCAGTTTACAGCAGAGTCTAATCCTGCTCTGACATTCTTCTGCATCCTCTACACCCACCTCTTTCTTTGCCATTAAAATAGAGCCTCTGACAGACATTTTGACAAACTTGGTTTATCCTGTCATTCCATAAACAGCACAGTGAATCCCTCCAGCCCCACTGCTTTAATATAGCATGGTCCTGGAGCTATGGAAAGGATGGGCACTGTGCCAGGCTGGGGGGGGCGACCACTGTCTCACCAGCAATGGGGGTGTGACTGCTGGGCACCTGCTCTGCTTTGCAAAACGTGCCCAGAGAAAAGGTCTCTGGCGGTGACTGACAGGTTCGCTGGGTGATGCGTCCGGGTGGGAGATGCCCTGAGATCCAGCATTTGTAATTAGCACAGGGGAAGCATGGTGCCAAGAGTGACTGATGCGTCTGGGTGGTTTGGCTCAGCGGGAGGCAGGCTTCTTAAACACAACGGGCGCTTCTGGGGGTGAGGTGCGCTGCTTTGGTTCATCCACTCAAAACAGAGGGAAGTCAGAGCTTGCAGGAGTGCTCTGACCAGCAAATGAGTAACACTGCAGAGACGGCAGTCGGACAGAGCTGTGCTAGATACAGGTGTATGTATCCCTGTGTATATAACCTACGTGACCTATATTACGGGTATTATGATGTTCACTCCTGTTCTGCTTTTGCTCCCATAATAATTGTGTATATAGCCCCGTTTACTGAGTGAGAGCAAGGACCACTTGTGTGAGGAGCATTGCAGGGTATGACCTTCCAGCACTGTAAAAATGCACGTTAGCAGCATGCAGTCAGCAGCTAACAAATTCTGCAGCTCCTTCAAAGCAACTTCCAGCCTGCTCCTGCTAGAGAGCACCTGTGATGTCCTATGGGCTGAGCAACACAGTCATGTCCTGCGCTGGCGAATAAAACCTCCCATAAATATAAGCCTGGATCCAAAATCTGCCATGAGCCAGAGAAATGGATCTATTGTGATAAAGTGGGGAATACTGAGCAGAGATACATGAACTCTTGCAAGTGTCAAAGAAAATGCATGTACACTTCATTGAAGAAGAGGGGCATTTATTTGAGTTGCATGCATTATTATTTGTGGAGTGCTGACAATGTACTCAACCCTATATAACCCTATATAAAAGTGGTGTGGACACAGTGCCTGCCCTACGGATCTCTCAGCTGAACGAGAGTTACACAGGGCTTGCTACAATATAGACGTTCTGGGAGGTAATCCTTTATTGAGTTACTTGTACAAATACCCAGTGCAGCTTAGCAGTGAGGAGGGGAATGACATTACCCAGGGAATGGAGAATGGAGCTTGCCCAGCAGGACTGCCAGCAAGGGGCAGTTCTTTGTTTGGGTTGCATTGTCAGGAATGATAAGTTCCTAGCAGGAAATGCTATCTCCTATTTATATGCTTTATTTATTTGCTCTTTTCCAATTGCTGCTTCTGAGATTACTGTTTGGATTTAATTTGCAACCCCTCTCCAATGGCTCTTGGGTTTTCTTATGAAAATATAAGAGAAAAACCTTAAGAAACACAGTTCTTCCTTCGATCTTACACTCAACATTACCACTGCAGAGAGAAATTAATGTATGCCCTTCCTTATTGTTTTCCTTCTTAATTCATTTCTTTCCATAGAGGCTCAGCAAGGCACCAATTTTCCAAGCGAGTTTTTAATCGCCTGAGCCCAGCATGATTACTCTCTTCCAATCTAGTTGCCATTTGATGCAATTGGTATTTCAGAATACAATGATTATTTTCTCTTCCCCAAAACTGAATGCTGTATGGCTAGCTGATAACACTTGGCTGCAAGAAAACATGAACTCCTGATAGTGCTGTGTGAAAGAATATAATCTTTGATTGTGAGGTCTTCCCCAGCCAGGTGCATGAAGGTGATGTGAAACGTTTCTGTAAGTTGGGGCACAAAGAAATTTATTATTCCAATACTAAGAACATAGGCTGGGGAGGCGGTGGGGGAAGGAAGAACGCAGCGTGCTGAAGTATTTGTCACTGCTGGAATGTTTGCTTTGAAAGGGCCTTTCAAGACTACATGTTGCCAGGGGAGATTTTCTCTCCACATCTTTTATTGCCACCCCACAAATAAAAGATTTCAATACACCAATACTGGAAAAGTGCAGACTTAAATAGTCCCTGCCACACAGAAGCTGTAGGCTTTTAGATTTCCCCAACCTGTAGTGAGTTTAGCATGAGAGATTATCAGTGGAAAATGAGAAAATCCTTCCTTGGAGTAAATCCCTCATTGCTGTGTTTTTAAGCACATTTTGTGTACTATAAATGCCATGCAAACATTTGCAAAATTAGTGTGTGAAGATCAGCACCTGAGTACCGTAAGCAAGGACAAAGTTAACGCTGCAGCAAGTAAAGGGCAGAAGGGGAGCAGCAGCTGTGAATAAGGGGCCGCGTTTTTCCTAGAGCAGACTGCTGGAGTCACGTCCTACAGCGTCTCCTGCAACACCTCTGTTGGGCTGCTCCTGCGGGGGTCCAGGGATGGCTTTTTGGCTCTTTATGCCATGTAACACTGGAAGGAAACCACACGGGTGCAGCTGGATCCTAATAATTGCACTTAACCATGGTGAGAGGGGGAAGATCCAGTCAGCGCCGTTACAGTGGACAGCTGACCCTGGGAGGCTTCCCACCTCTGCTGTCTGTGTAGTAAAGCAAATGTCCAAGTGTGTGGATGTTTCCCAGTATCCTCTGTGGACAGCCTGCGACTGTAACTATTTCAGTTAGGGCTTGTTTGGTTTTTACAATGCTGTCGGTGAGCATGGATGTCTAGTAGGCAGCCGTTTGCTGAGACCTTCTGTTCTTTCCAAACTTGACAATGTGGCTTGTTTAATCGCCTTATGTTATTATTGATATTTTCATCTTGTGTAACTAATTTCGCTGAGGAAAAATATATTATTGCCAACTTTGATCTCCTGAATTCTTTTAAGAAAATGCCTCCAGCTTTGGCCCATTTGAAGACTACGCAGATGGCTTTGTACAGAAGCATGACTCCTTGGACAAGGTTGCTGATGTTGTGTGTGTCTGTGGGTCAGGATGGGAAGGGATCCTCTTTAGTGAGACTGAAGGGATTTTGAAGGTGGCCACTGCTGCCTGTCTTTCACATAATTATTTTTCTGTCACTGGGAGTTCAGAAAGAGCTGCAGCAAGCCTGAGGTACCTGAAATGAAGGCGATTCTAAATAAGGGCAGCTAGGACTAAACTGAAGACAAGAAAAGAACTAAGGAAAAGAAATATGAGGTATCCTGAAAAGCAGGAATCTGACTGGAGCAGCTTATCCCTTCCCAGCTCCCTAACTTGGTGCGGGATGTTGGTGCAACCTTGCCTAACCCCTTTGCTGTAGCTACAGCCACCGTGCGTGTGCTGCTCGCTGGGAAGGCTGAGGAGATACACACTAGTGCTACCTGTCATCAACTGAGCTGGCCTTTTATCTCACGAGACGGGGACCCTTTGTACCCAACGTTTTCCATGGCTTCTGAAGCCTCTGGCAGTGCCTTTCAGTGCCGAGCACCGCAAAGGGTGTGAGATGCAAGCGGCAGAGCGCAAGCGTGTTTTCTAGATAGCAGCCTCTTGAGCAGCACAGGAAACCGGAAGAGTGTTTTGGTTATTCTAGTTTGAATAAAACCTTCACTGAATAATCCCCTTGAACCTGAGTGCATAGCTAGAAATGAAGTGGCAAGGCAGAATATATCTGCACGGGAATGACCCTTAATGCTGAATCAGTAAGCGCAGATGCCCTGCATTGAACACGAGTTCACTGAAAACTGGTGACCTGCACCAGCTGCAGAGGCTGTCGTGTTGGCCAACAAGGCAGGCAGCAAAGTGTAGAAAAACATCTTACTACCGTAAAAAAGGGTGCTCTCTCAAGTTAAATCAATAGTACTACATTTATGACCTGCATAAAACATGAGACTTTAATAGAGTTATTTCAATAAACAGAATCTAATAGCATTGGTAGCCACAAACTGACTTCAGAGATGCCTCTTGCAGAGAGATGTCATTCTATAAAGATGAGATTATTGGCAGGCAGAAATAATTTCCTTTAAACTCATGAGCTCTCCGCTCCTTGAAAGTCTGGAGTATTTACATTTAAGGACCATGTCTGTGGTGAGAACCCTTGGGTCCTTTTTCATGCTATCCTTTAGCAATCCATAGAATACAAATAAATATAAAATGTGGTAATATAAAACCAATATGCAGTATAAAACCAAAATATGGTACTCCCTGGTAGTTGCCACACTGGCCAGAGTGGTTTTGCTGGAAAGACTATTGTGGCTTTGTCGAAGATCGATGCATGTCCAGGAACATTGTGACTCTGCTCTCCTGCTGCTCAGTGGTAAAAGACATTCCCTGGCAAGACGGGTTTTGGGGGAGAGGTAGCAGTTACTCTGGAAGCTTGAAAGCTCATCTTTTAGATGGTTTTGATAATCCTTCCTTAGGTGTTGAATTTGCCTCAGGCACAGGGGGAGGCACCTCTCTTGAGGCTGGTATCCCAGTGGATCACAGGCTTCTGTGCAAGTGTAGCAAGACTTCTGGCTTTGAGATACTGACAGTCCAGCTCTTACATGTCTCAAAAGGGTCATTTTAAGCATTCATCACCAATATAAATTAAAGAGGATGTGGTAATCCCACTCTTCTAATCTCCTTTTGAAAGTCTTTATGTGTGGAGAATAAAACATATAGGGGAAGCCACATAGCTGTAAGCTCTAAGAGCTTAAAGGGACAAAAATGAAAAGAAAAAGCAGAAAGAAACAGCTGAAAGGGAAGAATATGAAATTTATCAGAGAGTAAGGTGAATGGACAGGAAAAAAAGTATGTCTATTGGCAGAAGGCATAGTTAAAATCCCAAACAAAACTTCACTAAGCCCTCCTTTGCCACAACAGTGGGAGATCAATGGAAGAAACTATTTGAAGATTACAGGGTGGAATAGGAAATGAAGCCACAAACGAGGGGATGACAGCTATCCTATCATGGCACCCAAAGTGCACTTGCAGCACAAACATTGCAAAAAAAAAAAAAAAAAAAATCCATGTGTTGTCAGCTGAGAAGCCAGTATTAAGAAAACTCCCAAGATCAGTAAAGAAGAGAGGAAACATGAGTTTCTTAAAGAAAGTAAAGGAAAAATCTACTCAGCCTTCACTGCTTACTTTCACAGAGAGTATGAAACCACAGTATAGCACCCGTTACCCTGTGGCAGGGATGCCTGGGATACAGTAGCAGTTGCACAGGACTTGTGTTTTGTTTGGGCAGAAATGTGACAGTCACAGCACTGCATTCCGTTGGCTCTGTGTAATTTGTATGAATGGGGAAGGAAGTGTCTCTGGAGAACAATACTACAAAAGAAAAATCATGCATTAATTAAAAAATGAAATCTGTGGTTCTTGTTTTTTGTAGCTATAGCAAGCTTGGAGATGAAAGTAAGATAACCTAGGATTTCATGGGGAAGTAGTTTCTGTATTTGTGCATGGAACACCTCACATCTGGATTGCACCTCTCTCGTTGTTTTATCTGATTGTATCCCTCTAGAAAAGCCCACTTGGGACCGGCAATCTGACAAAAATTCATATAAAATCTCTGCTAACCTTAAACTAACTAGTTTGGCTTGCAGCCATGACAAGGAATTAATGTAATACATGTAAAATTGTAATATATTTTTACCAAAATCCAGTCTAACTAATGTACAGCTTGAGCAGGTATGTTGGCCAGTGCTGTCAATCTGCTTTGTATTCGGATTACCTGGCTAGTTTATTTCCATTTTGCTTTCCCTGTCTCTTTTTCTAGGGATTTTTAACATATGCTTTTCCTGTCCCTTTTTTTTTTTAGGGATTTTTAACCAAGCATTATTTTTAATGACACCATTTCCTTTTCAGACACAATCTGGAAGTATTTTCTGTTTCTTTACATTGTCTACATCTTCATGCATCCAGTGGTTCGATGTGTGTGAGAACACCAATAAACCTAACAGACTTACTGCCTTGTGTCCCAGTGCCTTGCAACCCCAACATCATTTGGCCCACTGAAGGGGCAGTGGCAGCGTCTCTCCCCTGCAGACACGCACCAGCGATACTGTCTAATGAAGCTGTCAGCCTCCCTCGATGCTGTATCAATGGCAGCGGCTTTAAACGAACCCATATTTCCTGAGGCCCATGCCAGAGGCTTTTCTGGAATGTGTCTGGGTGATTAGGCAAATATGGCATCATTAGAGAAATATAAAGAAACGCACATGATCAAGACAAACAACCTTTCATGGTTTGCTCATCCTTCATTTACACTGCTGATTGAATATACTTCTCGTTAAGTTCATAATGCGCCATTAGGCTTTCGGGTTGGGAAAGAGAAATCGTAACTTCTAGTAAAAAAGCCAGATGGATTAATGTATTTTCTGTGATCTCAGGGGTTAGGATATATTTTTGCGTTGTATGTCGCTTTTACATATACTTGTCTTGTGATGAAGTGAATTGGTCTAACTTTAAGAAAAGAGAAACCTTTTTCTCCTGTTCCCATGTTTTTTACATTCTTCGATTGTGGCATGTTTTTCTGTATCCACGCAGCCCTAAGGGAAGATGTTAAAAAACAAACGAAAAGAGAAAAATCCTGAAGTACAACAGAAAAACTTATGGCAGCACTCTGTGGTTTGTCACTTATCTTTCATGCATGAGTTGGAACGGTTATTTTTGCCCAGATTCAATGGGGAAACTGAAGAGCTTTACAGATCTATCTTGGCATTTAGACAGAGTTCATACAAGTACATGCACCGTGGCTTAGATGGAAGAAAGGCTGACAGATGGGAAGAACACTCATTTGTAGCTAGATTTTAAGAGAGTTTTATTTGGTGAGAAAGAAGCTCGGTCCACCCAGGTCATACGGCTTTTGGAGCAAAGATGATCTAGTGAAGGAGGGCAGTGGAGGAGTTGGGTTGCTCTACACTGATTTTTCTGATAACTCAATCTCTGCCTTTAAGTTAAAGTCAACAGTGAACTATTGATTTTGATAGGTCATGGTTTCTGAAGAGCTCTGTGGGAAAAGTCAAATTTTGGGTCATCCAAAATATAGGCTTTCTGGCTTTTGTTATCACTGTGATTAGCAGGTTTTCAAACATTCTCCTCAAAAGAGAAAACTCTGTGGTCTGTTACATGTTCTGCAGACCCTGGTAGTCCTTAGATCTGCAGCTCCCAGCACAAGTCTTTCTGTTGTGATGTCTGGGAGCTTTGGACCTGGCAACCCCAGGCTGCTCTGTGCAGGGTCACCTGCCCAAAAGCTACTTCTGGGCCACACACCCTGTGTCCTCAGGGCTCCTCTTATGTTTGAGGGTTTCAGTAAGCTGTGTTCCCTTCTTGGGAAAAAGGATTATGACAGTTAATTCTCTTTGTAAAATACATTGAAATGACTCGCAGGGAGCCTCTAGAGAAATAAAACCACCGTTCAGTAACTTGTGGCAGGTGTGCAGATGTCACGTGGGGCTGAATTGCATGTTTGGGTAGGAATGTGCAGGGCAAGATGTCATCCTTGGCAGTGCCATCTCCCCAACACTGTCCTTTGCACACGGGGGAAGACACTTAAAGGCCAGAAGCTCCAGCATACTAATGAAAGAGGGAAAACAGGTGGGAGGTGTTAGCAGGAGATGTCAGTGGCCCCTTAGTCCTGCAGACCCTTTAGATAGAGACACTGACACCATTGGTACATTTCCACTTTCAGTATAACATACTCATTACTGTCAGTGCAGTAGCCAAACATCTGTGTTGCGCCCTTACCTGCTCTGCTCAGACGCTCTAGCCTAGATGTGCTGCTTTCCCCCCTGTTGGAGTTTAGGTTTATTGACACAATGAAATTCAAACAACAGACAGCAACAGAGCAGACTTCGCTCTGAGCGCTCTCCCCAGATGGGGCTGCTTCTGCAGGATTTGTTCTGTTCTGCTCCCTGCTTCTCTCTGCACCAGAGGGACAAGTCATTCCTCTCCTGCTTCAGGTGGAGAATTCAAAAGGCAGCTGCTACTGTGATCAGATCAGATTTTCATTCTTGTAACTCGTGAGCTGTCTGTAACTCCCCCTGTGACCCAGAAGCAGAGCAACCGCCGTCCCTCTGCGGGCAACACAAGGGGAGCTACACCCCAAGGCACCCTCCGGCTCAGTTGCCTCTGGTCCCACAGAGGCTGTTCCCTCCACCCTTAAGCTTCCCTCGTTTGTCCCTTGGATTTCCCCTCCCCTGGTCTAGCAGGAAACCTTAGCTAGGAGTAGAGGATTTGTAGGTGTACAGCCACCAGACACCGGTGGGTTATATAGGGGGCTGTTTTCAAGGGACTCCATCTCACTGAGGTGCAGCTTATGTATGTATAGTACAGTAATTCCTTTGAATTTATGTGCAGAATTTAAGCTTCTGAGCTGAGGCTGTGTCACAACCGAAGGATGCCGTCTTCAGCACAATCTTACATCTGTCTATATAGGGAAGTAAATCCTAAGCCTCATGATTGTGTCATTCTGACATTAAAGACAGATGAAATATTTTCTTGGAAAAGATCTGCTGTGTCATTCAGTGACTTCCTGACAATTTCAAGAGCCCCAAGACTGTACTACACTTCAATGGAAATCTGGCTGGATTTTTGATACACTGAGACTTTTTTTCTTTCCAGTGCATTCATCCTAAAGGACCTCCCTCTGTTTCCTGGACTGACTGCCCAAGAGTATTCCCTGCAAATTCCACCTGCAGGAGCCCAGCTCAGCGTGGGCAGTCACCAAGGGGGTGACACAGCACAGTGTAGTGGGAAGCCCCCAGAGCCAGTGGTAGCATGGGAGCTGGGACGTCTGGGACAGGAACGGAGGGGATGCAAAAGAGCAGAACTCCCCTTTTCACCCTCACCTCTGTAGCTAAGGAACATATTTTCTCTCATTTTCCCTGTGCTGTAGATAAAGCCCCTGGTGTTGTTACAATACTGCTGTCATTTAAAAAGTGCTCTTTGCTATGCACAATATATAGGCATATTGTAGTTACAATACTGGCCTTACAGGTGTACATAGACCCTCCCTCCAGAAACGTGGCAACACTGGCTAAAAATCAGGTTCAAAATGCTGCTGGGGCCCTTCTGGAGCCCATTTGTATTTTCAGCCTTTAGGGAGTTGACATCTTTGAACTGTTTGTAGCACCTACTACAGCTAGATGGTTTTCATTTTGAAACAATTTAGTTTTTTTCAGACTAACATGACTCCAGGAATGGGAAATTTCGTAGAAAGCACCAAATATTTTGAATGTTGTGCTAAAATTACAAGCATTAGCAGAACTGTAGTACATGCCGTGCAATAGGATGTGTGATCTAGTGACTTCTAGAAATTGTTTGACCATCTTGTATATGCAAGGAATTTGCACCATCTTTGTATATACCTCAGTTCAGTTCTCTGAATTACATGCGTGTCGCTTGGCTTTTTCCATTTACTGAATAGGGAACTCTCTCCTAATGCTAATCTTCTGCATCATCGTGTATTAGATGAATAAAACAGTCTAGTCTAGTCTAGTCTAGTCTTGTAAGACCAGAGAAGGAAGGTATTTTTTTTACGTAAAGGCTCTTGACGTTCTCTCCAAATAATTTTATTGAAGCACTTGGCTGAATGAATGCAGTTTGAGGGCTGCTTTTGTTGCCTGTCTTTGCTGTCTGAATGCCCCTTTTTTCTTTTTTACTAATTAATGAATATTTGTTGCTCAGAGACCAAAAACTAGCTGGGAAGACTTATGAATGTTGATGCAGTAGTATCTAGGCATAGGACCAGAGTTTCCTTTACAAAATAAAAGTGTGCTGCTGTGTATTTAAAAGCTCTTTTTGGATTTTTTTCTGCTTTCCTGCTGGTCCGTTGGGATAAGGATGGTATATCCTTTCATTACTGGGACAAGATTTAAGGATAGTTCTGTGTGGCTAACATTCATGACTTAACACATTACTAATACTATGTTAAGCTCACAAGCTTTTTTACTGGGCTGGTGGCTTTACAGTGCTGTTGTTACAGTAATTGCCATATATCCAACTTGCGTTGATAGGGAAGGGGTGCAGTTGCCCTTTGGTGGGAAAAGCAGCATACAGGGTTCCTTTCCTCTACACAGTATTTCCAGGAGCAGTACAGGGACTTTTGTGCAGTGGCCCTGACATGAGCATCCTCCTATTTACTCCAGAGCATTTCTGTGTTGCTGGGAAGGGCTGAGTAGCTGGTTTCCTACACAAAGTCTGCACACACTTTGCATCCTTGAGCTTTTTGCACACTGGGTTGTGGCATCTATGAAATAGCAGCAGGAGATGAGGAAGTCTGGAGGTGACTTGCATTCTCCAGGAGCGTTGAGAAACCAGCAGGCACAGAAGATGGTTAGCTTCAGCAGTTACAACTGATCTGCTTTTTTTTCAAGTACACGTTCTTTAGAAACCTCTATTTCCCCTGTTAAAATTTCATTGGAATAATTGAAGGATACACAATATACGAAATTGAATGAATACGCATGTAATTGTTTCTTTTTCTTTTAATTTCATGGAGTCTTAGATCTTAAATTTCAGTCACAGGGATTAGAGCCATGAATCATGAACACAAAGTTTACTTAGTACACAGAAGATTACTTTTAAAGCCCATTATTTTACAAAGAACTTCAGTGGAACTGAAGTATGTTACATCTGCTTGAATATTTTCCCCTCTTACTTTTCTCAAAAATGTGTAAATTATTCTGTCAGCCTATAACCCCATTTGTGTGAGTAATGCAAGTGGGAAAAAAACCCCAACAAAACACCCAGAGAGGGGAAAAAAACCACCTTAGTTTATAGCTCAGACATATGTGTTAGTTTCACCTAATTAACAGTTTTTACAGAACAGGTTCGGTGTTTGCAATTAGAACTGGTGCAAGAAAGAGCTGGCACCATATGCTGGGGTTTCACCAGATAAACAATTCTTAAGCCCTTCTGGGATACCAGCTGATGAATATGAAGCGTGTGGATGTTTACTTAAACTAACAAGTGTTGGTAATGCCTAATCTGCAGAAGTTTAAGGATCAAATACTTAAGCAAAAGCCACCTCAGACAAGTGTGTGCTTAGAATTTGTGCTGGTGAGAGATCCTTTATCTCAGTGCAAAGAATGAAGATGCCTGTCTGGAGATAAGCGTGCTGTCTGGGAAGGATGTTAGCCCAGGAGAGGTACTGCATCATGGTGACAAGGCAAGTAGAAGCCATGCTGACTTGCATACTAGATTGCTTGAAAGAAACTGGAAGTCATGGAGCAAGAATGGGACTGGCATAATTTAATTGTAAATGGACAGGGAAGCAGGAGATCCTGATCCATGTGTTCTCATTATCAAGATAAGTAGTGGTTGAAGGAAAAAAAAAGAGTGTTTCTGAAGCTTCCCCCAAACACAAACTGGGCTGAGACTCAAGTGAGCTCGAACCACATGAGGTAAGTTTCATGTGCATCTGCTCTTCTGTGTCCTGGTAGCAGAACTCCTGCTCTGTCAAGAGATAATTGCAGTTTGTCCAAACAACTTGAAGTATCACATCCCAGGGAACTTCAGCCTCTGAAAAAAAATGGCCTGAAAATCTCCCTATTCCAAGATTGTGTCACAGCTGGCTGTCACGGCATTTACAGTAGATGGTGAAGTCCTCGCATCCTTTAAAACTCCTGGTCTGAGACCAGTGAGTAAGTAGAAAGTCTCTCACTTACTTCAGCGAGGGTTGGATCAAACCTAAACAAGGCGCTGTGTCCCCTACCAGTTACGCGGAGCCCCATCTAGTTTCCCAACCATTAGAAATGTCCGTGCTGAGACCCGCAGTGACACAGCCACCACTGCCTTTTGGTTATTGGCATCAAGCATCATTTCTTCTTGTGCGGGGGAGCTGACATTCCTGACGGACCAGCCACCCTCTGTCCCAGGTACGGTGAACAAAGGCATTCTCTTGTCTTCCAAAGAGACCAGCATCTTAATATGGCCATTGATTTTTCCTAATAAAGATGATCTCTCAATCTGAACATGGTGATGATAAATCAGTGGGGAGAGCAGGAACAGTAACTTTTAATTCTGACAGAATTACTCAGCTTGGTTTTCATAGAAAAAGTGCAATTAAAAGCTTAGCTGATTAGTAAAGGAACTTGGTGCATGGAGCAGAGAACGTTTTGGTAGCCACTGTATACTATTCGCTGCCCCCCAATCATTTTTAGTATTCACTCTACATAATCAGTAAGAATGAAACGCCAGAGCATCTGCCCTTCCTAGCAGCTGCACCGCCGCTGCGGATGCACAGCAGTTATTACTGAGCCTGAATGAAGTCAGGCCGAGCAGCAGGCTGAGTCTGAAAGCACACCCACCTTCTTTGGTCCTCCCCTTTCAACCTGTGCATCTCCCAAACTTATCATCTCCAGCAGGAACGCCCCTGCACGGCGTGCCGGGAAGTGAATGAGAGCAGCTGCTCTGCACCTGGGACTGAAATCCTGGCAGATCTCATGTGTTGTTTAATAATTTTGCATAGATCAACAGTTCTTGAAAAGTGCACACTTCATTCAGTACAGCAGGTTTTTAAATTCTCATTGCACATTCATGCATCATTGCACCTTTTCTAAGCCGCAGCAATTGTCTCTGTTGTTAAACCAAAATGTTAAAGTCTTCCATGCTGTCCTTCCCTCTAGTTCAGTGCATCTCAATGGGGGTTAAAAGGTAAAAACACTCTAAAACTTCAAATCCCCATTCACATCACGGCAAGCTATACCTAGTCTCATCTCCCTCCTCCCCCAGTATCCTACTTCTCTTCGTTAGTAGTGTTAAATAGTGACATCTACAGAGAAAATGAGCAGAGGCTTCTCCAATAAAACAATAGGGTGTCACTACACTCAGTGCTAATTGCTGCTGAGCTGCTATTAAAATGGTCTCGTGTTGTCCACGTGGAGCTCTGTGCATCTGCGTAACTGATAATACCCTCCACGAGCCTGTCACTCAGACCATCATTTTTCTGATTGCTTAACACACAGCACTTCAGTTTGTTACCTGGTTTTCCAAATCTGTGCTTTCCTGGGCGAAGGGTTTTCCTTTTAATCGTGCTTCTAACCCATTTCAGACCTGAGTAGAAGTAGAAGTTTGTACTTGGTACCACCGGTGTAGGTAGTCTTCAGGATGGGCCCAGTCTGGCAAACACAGTTATGGAAGCTGTTGCTACCTGTACGTGCAGTGTTCTCTGTGCGGCTCCTTGTAGACGTGGGATTGTTCTTTGGGGCCTTGAACTGGATCTGGGTTGGGCTGAGTGCTGAAGCACTTGTGCCCCCACTAACTCCCCATTTTCAGTAAGAGAAACTTGGAGTCCAGACACGAGTTTTGAATCTCCCACTTGAGTCCTTCAGAACAATAAACTTGGGAGGGATAACCATTACAAAATGATCATTTCAAAATGGCCTGGATTTCCCAACGGATTTGTCCACCTAACTGGTTAAACACCCGCTAACCTCCGAAACTCCGACCTTCAGTGCTTGATCATCCAGTTAATTCAGCTGGATTGACTTCAGCGGTTGTAAAATCAAGACTTTGGGTAGTTAAAACCAGAGCAGGTGTATGTGCAAATAACTCACCCGAACACAGCAATACTCCTGCTGACAGAGGGTGTGACTGGGCTGTTGTTACAGGACGGGCACTGCTGGGGGGGCTGAACACACTTTCCTGCCCCAATCCACATTTCTCCAAAGAACAAGATGAGGGATACTTCTTCTTTCAGTATAGGATTTTGAGGTTTTCTTCTTCGTAGATACTGCAGTTCAAGACTACTTAAGGTGAAGAGCATTGGAAATGCTTCAGGCTCACCTTGATGTATTTTGGTTTTTACATTTTCTCCAGTGAAGGCTAGTAGTGTGTGTGGGGGGAATAATTATATTCGTATTTCTAAGTATAGTTGTTGGACTGCATTGAATCATGTAGTTTGTATACTGTGTGCATGTAACGTTATTATTCACTGATAAGATGAAAAGCAAACACATGTCGAACCCATGGGGTGGGGGATACTTGACAAACTTTTGCTATTGTTTCTAAGTAGAAAGCAAACATTAGAATGTATCTCAAGGGATTCCTGTAGTCAACACTTAGATCTCAAACTACAGCAGCTGTTCCAGAGAACAGTACTTGGAGAACTGATTCACCAATAAAAACAAATTAATGTGAAAAAATGTTTCAGAAATGACCCTTCCAAGACTACTCTGCACACGTCTAAAATTAAAAGGGAATAAAACTTCTGTTTTCATCAGTTTCAATTTCAGCTGTATATTACTGTATATTCTGGATCTACCATTTGCCTCAAATTGCTTGGAGAGACAGTATCTGCAGACCCCAGCACACATCGTTAGCTGGGGCAGGGGGAAGCGGAACTCTTGCCAGAATTAACTGCATAGAAACATCCCTGCTTGTGGAAGAGGCTGCAGTGAATGCAGTGAAGCCCAGCAGGCCACATACAGCGCCTTGATAGGTACAGTGCAAGGACCGCTGTGGGGGGTGCGCTGCATCGCTGCACGGCTGTCAGAAGCCAGGGCAACGTCTCCTGCCCACCGGTGCCTGTCACCTTGCCGGGGGGGCGTGGGGCGCGATCCCCCCCCCCCCGGAGAGGTG
>JAVJGJ010000001.1:97125145-97166194 GCA_035590215.1 Microhierax caerulescens
CGGGGGCGTGCCACCTGGCGGGGGGGGCGTGGGGCGCGATCCCCCCCCCCCCCCCGCAGGTGTCCCGCACAGCGGGGCTGCCACCCGCACGGGAAAGCCGGAGCCTGGCAGCGCGGCCCAAAGCACTTTGCAGAGTTCGGGTGCAGCGAGCAGCGCAGGGTGAGGTGCCCGCTGTCTCTGCCGCACAAGCAGCCCTCATGCGAGCAGGCAGTACGTGCCTTCTGGGGCAGACCTGTAACTCAGCTGTGGGCAGTTCAGTGTAATTTTAAAAGGGAAACAACATTCATGAAAATTTCTACTTTTATGTTATCACTTGACACATGCATACGGGCAAATGTTGTGCACTAGAATAATTAACATGTCATGATACAATATACAAGTGCAGCTAAAACAAGACGTCTGACATTTTCTAGGCTGACTGCTATTGGGCTTAATTCTGAATTTAAACAGAAACAGCATTTCTTAGCTGGAAAGGGTTTGGGAAATCCCTTTGTTTGTTTATTTGTCTCAAGAAACAAGGCATATCTTTCCATCCCTTTGGTTTATGAGACTCCAGCAATGGCTTCAGGCAGCGCGTAGTGCAGAAGGGGACCGGAGCCAGGGAAGGCTCAGAGGTAACTAGCTGTTTGAAAGAGGGAGAAAAAAGAAGATAGAAAGAAGAATAATCCTTTTTTTTGTCTTCAGCCATTACCCAAACACTAAGCCAGATTTCTCAGGCTGAGGGAGTAATTTTAGACCGTTTCTGAAGCAAACATGTAGCAATAATAAAGTACAAAATTATCCAAACCAGAAAAAAAAGGTTACAGCCATGCTGTGGTCGTATAAAAAGATGCAAGAGGCAGAAGAAAAACACACAGCATAAGTGTTGGAAGTAGCTCAGCAAGTCCTTCCTAATGGACTAACAAGACAATGCCAGGAACAATGCCACAGAAAAGGTGAAAAGGCAGCATTCAGGAAATACCTCAAAATTACAGTTTTAAGATTATTATGATAATGAGCCATTTACTCTGGGCACCACTCGCTTTAAAGCCTCCTTACAATTGTTCTCTTTGTAGCCTCAGCCACAATAAGGAGACTTTGCATCCCTTACACCGTCGGTGCAAGGCAGCGCTCTGCTGCTCCTCTGACCTTTGATAAACACCGGCAACCTGCCGGCCGCCATCCCTCCGGGTCCAGCGCCCGGGCTCCAGCTCCTGCGGCCAGCGGTGGGTGATCGTCCTGCAGAGGACTCAGGCGGCTGTCCCCAGACGGCGTTCCGGGCTCTGCCTTGTACGCTGGGCATCGGGACTTGCGCTGTCTCAGGCAGGGGTTGGAATACGGTTGGGCTTTGCTTTTGAAAACCCCAGATTACAAAATTGAAGAAGCCTGTACATCTGTTCCATTAAACTTAAGCATTTCTGAATGCCGGTAGATCTTGACTGCAGGCAAAAAATTCCTTTTGTAAAGGCCAGTTCTGCTGAAGTATTGGTGAAGGCTCTTTTGAAAGCAAATGTAAAAAGGACCTCTTTCCAAGAGTGAATTTGAACTTCAAATTTAAATCATCTGGGGACCTGACCGGATAACCAAACAGCTGTAGCTCTCAGCTGAAAAGACTGTTAGATGCAATTTTGGTACAGACTGTGCGTGCCTCAGTTTCCTCTTCTATAAATGGTAAAAATGTAAATTTCCTCTTCTATAAATGTAAAAATTCCATCACCCTTTTGACCTTTGTGTGTTGAAAATTCACAGATTAAAAGCACCATAGGACAGTTTGGCGTTGTACTTGGTATCACTCTTACATCCACTTAGTCACCGTTGCTTCATATGGAATTAAACATAATTAATTCCTTTGGGTAGTAGTTTTTTTCTTTAAAATTCATTATATAGGTTCATACACAGCTGTGTGCACACACCTTTCATGTAAATGTCAGTGAGAAGTGTGTGGCTGAAGGTGAAAAAAGATGAATTTGGAGGTGGGGTGTGGGCTGGGAAAGCCCCGGAGCGCAGCTGTGGAGGCGCGTGCGCGGTGGGTCTGTGCTGACGCCATCCTGCTCTCTCCTTCCCACGAGGGTGCTGGGGACACATGGCTGTGCCAAGCGGGCGTTAGGCAGCAAAGTCCTGCTTACCTGAAGAAGTCGTGAGTGGTCAACAGCCACAAGGATTGCGATGGGTTTGTGTTACATCTCTCTCGTTCGGTCACCTGACAGAATGACCCTGCGAGCTGGGCGCTCCTGCTCTGGAGTCAAACCTGAGTGCAAAGATGAACACGCAGCAGGCGTTATTTGTTTTCTTGTCATTTCACATTCCCTCTGTTTTACCTGTTCACCCAAAGGGCTTCTAAACCTTTGCTGACCCCACCAGCAAATGGTTTCCCAATTACTCTTATGGTCTGCTAGCTACTTTTGTACTGGATTAGTCTAAACCGAGGAGGCTGTGACAGGCTGTACAGGGCAAATTGTGCTTTTTACAATTACTTGAGGGGATTGGAGCCAACCACCTGCTTCAGAGCCCAGAGAGGTTAATTGCAGCTCTCTGTCTCTTGACCTGCATACCAGAGCACGTCGGCAGCACATCGCCAGCCGTCCTGCCCTCCTGGTTGCAAACTGCCTCAAATAGCACTTTTTGATTTTTGTCAGGCAGTTGACAATGGATGGTGACAATTTTAAACAGGCTTGCTCCGTGCATTTTAGATGAGCTGGTGGCATTCTAAGTTTTTGCTGTGTCTTCCCACTGTGTAGTGTTTTCAGGAGAAATTTAACAGCATTTTCCTTCTTTGTTCCCTTGGAACCAGCAGCTGAAAAGAAATCTGTGTGTTAAAGTCACCTGCTAATGGAACTGCCTGTGTCTCCCTGCTGCGTCAGAGCTTGTCCCACAGTGACCCTGCGTGCCTTCTGATGGAAACAGGCATGCACTCCCCAAACTCCATCAGCAGGTCATGCGAGTCCCCCTTCCAGCAGCGTCACGAACCCCTTCTGGCAGTCGGAGTGTGACTAGAAGAGCACAGAGGAGACTTAAAAGGGGAGAAAATGAAGGGGAACATTTGCTGTAGGCCGTCGGCCAGAGAATACAGCTGGTACCGAGTCCCCAAAGCTCAGTGTGTGTTTTCCTTCCCTCCTCACTTTGGAGGAGTGTCAGAGTGCTGTTAGCGTGAAATCGCAGCTCTCATCTGAGAGCTGGATGAAATTCTTTGTCCTGGGTCTGTGGCATATCCCAAGTGAAAGTCCCAAGGAGTACCAAGCGTATTTTATACATGCTCAAGCTTCTCGTTGCCTTCAGGTCAACCAAGTCTACTTTCAAGCACCAACTGCTGTTAGGTGTAGTGATTGAAACATGGCAGTAATTAAATGTATGTGAGTGTAACAGAGGCTTCCTTAGGTGAGCTTTAGTGGAGCCTGAATGGTTAACAGCGGTCATGGCTTCACACTTCATCACAGGATTCAGCTGGATTCAGCTGACTGCTGTGGTTTTCACCCTTATTTGCACAAACTTATTTTTCCTTTAAATTCTTTCGTTTGCTTGTACCTTATAGAGTACACCCACATTCCAGATAGAGATGTGAAACAACGTCTCTCTTCAAGTTTTCTTATCAAGGTTGGATTATTTTCTGTAAGATACACTTCAGCGAAACATGACCTCTGAACCCTACACAAGGCAACTGGGTGAACCTCTATAGCATAGTTACATATACGGATTTGTATTTACTCTTGGTCAGTATATAAATGACTCAATGGCTCTGTCTAGACATACAATCTGTGAGATTTTTAAGCCTAGCCTTATATTTTTACAGCTACAGTTAAAGTCCATCTTTCACTTCCCTAATTTAGCACCTTTTTTGCCTGCTGACAAGAAGACAAGAACATTTTAAGCAGCAAGAAGAGAATCTAAAATATTAGTGACTGTCATGTCAGCTTTTAGTTATTCCCCTGATCTGGTCTTGCCTCCCTCTTTGCATTTTCTTAATTATTTCTGTCTTGTATTAATTCTCACAAAACTCCTTAGATGTAAGCTTTATGATTTAGAATCTCAACTGCTCATTCAATTAATGGGCTTGCTTAATGTGCTTAAACTTTCCAGAGACACTTGTGACACATTATGAGGGGGAAAAAAGACTGAGCGAGCTCCACCTTACTTGTGGTACTCCTGAGCCTGGGGTCCGTTTTCTTTATCAGATAGCTAGATTTATTTTTTTTATAAAAATCTTGTACTCATTAAGCATTTACGTGGAAGGAGCGTTCCTTCCAGAAGAGTGACCAAAGGAGTTTCCTTTGCCACATCCCTCACAACCTGGCTCAGTCCCTTTGTAAAAAAGTAATTGACTGTAGTTTCAGCACATTGATAGGATCTGAGGAGCTGACTTGAAAATGGCAAACGTGGAAGTGCAGCTCTTTTACTTTGTATGTGGGTATTGCATATGGAGAGAAAAACAGCAGCCAGTGAGCTTTTCTAAGAAGAATCTCAAGGCACTTGACAGTATTTTTAGCAAAGCTATAACCTAATAATAAAGTCCAGCAGAATTACTTTAATTGTACAGTGATGCTATAAAAAGGGCAATCTGAAAAGTTTGGTTGCGTGGTCTCACTAAGTGTGAAACGGTTGTTTTATACGGTCAATGTTCAATATACACCGACAGATCAGCTGGCACAATGCTTCTCAAATGTTTCTCCTTCCATGCTTGGCTTGAGAGTCACCATATTTTTCAATGTTGTCACAATAATTCTGGAAACAAAAGTTGTCACTGAATGACATACATAAGGGTTGCATGTATTCTTTTACTTCTGGAGTAACTGATTCTTAGGCAAGTTGCTTATAAATCTGAAAAGCATTATGAGAGCCATTTAGGCAAAATTTCACTGCTTACATGTGCTCCATATGATGGTAGAACTCAGGTATTGTCCATCTAACAGCAATATACCATGTTAGAGCACAAGAGAAAAACTGTTATTCTGAGATTTAGAGCAGGACGAACTTAATTTCAAAGTCATCTGTAAGGACTGCCTTTGAGAAAAGAAAAAGGCTGCTACACATTTTCTGTAATTTTTCTTGGCTCAGAACCCCCTAATTCCTGTTAATATCAGAAAAGATTTGAGGTACGTTTGCAGAGCAAAACCAATGTGTGTTTCAGCATATTCCCCACTGAAGTCTGCATGAGTTATCTCAGTAACTCCAGTAAACCAGAATTTAATCACTGGCTTAGCCAGAATCCCTTCAGATCTGAGTCCCAGTGCATTACACAACGTGACACAGAACGGTCCTGACAAGAGAACAAAGTCCATTTCGGTAACAGAACTACATCTCATAAGCCGTGGTTTTAAAAGATTAAAACCACAGTACATGGACTCTGTTGGAGACCATCACCTCTCTCTCACATCAAAGCAGAATGCAAATCTGTGTACAGATACAAATACATATACTTATTCATGTACATGCATCTAATTAGATAAAAACCATGTTACACGCTAATCTAAATGTGTGCATGTGTGTGTATATATATGTAATCTAAAAATATACATACATGCATGTTCATAAACATACTGGAAAACCGTACCTCGCGAAGGAGTTCTGTCTTTCCAGGACTCAGGTCAAACGTGTTGCTACGTCGTGTTCCTTATATAAACGGGATCTCTGCTCAGGACCTTGATTTTGTGCCAAAGCAGCCCTGAAACCAAGAGGGTAGATGAGTTGTAGTATAGAGCCCGCATGCTAGCTGTGGCAGTAATTTCATATAATGACACAAAGCAACTATGAATACATTTTGCTAAAACAATTACTGAGAAGTTCTAAAAATTAATGCTTCTGCTGCACTTCTGCTCATGAGCCATAAGGGGATCTTTGTCTTTCAGCATTACAGTGCTCAAGGAAAAAGGAAAGGATTCTGTTTTATGGTTCTGAGTCAGTCTTTTTCTTACTAACATATGGCCCCATTTTTTCCAGGTTCTTTAAGCAAGTTGTAAACATAAACTTTGATGTACATGGAGTTTGATTCATGAAGAGTTTAATTTGCCTAGTATAAAAGATTCACATAGGTTATATAACATCATTAAATTATTTTTGTCATTTGAGTAGTATCCACTGAGGAAAGCAGAACTGTTTCCCTGGGGTCCATTTATCACTGTTTGCTACTAATTAGAAAACTGAAAATGCAATATGCATGACTCACATTATCAGTGTTGTCTTTGGACTGATGTATCATTCCTCGTGCTTCCTCAGGAACTTTTATTCATTTCCTAATTAATCTCTCTCTCTCTCTCTCTCTCTCTCTTTTTTTTTTAAGGTTTCTGACAGATGTGACTCCATCTTCGTTAATGGCAAGGAAATGAAAAGCAAAGTGGATACTATTGTTAACTTCACTTATCAGCATTTTACCACCCAATTAGAAGTGACGGTCTGGGTTCCAAGGCTCCCACTGCAGATAGAGATCTCTGATACAGAGCTTAGCCAGATCAAAGGCTGGAGGATACCCGTCACCTCCAATAAAAGGTATGCTTGCAGCACTGGCACAGTCCAGATACATGCCCAGGGCTCTGATTTTAGAATACAACAATTTTTTTTAGTATTTCTCAGAATTAAACACTTACTGTTTAAAATTAGCTTTGCAATCAGTCTTAGCCAACAATATTAGTAGGCTACATTTTATCCTGAACTACATCGTTTAAAAGTCATGGCTTTCCCTGGAGGGTTAAGCAATGCCACACAATCTCGGGATGTCCTGTCATACACTCCAACGTGCAGATCTGAGGAAAAGGACCTGGCTCTCTCCCACCCTGTATGTCACACTGTGCGTGTGTGTGTGCACGTGTGGTATTCAGCACGGCCAGAATTTATGTTTCTGTCTACAGTGCATGAAACAGGGCCAAAGAGGGAGTCAGGTCAGAGGGGTTGGACTAGATGATCTTTAAAGGTCCCTTTCAACCCACCCTGTTCTATGATTCTATGGCACTGGATGATTACTCAGTCTCTGTACAGCAGACCTGGCTGAAGCATTACTCAGCAGATCTGAATTCAGCAAATTTCCACTTACGCTCCTATTGAAGACTATGCTCTGGTGAATGGATTCTATCAGGACAAATGTGGATGGGGGAAAAAAGGAGGGGGGAGGGGGTGGGGATTTTGAGTGCTGTTCTCATCGTTCCCTAATGAAAACCCATTCTAGAATAGCCCGCATTTGGACAATCTGCAAGATTAAGAACTTCCAGAACGTTGCTGGTATATTGGTAGATTTCAGGCTAAGTTGAAAAATACTACTGGAGAACAAGGGATGACACCAGCTCAAATTTATAATACAGTGAAAAAGCATTTCTGGCAGCAGCAACTGTAGTGCTAAACACTGTGGCAGTTCTAGCTAAAGCACTCGATTTGCCCAGGAGAACGTCTCAGCTATTGAAGAGCCTTAAACAGCCCAAACAGACAGCAGTGGAGTAGAATTATCTAACACTTTATGAGGACATAAAACAAAGGGTAATAGGACAGAATTTACAGCATACTCAGATAATGAGCTCCAAAGAAGGGGACTGACTTGCCTCCTGGCTATGTGGACACTTTTTCTGGCTGTGGCAGAAGAGGTGATGAGGACCTGACACGAAAGAAATCTGTGTGTTTGCTTTAGTGATAACAGCAAAGTTGCCATTTGTGGCAGCAAGAGATGTGCTAGGTGAGGCATGAACATATGCCGGCTGCTTAAAGTTTCACTTAACTTACCTTCTTCTGCCTGTAATGTGCCTAGTGCTGTAACACTCCCTTAGGCACAGCTCCTACTAAAACCGGTGGGGATTTTGCTGAGTAAATGTCTGCAGGATTAGGCTGTTGATGTTTATTATAGGAGTAAACTTTCAGCAGCAAGCTCAGTGAGGTAGACATTCAACTGTGGTTAACGGTCGTGGACATTCTGACTTCAAACCCATTACACACAGTGCTGGAAATTTACCCCCTGGTGTCTAGTTCTGATTTATTTGGCCAGCTGAAATAAAGATAATGATCTGAGAGTCTGCTCTGTTAGCAAGCTGGCAAATGCTGCGAGTTTGCTGCTGCTCAGATTGCATCTGAACTGCTGGCACGTCTTCAGCAAGCGCTTTCCGTGAAGGGTAGAGGAGAAAGTATGGACAGTGTGTCACTCCCCAGAACTGCAGCTGGTAGTTTATGACATCGTGTGTCAGCAGCCCATGCCAGTGTGAACAGGAAAGGTTTCAACTAGAAATAAATTATCTCTTGTTTTATGGAATGTTCATGTGGATTTGTCTTAACTTGGGGGGGATATTTGAAATCAATAGGCAGCCTAGGACTAGCATTAGTCCTGCTGACTCTGACATTTACTTTGTACTTGTGTTTTTACATGTCCTTTATTTTTAGTTTTGGATGGGTTTTACCGGAGAGATGGTGGCTTTTCCTTTCCTTTTCTTTTTCTTCTCTGTTTTTGTTTTTCTCTTTAATTTTTAATCTGCATACACCTCCATCTCCTTCATAGCTACGTTTCACAATATCCTAAACATGGAGGAGTTTTTATGATGAATTTTTAAATGGTGACTTGAAGCACACAAGACATTTGGACTACAGTCAGGAGCTGCAGGTTGGTCTCCTGAATCCTCACCCAGTGACACAGCCACACTGTGTCCACACTCATCCTGTAATTCTTCACAGTGCCTGCCTGCCCCGTGTTGGTGCTGCACAGTGAGAAGGTTGTCTTGTGTGATACCTGAGAACAGGTTTGGAGGAGGGTGCTTTCATCTTTTTTTTTAAAAAAAAAACAAACCACAAAATACAAGCATTTCCCAGCAGGTGTGGTGGCCATGGCATTGTATTGCTTCAACTTCATTTTCATGTAAGAGCCAGTATTTGCAATTTGCATGAGGTTTTTAATATCTATCCTTAAAGGAAATTAATTTGAAAAGAAGAGGGCATCCAACTTGTGGATTCTTTTGAAAGTCTCTGCCAACAGGCTCGGGCAGTCTTAAATTTAGGTTCAGTTGCACATGGCCCACAGGTAGGCTGAGACTATATCACTGTCCTCAGGTTTAGTCACAGCAGGATTGTAATGTGTCTTCATTCCTCACCTCACCACAGACAAAACAATTTTCTCCTCTCCTCCTGTCCATTAGGATTGGTATCATCACACCACTCCCTTGTCTTCTCAGCAAGAACTAAACATTGCTATAAAATAATTCATCAATATACAGAATGTAAAATTCTTGAACATTTCTTACAGAGATTGTGCAGAGGCACTTCAGCAACCTCCAAACATCCCTTCACCTTCCCTGGCTCCCCCACTGCCTCGTTCCCACGTGCTCAGCGTGGCTGAGTTGGTTCAGTTGTCTGAGGGGCTGAGCCAGATGGCAAAATGTAACTGGGTTTACAATAATCTTTTAGATGTTTTTATTGGTGCTGTCAACAAAAGAAATGCCTATGGAACTACTGCCTCAGCATGGCTGTTCTTCATCTCAATATAGCTGCTTCTATTGCAGACCTGAAAAAGGGTTTATACACCCCAAATCACATCTGTTCTTTCCAGTGATGTTTGTTGATCTAATAAAATCTATGCTTCTCCCTATAAACCCTGTCATGTTTGTAATTGTAAAATACATGTGATTACAGACATGTTTGCTTACCTAACTTTTTGAATAATTTCCACAAAGCAATAAAAGAGATGGGGTCTTTGTAAAAATTTTACAAATGTCACAAGCCTAGCTCAGTTTGAACTGTGTTGGTCTTTACCTGGTCTGAACTGCTGCAATAGCAGGAACTTTAGCTAGAAGACAGAAAGCAAAACCAGGCTGCTTTTATGCCAGAATCTGGGGAAAAAAAATAGTCTCTCCTATGAAGGAGCAGTAATACAATTTACCAGATCAGTCTGCCAATACATGGCAAACCTTTCGCACTGTCCAGGGGAGAGCTTGGTCTGTGGCGTGTGCTGCTGCAGATACGAACAGCCTCCCTCTCCAGATGGAAGTCAGCTCCATGGATCAACTCATGGCTTAAAGCAGGGGTCCTCAAGCTACGGCCCGCGGGCTGGATACGGCCCCCCAGGGTCCTCCATCCAGACCCCCGGTATTTACAGAACCCCCCTGCCCCCGCCCCCCCACCTGGGGGTTGCGGGGGGAAACCAAGCAGCCGCAGATGACTGCCTGCCACATAATCTGCGCGTCGGCCCCCTGGTTAAAAAATTTGAGGACCCCTGGCTTAAAGCATGGTATGCAAGTCCTTGAACTAGAAGGGGTGAACAGAAACCTGCTCCTGCAGTGGGCTGCAAAAGAGCCCAAAACCCCAGCAAATGAAAGGTGCACATTCAAATTAAAGTCAAATATTAGAGTGTAGAAGAGGTCCAGGCAGACTCTGCTAGTCTAACCAGAACGCTTATTGTGATTCCTCATGCATCTGCAAAACAATTACCTTGTGGGAGTTCCTGCACTGCCTCAATGCACATATATTTACGTGGGATGAGGCTTCAACTTGCATTAATAGGAATTGCATGGATAAAGTCTCACAGAACAAGCTGAAAATCTAATTTAAGTATTTGCAACTGGGATAGCACATTGTTTCATGAGGCTCCCAGGCGGCAGCCACCACACAGGATGGCTTCAGCATATGCTTCAGTATCGGGCACATGGTTTACTGGACTTTCACCAGCGTCTGTCCTTACTGAAGAGCAACTGATAAAGCCATTGCCAGGTCGTGGTGACTGCAAACCTCTGAGCAGCACAAACTGTCAAAACCTAAGAACAGAGTTGAGCTGGACACGGTACTGCTTATGAATGGTGGCCTGTTGAACTAATGGTTAATTAGGTAGGTAGCTCTGCTTTGGTCCAGTCTAGTACTAGAGACAAAAGCAGGAAAGTTAGCCTAAGTTAAATGCAGGAGAAAATAAACTTTTTTAGTTAAACCTCTGCGTGAGTGCTGCCACTCAGAAATAAAGCCATACTTCAAGGCAAAATAGTGAAACTGGATTCAAACCATTCTGCTTGTGAATAACGACATCCACACAAAGCTTGACGATGCTGTAAATTCACTCTTTTAGTTAAATGACATTAATGTCCTAAGGAGATAAGGGCATGCAGATTTTTGTGAATAGGTAGACTATATATTTTCAAGATCTGTAAAGGTACCAAATTGCATTTCTTCTTGAACTGTGTGGAGCTATGCACAACTTTTTTCTGTAGCTTCCACTAAATCAACTTCATAGTGGCTTGTATTTTGTATCTAAAATAATTTTTATTTCAATTAAGAGTGTTGAAATGTGTTCTAAATACATGACTTTTAATGACTATTTCAAAATCAAAACCAGCAGAACTGATTTCTTTTGGTTTTTTTTTTAACAGAAAATTAGCATCTGGCCCAAGAACGTGATGCCTGGTTTGAGAGTCGTGCAAATTAAAAGAGACATACATAAACTGCTCACGGTGTCTGTAATACAGAGTTGACAGATCACTGATTAGATCAGTGCTAGCAGACACCCTTGTAACAGGGCTGCTGTTTTAACTCAGCTCTGGCAGAGGCTTTTTCTCTGTGTGAAATGTAAATTAAATGTAATTCTGGCAACCTTCATTCACTCCAGAAAAGCAACAAATCTTCTAAGCAAGTTTGCCAAGTGGCAAGAAATAGGATAAGAAGGATTTTGAGAGATATCCAGAGCTAACCTTGCAGATGACCAAGGGAAAAAAAAGCACAATATGCAGCAATAGCTTATATTCATGAGGACATGTCTTAAAAAGAAAATTAGCTCACTGCTTAATGAAGGATTTTAAGCCTACTGAAAACACTGTAACAGGAACTTTAAGACACTAAAGAGAACTATGCAATTCAGCAGATCTCAAACATTTTGTTGCGCCCATGGAGACAAAACACTGAAATAAATGCTCTGACTTACTAACTGAATCATGGATTTGTGGCTTTGAAGTGGAAATGGATATAATTTGTTTAAAAAAAAGAAAGAACTTGAGCTGGTCCATGGTAAAGCAGACTTGCAAAGCTTGTACTGAAAATTCAAACACCTCTCTTTTTACTTTGCAGTGACATTTCATGGTTTAGGGATGCTTTTCTAATGTTCCACGTTTGCATGCAATAGAAACCTTTTATTTCTAAGGAGAAGTATTGATACAAACAACTATAAATGCTTTTGTAATTAAATGGAGCCGTAACCTTTGTTAGAGACACCACAAGGAAAGAGATGGACTTGAATCATCTTTTTATGGCTGCTGGTACGGTATGGTCTTAAGCCTGCTAACACGGGCAGGAGCTCCCTCCGTGCCCTTACCCAGAGCTCCCGTTTCTGGTTGTTCTTCCTGCAACTCACATTTACGAGCTGTACGGGACTGGGGCTGAACAATT
This sequence comes from Microhierax caerulescens, assembly GCA_035590215.1. Taxonomy (NCBI): domain Eukaryota; kingdom Metazoa; phylum Chordata; class Aves; order Falconiformes; family Falconidae; genus Microhierax; species Microhierax caerulescens. The sequence continues at coordinate 97,137,437 of JAVJGJ010000001.1, forward strand.
CTTTTGCTCAAAGTTGTTTTGAATGTATTTCCTCTTGAACAGTCCAGTAGTGTAAAGTTTTAAATGGTGAAAGTAGAAATAAATAAGCTCAGAAATAAATATGAACAACAGTAACACATCGGATCCGAGTAAAACATCTTGTTATCTAACAGAAACAGAGAACAGTTCTGTAAAAAAAAATGTCAGTGTGAATGTTGAACATGTGAACATTTTTCCTTAAGCCACAGAACACTGCATCTGTGTCTTTTTTCCCATAAGAAAACTGGTTCCCACTGGTTTGGTGGCTCTTTTCCTCCAAATCCCGTAAGTACTTCACCTGAATAGTTTCTGCTCATTTTTCTCCAGTTCCGCACAGATACTAACATTACTGTCTGTGTTACTGGAAGAGGGTCAAATCCCAAAATCTTGGAGCTAAGCCTGGTTTTCCCAAAGTCTGAGATTATTCATATCTAGGTTACGGTTTAGCTGAGCTGAAGAGGGTCAGAATACAGGAATAAATTGGAAGTGGGAACAATAAGGAGTTCATAAACTCTTTCATAGCATTATAAAGCCCAAAGCAAATCTAAATAGGCACGGGCCATGTAAGCCCTGTGAATATCCCCGTTCTCATGCTTTCCGTGTGGCTGTTGTGTGGACTGGCTGGCTTCGGCGCGTAGTCCAGACCCACACTTGTGCTGGGAAGGGGAGAACGACTGAAACTTTCTGGGAAATACCCAGCTAGTCCAACTCTGTAAGACTGCTTTCTTTGTGTAATGTAAATCCTATTTTAGGATTCTGTTTTTTCTTTACAATTCAATGGTTATTCAATGATGTTTCGTTCAGCAGCTAATAATGGACACTCTTCTTTTACACACACAAGACCAAAAAGGCTGTACCAAATACCATTTGCTTCAGGCTGTATATATATATATATTCAGCTAACAAGTGATGCATTGAAAATGTATTTCCAGTGTATTAGATTCTGTAACACCAGGACTTTTATCATTTTGAAGAGCACAAGGGCTTTTCTTAGCTATGTCTTCAGCTTACTGTTTGCCAACTTTGTCATAAAACAATTTATAACAAAAGTATTTCTGTTTTATAATAGCTTTTCATCACTGGTATTTCAAAGGAGAAGATACACAAACACAGTAAATACAAAACTACTTCCCAAAATACCATGAAAAATAAGGCTTACCCTGTATTTCCCACCCTTGCTATAGAGGTGGCTTCAGGCACAATAAGTAAGTAAAGGAGGAAAGCAAATAATTTCTAAGCGATGAATTCCACAGCATGGGAGTATAATGAGTAAAAGTGTGACCACCTAGTGCTTAATACCTGAATTTAAAGAAATAAGAGAATCCATGTGTTTGTCCCAAGGAATAAAGAATAGCAAAACCCAACAAAAAACCCCACAACAACAACAAAAAAACACCACAAAAAAACCCAAACCAAACCAAAACAAAAAAAAAGCAGCAAAAGAAAGAATTTGTGGAAAGCTGGGTTTTAAGCCAGGCAAAATTCTGTGAGGTGTGACAACACTGCTGTCCTGTAGAAATCACTGTGATGCCTTATTTAAGGTTCAGAAAGCTGTTCTGTTGTCACAGGTTGTATTTTGCAAGGAGGACAGACAGGTAGTTTAAAGTGTCTAATGCTGCAGTTGTTTCTGCGGGGGAGTGGTGCACTCATCAGTCTGGCGTGGTGCAAAATGAGTAACTGATGTCCTGAGCGACCTAATTTGCTTTTTTGGAAGCCCAATGTGGTCATTACATGACTAAATATTCCAGACACTTGCATGAACTGTACGAGATTGAAGGTGAAATCATGGTCTGTTTCTCAAACGCAGGGGGCCTAATAAAGCTGTGAGATAGAGATGTGGGATAAGGTGGGGCGGCATTACCCAAGCAAGGAATCCTGAATGTGTTATAATAGTTTTGAAGAGACTAACGAAATGATACAAAAGCTATGGACAAAGGTGGAGGAAAGCTCTCCCTGCTGAGCTGTTACAGGATTTTGTCCCAGAACTGCCCTCTCATTAACATTTCGTGCTGCTTTCCTTAGCCCTCTGCAGGGTCTGACTGCTGCTTGGAGACATGGCGAACAAGCGAGTGGTGGCTCCACTGACATCTCAGCAGTGGCAGACACCTTCTAAATTGTTGGGAGGTCCTACTCAAACAAAGGATTCACTAAGAGAAGTGACAGTAGCTTTTAAATTGTACAGCATAAAAAAAGCTGTACAAGCATCTCGCCTCGATTTAGTAACCTACACATCCAGAATCTTGTCTTATATAGACAAGAAAATAATCTGCAGAAAATAACACACACAGCAGCAGATAACATTAGTCTAATTGCACACGCCATGCAACGGCATGTTTGTGGGGAGATCATGGCAATGCAGGTAACAAACCTGGATCTATTTACAGGCCTACCCGTGACAGCGAGGATGAAGAGGATGATGAGAAAAAAGGAAGAGGTTGTACCCTCCAGTATCAGCATGCCATGGTGCGAGTCCTCACACAGTTTGTAGCTGAATCCTCTGAGTTCGGAGGCCACTTGACCTATATGCTAGGCTCTGAGTGGCAGTTTGACATCACTGACCTTGTGACTGATTTCATGAAGGTAGAAGAACCCAAGATTGCTAAGCTTCAAGATGGCCGAGTTCTGGTTGGTCGTGAGCATGGCATCACCACGGTCCAGGTACAGCCTAACACGTGTCTGCAGCTTCCATAGGCACAGTTCTGGATGCACACACACAATAGCTAGTTAGCTTATACAATTAATTGCTCTCAGTAAAAAAAGCTGAAAAAAGTTTACAAGCTAAACATAAAATGAAGTTTGAACGGGTTTTCATTTATGCTATTTGCCACTTCCATAAAATACCTTTAGGTGAAACTTCTGAAGGGATTTATCCATGTTAACGTGACTAGCAACACAGTGAGATTTCCTGAACAATGGAACCAGTTACATGATGCACACAACTAGTTTCTTTTAAGTGGGACCTTATGAACCTAACTGTTAGGAAATTTTACCAAAGATCTGCATGCATCTTTATGTGCTGAAACATCTTAGAAAAATTAGTCCCTTTATGTTCACAAAATGAAACAAAAAAATCAACACAAAAATAATCTTCAGAAGTCTTTCAGAGTGTTCATGTTTACCACCTGTCTCGTCTCTTATCTAACTTCATGCATATTTCTTAATCAGACCAAAGGAATACTGGGGCTCTTCTTACTGACTGCAAACATCCATAATGTTCCAGTACCCAGTTCAACACTTTTGGGTTGAACTCAACCCAAAGAAACAGGTACTTTTAGGGCTCAGCTCCTTTCAGCCTAAAACAAATATCACAAAGAAGTCAAAGAATTTCTGCCCTTAAAGTGGCTCTCTCATTGTAATGAAGAAGAGCAGACAGCAGCTAGCTCTGATGCAGGTGGCTATGCTGTACATTTCTCCTGTTAGTTTAAACAAATCACACCTCAGATAGTTTGGGCTTGAACCAGCTGTTTCTGGCATCAGTAGAAAGATGATTGTCTTCTGAGCATGTTAGAAACAAGGTCTTAGAGCAAACTGACAGAACTATTGCGGCATTGAAAAATGGAGACAGGCACCCAGTGGGACTTTCAAAGTCCTTTTGCAAATCTCACTTTCATTTCATTCAGGTCCTCTGTCCCTATAAAGGCACCAGGCCAAGTTCCTATCAGCCAGGCTTTGTACACTTATTTATTCCCTTATTGAGTTTCAGTGTTAATCAGTGTCTTACACTACGTCGTGTGCTATACTGCATTCATAGGAGGTTTTACAGACCACAGAAAAATGACTTTTTTTAAAAAAAAAACCAAATCCATTTAATTTAATCTATACTCTATTGTTGAGATGAAGTTGCAATTTTGAAGTGATTGGTTGTTTTGATTAAATTATTTTTGTAAATAAAGTAATTTAGCAGCAAATGCATGTAATGTCTTGGGGGGAACCTCAATTACAGCTTATACATGGATGCAACAAACCCAAGATTAACCTGAAGTGTTACGCCGATTAGAGTCTGCTCTTGCTTTGCCACCCAGCTGGTTACTGTTTCATCAGGCAGGGCATTTGCTTTCTCTTTTCAAGGTCCTGTCACCTCTTTCCGATTCCATCCTGGCAGAGAAGACAGTGATAGTTCTAGATGATCGTGTCACCATTACAGATCTAGGAGTACAACTAGTTTCAGGCCTGTCCCTCTCCTTACAAATCAGCAAAGGAAATAAGAGAGCTATCGTTTCTACCACATCTGCATACGATATCCTTCATACTCCAAAACAGGTATGAGCCAAGGTATTATATAGAATTAATTTATGTGTTTGTTGTGCTTTGTCAGAAGCTAGAGATAAACGACTTGCTGTAAATTTTAGACAGCACATGTAACGTATGACTTTGTGAAAGCAAAAATACATAGTAAAGGCTGTTCATCTTACTGCCCAGCTCCTGCAGGGGCAAACACCCACACAGAATGACCATTAAACTCTTCAGAACTAGTCCGGAGACCTGCGCAGCACAGGGAGGGTGGCGGACGTGCCTGCGCATGCATGATGCTGTAGGAAGCGTGTGTGTGCCGCTGGATGGGAAAACACCGCTCAGCTGTGTCAGCAGCGGCAGAAAGCCCCTGCCGTAACGGCCTCACAAAGTCAGCTCAACCAACAGGCCTTTTGGCTGCACGTACACAAGTTTTCGTGACCTGCATTGCTGAAATCTGATGAGTTTGTGCTTATTTTGAACCGTATAATTGGAGGAATTAAATGGCTTTTGATGAGACCACAGAATAAATTACATATATCTTTTTAATTGTATTTATTCTAAAATTGAGACTCTGTATCACCAGAGAAAGTATGGCGTTTTAGCACTAGAAATTTGCAGTAAGGAGGCAAATTGTTTTGAACAGCATTAAAAATGGCTTTTTTGTCAGTGTTTCTATAGTTCCCAGAGAAGACTACAATCACTTTTGTATATTTCACATAATCTTGTATATTTGAAAGCATGACAGAAAATTTAAAATATTGCATTGAGCTATGTTCTTAACTTAATTTGTTTCAGTGGGCTGAATGGGATCACCATCCCGACACGTAACAGCTCTGCTTGTTGTATTAAATATGGCATTAGAACTGCAGTGTCACAGAAATTCCCCAAATTAGGTCCTTTATAAAATTCATTAACCACAACTTTGGAAACATGATTATTTTCATCATGAGGCCCTGGCATTCCAAAGAGGCTTCTCACTTCAGACTGAACAAAAGAATTGTCAATATTTCTGTCAGCACCTTTTATTAAATTTAGATGACCGTGTCTTGGACAGCTCCCGAAGATGAGCTACGTGCCTAGCTGGTCTAGAGAACACAAATCTACAAGAAGAAACTGAGAAGCAGAGTAGACTTTTTGATTTAAAAAAACCCCAAAGCAACCAGCAACCAATATAAACTGAAGTTAAATACTGTATTTATTTTGCCAATGTCAAATAGATTTAAAGCAACTGTCTGTTATCTGCTCTCTTACCTTTCACGCTTTTTTTTTTTTTTTTCCCCTCACCCTCTCTCCCCCCAGGAAGCCATAGTCAGCGCTTGGATTTTGTTCAGTGATGGGTCAGTGACGCCGTTAGATATTTATGACTCCAAGGACTTCTCCATCACCATCACCTCACTGGATGAGATGGTAGTGTCTGCACACCAAAACCTTCAGTCCAAATGGCCCGGCATAGTGGCGGAAGGGGACGGGCAGGGACCTCTGATTAAAATCGAAATGGTCATCAGTGAGCCATGCCAGAAGACAAAGCGGAAGAGCATTCTTGCTGTTGGGAAAGGAAGCGTCAAAGTGAAGTTTGGTCAAAAAGATTCTGACCAAAAAGGAAGCACTAATGACATTGATGATGTGGATAGAGATTTTAAAAGCCATGCAAGCAATTCTATAGAGAAACCTGCAGAACAAGAGAGGACAGCACAAGAATGGTCCAAAAACCACGAGGACGTGTCCAGTCACGAGGACAATGCAAACAAAAGCACAACTTTCATATCTCCTGTTGATCAGGAGTCCCTGGAGGAGGGCCAGCTCCAAAATAACCCAACTGCCTTCACAGGTTTCCCCACGCAAGTAGAAATTCCAGGAGAAAACAATCCCAGTGATCTCACGTTGACTTCAAGAGGATTAACAGATCTGGAGATCGGCATGTATGCCCTGCTGTGTGTTTTCTGCTTAGCAATCTTGGTCTTTTTGATTAACTGCGTGGCATTTGCTTGGAAGTACAGGCATAAAAGGTTTGCCGTGAGTGAGCAAGGCAACATCCCCCATTCCCATGACTGGGTCTGGCTTGGAAATGAGGTCGAACTGCTGGAAAACACAGTTGACATTTCGCTCCCGTCAGAGGAGTGCACTACCATGATTGACAGAGGAATGCAGTTTGAAGAAAGCAACTTTCTCCTTAATGGGAGTTCTCAGAAGACTCTTCATAATCATATCCTCAGATCTTCTGAGTACCTTTGTGAAAAAGAAGTTAAAAGTGAACCTATAAATCCTTCTGGGCCAAAGCAGAAGCGAGTAAAGTTCACTTCGTATACAACAATACTGCCGGAGGATGGAGGTCCCTACACCAATTCAATTCTATTTGACAGTGATGATAATATTAAATGGGTATGCCAAGATATGAATCTTGGTGATTCCAAGGAACTTAGGGACTATATGGAAAGACTGCAAGACAATATGTAAAACTACTTTCTTATGTTTGTAATCACCTTTATGCCTTCTGTTTATGGATGGTGGAGCAGTCAGTCCAGTCAGCAATAGGAACAAGACAGTCCAACCCTGGAGGTACTGAGATGATAACCTGGTATCACTGAGCAGGTACAAGAGGCTGGCTGAGGTAAATCTGTTTCACCACAAACCAGGATGTGCCCCTAAAACAGCTGCCTGTAGGTGTTGAAGGTGTCACACATGATGGCTGTTTTTGTATACTGCCTGGTACTAGCAAAATGCTAATACAACTACGCTCAGACTCAGAGGAGACTTCATTTGTTTGCCATCTCTCATGATAAATGGTAAATCAAAAAAGAAAGGGATATTTGTTTGCATTGATTTTTCTAGTCGTCGTCCTTTGTAAAGCACAGTGGACATTTCTTGCTTACAGCCTGAAACGAGGCTTACATTAAAAGGGATCTGAATGAATCTAATTTTATTGCCTATGTGCAATGCAGCCAAGTAGTCTTATTATTTTTTACAGATATAAAAACCCCCATGTGGTTAATTTCTTTTCCTGTTGTTTATGAATTTTATTTGACTAAGGGAACATTAAATATTTTCTTTGAAGGCTTTTCTTTTCAGTTGTACCAAAGTGTAGTATGGTAATATTTAAAATGATTTAAGTTTTCTATTCATCTGCATCAGCCCTAGAGATACCTCCTTCCTCACTGATTATTGTTCTCTTTCCGTATGGGTATATGGGTCGTTAGTATTTGAAACATAGAAAGATATTAGAACTCTTACTGGGAAAGGGTTGTATCTTCTTACAGGGAACTGTAAATATAATAATAAACCCTGGAAAACAAAAATCAAGGAGTAGCCCTGGGTTTACTTTTGTCATTGCTAATATGAAAAAGTAACCTGCAGCAAAACAGCGCATACTTCAAAGGAAGATGCTTTGCTGAAACAGCAGCTTGGTTGACAATACACATTATTATTATAATGAGAAAGTCAAATGTGGTATTGAAATGCATAGAATTCAAAGGAAATTGCCTAGCAAATAAGCAAAAGCTTGGAGTCACCAGAATAATTAATACATTGACAGTAGAGTTCAGCAGGACAGAGAAGTCCATGCTCAGCAGCTAGTGCCCCAGACCCTGCCTGCAACATCTCTGACCGTAAGGCCATTAAAGAAAAGGTTTTACACCGTGTTCCGTTACAAAAGGAAGAAGGAAAGAAAGGACACACTGGGCACATTATAAAGTGACTAGTCCCAGTTTTAACATGGAAAACACGCTGGAGATTCAAAGCTACCATTTCATATGCACTAAGTGTATTTTGTTACTGAAGGGTGACTGAAAAATTGAAAATTACAGTTTGAAAAAACTGAAACTATGTAATACTTAACAAAACCAATAAAGCACATGTTCTTGTGACGGATCCTGTGCAGTAAACACAAGATCCAAATTACACCTGCCTTACATATTGTAGCTCCCATCTTTTAGGTAGATCAAGATAGGATTTGAATTTGATCATTCAGTTCTGTTATTAGAACAGACCAAACAACCTTAACTATGGGAAGTTCTGCATTTGGATTCTAAACCAGAACTGGGAATGTGATTAATATAACTACTGCAAAATAAGGGATTTTTAATGGTGAGACTAGATTCTAAAGTGAGGACACCAGGCTTATATAAGTGATTAGAGACTTATGTTTGCTGGCACTGAATCGCATAGTGAGGGGATGGCATCTGTTAAAATCTAATTTTAAGCAGAAAAAATAATAGAGCACAGAGATGCTTCTACTTCATAAGGGATGCAGCCCTTGTGCATCAAATGAAATCTTGGGTTATTTAACAAATGTTCTCTCCTCTTTAAATGATCCACACCTTGTAAGGAGATATTAATTCCTACTATGGTCCTTATTACTAAAAACATAAAAATCCCTTTTTTGAATTTAACGTCTCTTCCCAACGTGTTACTTTGTATTCGTCCCAACAATAACACAGAAGTGTTCTCTGCACAATACTAAATGAGTATAAATCAACCACAAATAAATGTAGTCTTGAAATCAGAGGAGACTTGCTGATGGTAGCTGCAGGCCACAAGCAGCACTGCTGTCTCCATGAATGGATATCCACCAGTTCACCAGTGAAGCTGAGATCTCACAGCAGTGTACTGGACTCCACGACCTGTTTCTTCACTGTGGCCCCAGTTCTGCTAAGCACAGCAGCAGATGCTGAACTCCATCCCCACTCAGTGCCACAGAAGCACACCGAGTGCCAGGGACGTACAGGTGTGCTCAGCTCCTCTCCTGACTCATTAGTGGGTAATGGAAGCCAACAGCTTTATTTACTTCTTCAGGAAATTTACATTCAAGGGCTACAGCTTGGAAGACTGAAGATCGCTAAGTCAGGGTGCTCTCTACTGTTGCATTGGGTGTCCTTGGACTTGCACCTGGGCCCTAACCCCGCTCTTCCATAGTACCTACAAGTGGCTATCCGTTCAGGCGCTGTGCTAGTGTGTGGAGGAAGGAGAGCCCTACATGCAGTGAGGTCACTGCTAGACGCCACCAAAGGAGCCCTCAGGCCTTTTCAGCGTTTACTTGACACATGGTTTGCAAACCCCTGTGCTTTCAGGTGTTGCTAGAGACAGTTATAAATGCAGGGTTCCAGGACTGCTAGTGCTGGACCAGAAATACTTCCATTCTGGTGTTTGACAGAGCACGTACCTAGAATACACTGTGGAGCGGGATGCGACCTGTAGGTAGGGTCTGTGTTCTAGTTACCATAGGGTGGTAAAGTCCTAGCTCGGTATAGCATCCGTCAGCGTCGTCATGAAGTTCTTCAGTGGCTGAGTGTGGGGCTGCTTCAGAGTCATGACTTTTGCAGTCATAGACATCATACTATCCCAAAGTTAAATTATATATCACTATCCCAAAGTTAAATTACAACTACAGCTCGTTAGAAAGGAGTACAGCCACTACAGGTGATCAATGCAACAATGGAATTGGATACAGCTTTTCACAGAAAAGAAATCTACAACTGCAGATTATATGGCCTTTTTTTTGTTGTTGTTTTTTTTTTTTTCTTATATCCTATGCTGTTACATCCAAGTTCTTACGTGGAAAAATGGCAATACAAAAACCAAAAGAAAGTGGAAAGAAAGAATTAATTCTCAGTAAAACTGGGATAACACCAATAAAGTGGAATTATTGTAATTGTTGTGGCTTTATGCTGGTTTAAGTGCTTATGCTACATCTCATAAAATCAAAAGGAAAATAATTTAGATGAATATATTTGATGCACAATATAGTTGTGAGTTGATCTGTCCTTTTAAAATGAAATATCTCAAATTTTAGTTTCAAAATGATAACATACTTTAAATGTAAGTAAATTTAGCTAAAAGTTATTTTAATAAAACACAATTATCTGATTCACCTAATTTTTTTCCAATTAGTCTTTTAAACTAAAGTCTTGTATTTGTGGAATATGTAATATTCCACTTTACTGTTAGATGAGTAGCGTTGATACCTGGATAGAAGAGTCTCAGCTTTTGAGAGTACAAAGCAGAAGTAGCCAGTGGGTCAACAGGCACAATACGCATGTATGCAGGAAACGAGAACTGTCTGAAAAAGAAAACAGAAAGTACACGGGCAGATTAATTAGAATTACACTTCAGTAGGTGCCCAGGAAAGCAACACCTGTAATTTAATACTGAACCAACAGCACATCTTACAGCATGTCTAGAGAAGACATTGTGAGCGATTTCTTTGCCTGCTAGCAAGGCAAGGCAGTATGTAGCATCAATACATACAGCAGGAGACACCCAGGAAAAATTCTGTAAGCAAAGAGCGGATGAATGGAACATGAGGAATTTGTGAACTTCAGAAATAAAGCTGATGCCAGACCCTCAGCTCTTGTCACCACAGCTGAGTGACTTACGGCAGCTGAACACAGGCGTACAGAGAACGGAGAAGCAAGAGCTGGGAGCTCGCACTGGCGCAGAACTTCCTTCATTTGGCCACCACACGCAGCCGAGCTCCGCGGGGCTTGTCTGCGCCGCCTTTCTCATTGAAGTAAGAACTTGGGAAACCAGTGCCCTGCTCTCCTCTTGATGTAGAACCACATTGATTAACTTTTGAGCTGCTGTTTCATATTGGGGAATGTACAAGAAAATCTTACAGCCATACAACAGAGTGCAAACAGTCCATTATGTAATGGACCCCCCTGTATTTCAAGGTAGAGTACCCTATGAATGAAATACCGATTTTTCATAGTGGATATTCTCTTTTCTGAAATATAAATCGTGCACTACATTGAAATACACTATAGTGTATTGTGAAATGCATACATTAATTGCTGAATCTATAACACTGAATATGTATATACATCACATCCAAGATATTTATACAATATAATAAGTCTTAGATGTATAACATAATGAATTCTGTACAAAATAAACTGTAAGTTAAGACAATGAAAGAGAACTTTCATATCTGTGTAATTTGTATGCTGATTGTTATTCAAACCTCAGTTTTCATCTTTAAATGTGCCATTTAAAAAGAATACTTATTTTCTATAGGCAGATATCTGAAATAAAGACTTCACTCTTCAAAAAAGAACCAACTGAAAGACTGTGAAAGAAACAGATCCTACTGGAGAAATAAACGTAATGTTCATGTATTTTTTTTTTTTTAAAAAAAAAACTGACTAAACCATTTTGCATTTATACTGGTCAAGGTGATCTGCTGGTTGGGTTGAGGGTGATGTGCCCCAGCAGTCTGAACAGTAAATCAGCAGAATCACCAGCATATGGATTGGTCACGTGCCTCCTTGCTCAAAGCAACACAAATTGCAGGATTACGTAGTCTGAGGGTTTCGCCCAAGTTCCCTGCAAGCGGTGCGCCAGCCCTGTCCCTGCAGTGAGCGATCCCTTCCCAGCACCACACGTGAGGAGCAGACGGACACACCGAATGAGTCTTGCAGAGAGCAGTAGAGAGGTATGCCTGGATTGAAAGGAAAAGGGAACAAACTTAAGCTGTCCCTTTAGCTTTCCGGTGTGAATCGTCACAGGTCAGATTTCTGATTCAGTGTTCTGAATTTGCTTACGTTCCCATTAGAATAAGACAGTCTCAAAGTTTTAAGTGACTGCTGACCTCATCACAAGAGCTACTGGCAAGTAGCTTGCTAATGCCAGAACGGGAAATCGAACCTCAGTCTTTAGCTTTTGCTCAAGGCCTTGCAAATGGTGGCAGAGCCAGGAACACCGACTCTCCTGACACCTCCCATGGTAATCAGGCCTCCCACGGACACCGCAGTACTGGACAACCAGCACTTAGGAGGCACCTCCATCATCCTGCTGCTGTTTTAAGCTGGACCATGTTTGAGATCTGACTGTACAAACTCACTGCAAAGGTATGGGCTGCCTTTGTACTAATGGGAGCAGTTTAACGTCACCTGAATGGTTTAATGGTCACTATTGTAATTTCTAATGTATTGAAATGTGTTTTTATATAAAGTCAATTGGAGAAATGGATTGAAAACTGTGATTTAGGAAGTGCCTCAGAGAATCTAAACTCTAATGTGCTTTGGGCACAAATTCCAGTCAGTCACCACTAAGTATTCTGAACAGTAAAATTAGAAACATTTTCCATAAATGACACTTATTTTGTACTAGCAGTTACATTTGGTCCCTATTTGACTATTACTATGACACCCTTCCCCTTAGCAGCACCTTGCTAGAGAGTCACCAGTGGATCTACTCACACTGCGGTGCTCTATTCAGCGTAAGTAAAAGTACCAGGCTAGGAGCTTTAACAGAAAAATAGTCCTTACAGTTATATTTTACACACGTGCACACAGACACACACTCAACTCCTCAAAACAACTACCACAGGTGTAAAATTTTAACTATCAATGTGTGTGCACTGTGTAACCAAAAATAATTACCTGCATTCATTTGTGAAAAAAAAATAGCCCAATAAATACAACTTCTTTTTTTCTCCCAAGAACGTGAGCTTTCAGGATTTGGCAAGCCAAAGGCCCACGCAGTGATATTTGTCACAAATTAAATGTGCCATATCCTGAAGGCTGCCTCAGTTGAAACTCCCACTGCTCTTGTTAGGAGCTGGACTGAGACAGGACCAGAGACAAACAATGACCCGTCAGGTTTGGAGCAGAGAGGCTGGGTTTGTCCTCATGTTACACAAACCTGGACCCCGCTGTTCCCAATCAGTAGCACCTCCAAATGGAGCGAGTGAGGTGTCAGTGTTTACATAACTGGTGACACGTTCCATTATGTAGTGTCCATTAAGCTTAAGAGATTTTCTTTGGTGAAAATGGAGCCAGTGTGCAAAATTAGCTATTAATTCTGCACCTTCCCAATGCAGGCCACCTGGCATAACTTCAGATGTCTTCTTTTTTCTATCCCAGTGACCCGTGTGCCTAGGGTCTGCAAAGGTTTGGTTACTGGGAATAAAATTAAGCTTTATTAAGTTTAAATTAGTTATTAAATTAATAAAATTAAGTTTTATTGAAAGAGGCAGCTTATTTGAGAGATTAAAAGCAAAGTGGATGATGTTGTGAGACCTCTTCTGAGACTCCTAAAGTGCACCATAGTGTTACTTGCTTCCAAACACACATATCAGCATAAGGGTTTATGAACCAATGCACATGAAGACTTGTGTGGTTCCTTCCAATAATCTTGGGTTAGTCAGTTTAAAAATCAATGGGATCTGATGATCTAAAAAACAAGTAAGGAGCTCAAGATTTAGTGGAAATGAACAGTGGATATTTTTAATCCTCCAATTTAAAGCTGGTAAGCAGAACAGAATATACTCCACTATGCTGTAGTAGTATCTGTAGGATTTTTTTTTTTTCTCTACTCAGTAGCATTTAAAAAAGAACCATTATTGGCCATAGGAACAACATTCTGATCTCCCTGAAATCTATGACTGTTACAAAGCATTCACATTCATCTAGGTCTATCTATACTATATTTATAATTTATGCTTTCATTACAAAGAATGATGCCATTTTACAATATATTTCCACTGCAACCCTACCCATTAGTTATTTTCTGTGCTCAAACAGCACATGGGTAGGAGTTACTGTATGCTGTGAGTAGGATATAAATTTGGTCCCATGGAATTGTGATGACTTTAAACATGATCAGGATTTCCTGGTACTCTGGGTACCACTGCTAGCCAGACCAAAGCCCACGGCACTTGTACTGGCCGAAGTCTGACCCTAGCTAGGGGCAAAGGGAACACACGTGCACACCAATACTTAACAATATTAAAAGGTTCTCCTGCTTATTGTTCCAAACTCCCTTCTTTCTGAGTACATGTGCCAGTGGAATTTATAGTGCCTATATATTCAAGTGTATGTACTTTCTTCATAAAGTGAAACTAGTACTTTGTAGAATGGATTTTTGTATGAGTTTAGGTTTTGCATTTTTAGACAAGAGCTTGAAACACAGAACAGTCCATTAAAGGCCATAGCAGTTCTTCTTGCAAAGGCATCCACACACTAGGCACCCAACACTGATAAAGCTGTCAGATGAAATACAGTCTGGGCACAGGGTTAGTGTGGAGTAATGCCAGACCTCGCATAAGAACTGACATTTGTTCTATAGTTGAAGTTCATGGTCTATAATCTTTGCAGGGATTCTCTCGCATCACAGAAAACATCACCTATCATGAGAGGTGCTTAAAAAAGGGAAGCACAAGTTAATTGCATCTTCTTTAAAAAGAATAAATAAACAGAAACCCAGAAAACCCATAATGAAGGCTTAACCTCTCTGAAAAAGCGCAAGTTGGCATTACTGTTCATTATGAATTAGCAACTTATTAAAACATTCAAAAAAATTGTAACATATAAACAGATGACATTTACTATACCACAGGCTATAAATCAACCTTTCACTTGAGGTAAAATATTCCTCCTTCCACGGACAATTAATTTTGACAAGGTATTTAATTTTATTTCCAATAGATAGATTAAGAGTGTGTTTTATGTTCACAATTTAATTCAATTTTGGAATACAGTGAATGGTCAGAGCCAAAACACAGACAGCCGGGCAAGCTAAGTAAAGCCACGTGGCTAGTACAAGGAAATAAAGCTATAGAAGGGAACTCTATGTCTAATCATAGTTAAGCCTTTGTTAATGTTTCCCCTTGGTTTGTATATACTGGGTATAGGTATCTCTTTTTATCCCATGTGCAGTAAATAAGACACACTGATACCACTTATACTATGCTACATACGCGTGTAGCATACATGCATACATATGGCGTCATTACCAATAACTAGCTGACAACACTAAATTGGCCAATTTAAATGAAAATATTGTGGAATCTTTTTTTTTTTTTTTTTGTAAATCTAAATCACCTGCTCACTTCCAAAAGCCTGCTTCACAAAGACAGGTTACAAGAACCTTTTTTTTTTTTTTCTGGAGTAGTTTAGCAAGGACTAGAGAGATTGCTATGCAGCAGGACACAAAAAGCAAAATGAAAAGCGTTACCCAAAGCTGGAGGATGTTAATTCCATTGACATCGGTTATTGAATAGAGTGGCTCAGCCAGGATCCCCACCTGCTCTACTGTGAGCACAAAAGGCTGTTTTCCACAGTTTTTCACTGAAGAGTAAGGACACACTGGTCCTGCTGCCAGCTCCCCACCTTACTGAAGCCCGCTTAGAGAAGGGCCCTGCACAAACGGGAAACACGGTGGTGCTGCGCTCCCTTCCACTCCTTATCTCCAACTAGGAGAGGGGAAGGGGCTCAGCGGGGGCTGGGGGAGATCAGCGATGGCCCAGATACCACATGGTTGAAAACACCGGTGGCAGCAGCAGCAGCAGGGTGCCTGCTGGCCACAGAACTGTCAGTCACACGCTGTGGGCTGACTGAGGACCCCAGGTTCAGGGCAGGGGGTGTGCAGGAGGGTGCCCAAGGCGAAAGGAGGCAGCAGACTGTTGCCTACCTGACCAGGAGCCATAGGAGGCAACACAATCTTCCTCACACAACTACCAACTCGTGTTCACTTTCCCTTACCTTGATGAGCCTCATTCTGCGATTTGCTATATGGTTGTGCAAAGCCACCATTTTGGGTTGTCGTTAATTAACTCATTAGTGATACAGAAGACAACAAAGACAGCGCACGCACACACATGCGGGGCCTGGCTCTTCGTTTCTTGGTCTTTGCCAGTGAGGGCCTATGCTGATGTGATTCCAGTGGCCCCAGATGGCCACAGCTGCTACAGAGCCCGGCTCTGTCGCACAGGAGCTTACTGAAGGGACTCGGCTCACGCAAGGCTCTCACAAAGTCAGGCTTCAGTGAAAAAAATCTAACGCGAGAATTGCTGCGTTGGCTCACGGTAATGGCCATCTAACGCTGATGCCCTATTGTAGTCTATAACCACAATGAGATGATTCAGCAGATGTCTAGGAAACCTACAGTACGGGGCACGGGTTTGTGCAATAGCATCTCTGTCAGACCGACACACACTAAAAGTTTCCAGCCAATGCCAGATAAATACAAGCTGTGGTTCAATACAACAAATGCAATTACTTTTCTAAACTGCTCTATAGTGTAAAAGCACGGAGGTAGGTACACTTGTTTAGGTACATGGTTACATGACTGCTGGAAATAAATACATAAAATGACCTCCTCTGCCCAGCATATTCTAAAGTACGGTGTGTGGTGCCTGTGTTGACTCTCGGTTACAACCAGCCCAGTGCAGAAGAGGGTTGCTCAAGTTCTTTCCTGGCTTTGAGCTCTCTCAAATGAATTACTCTAACTTAGCAAATGCTTTAAAAGCACCAAAGTGTGCAGCACCAAATTAGAGACAAAACCAAAGATTTCAGGTTTTTAGGGTTTGTGCCAGAAGAAGCTGAGCACACAACTAAAGCCATTTAATTTGCTGCCCTACAGAAGCTGCACTCCTCCAGACAAGGTTTCTAAAGGGCATTCCCTACACTGGGAAAGAGCTCATCCTATCTTAGTGCATTTCTTCCTGTTGACACCCCCAGAGAAATTATGCCAGAAGAAAGGATACCTGATCGTAGTAGGAATGTAATGAGTCATTTCAGGATTCTCTGATTACTTTTCAAATAGGATTATATGCTGATGCCTACCATGCTGAGAACCATGCGACTGCTCCACCTCCTGCACCCTGTCCGAAGTGGCACAGGGATGGGCACCCTTGGACTGGCCTGCACACAGGTGCAGATGTGGGGTACATCAGCAAACGGACAGTGGCAGTGTAGGAGGAGAAAAAAACTTTATCATAAATGCAGACGGCTCATGCTGGTGAGGATTGTGCACATCAGTAACAGAACAAATCAGCCAGTCCTTTTCTTAAGTTTATTACACGCCCAGGAGCCACCATAGCGTTCCTGAGACAACTGCTTCCACTTTAAGCTTCATTTAAATAAGGACCCTTGACATAGTATTTCTGAAGGCAAACAAGGATCAAAGCAAGGATTTTGTTTTATGTTCAGCTTTTATTTGACTGTGATACCTTTTTTAAACTGCGGCTTACTTTGTTACGCTCTTGGTCATTGTAACTCATGAGGATGTATAGTACTGCAAAAAAGAAACGCTGTTGATCTGTGCCAGCACTGTATATACCAGCAATCCCCAAATAACGTAAGTATGTTTTTGTAAATATAACGCAGTTTGAAAGTCAACTAGTTCCCTTGACTTGCCACAAGCTGATGGAGCGTCCCTACCTAGAGACATACCAGCACATGGGGCTGCCTTTTGCATTCATTTTCTGCCATTTTTAAATATGAAAATTTTGAAATTACTTTGTACAAACCCTTGGAGCCATTCAATCTGGCCATTAACTTGGACTCACTGATAAAATTAGTCACCTATTGCTTCTGTTCAAGGCTGGTGGTTTTTTTTTTTTTAGCAAGGATACAGGGGTCTTCTATTACAGAATTTCCCCTCTCCCCAGGACCTGAGCTAGCCTCTAGCCAACACCACTCCTCATATTACAAGTTCAAGCCAGAGGATAGGTCACGTTGAGAAGGCGGCCAGTATGACTCACATTTAGATGCCTTTTATCTGAAGGCTACATAGATATTGTGTTTCTACACTCAAAGGACTAGCAGTTTTCATGTATAAACCCCAAGATTTCTTACCATCTTTCTTAGAAATCCTTTTCATGAAAGGTAACAACCCATAGCACTACAGAAGCTTCTTTTTTTCCTGCCAGGGAAGGAAAAATAGAGGCTAGAAACACTGAGGTAGCCACATCAGCACAGAAGTTAGGAATAGTTGGCATTTTCTCAGTAACAGCATCACATGCTCTGTAAATGACACATCACGCAATTATCTGCATGGTGTAAAATGAGAAAACCGAAGAATAGACTCACAGCTGTTTTCTTTTCTTCATGAATGGGGCAAATGTGTTAGAAGTGTGCCAGATCTCCTAATTACTTAAAACTATATGCTTTTTAGTGAATCTATTTCTGCCTGGTTTAATCTTTTTTTAACACTGCTTTTATATACTAAACCTGGCTTGTCTTTACTATGAGATTTGTTTGGCTTTGTAGTCAGGAAAAAAAAAATAAATCTCACAAAGATGTTGCAGTTGTCTTCCTACACTGCAGCAGGCCAGCAAGAGGCAGTGGGGATGGTGATGGCCCTTCTGCTGTGCAAGAGGGGGGAGCGCGCAGGCAGGGTGCAACAGCAGGTCCCCAGCCTTGGCTGCCTCAACAGTGCCAACAGCTGCGTCCAGCCTGGGCCCCAGGAAAAAGCTGTAATATTTTCAAATGTTCTTTGGCATCTACATTTATTTTGACATCTCTTACAGTATCCAAATACCTTTAACAAATTTTTTAAGTGGAGAGAAGGCTAAATCTTCCTGAAAGCTAACGGGACTTGTGTTCCCAGGTGCCACTGGGTAGCATTCTCCAAAGCATCATAAATGATTTATAACCTTGACCTACCAGTCAGACAGCACGACTTAGTCACATTTGCAGGTTTTTTGCTTAAGCATTATAGCAAGAAAAGCTTATTAGAGCCACAGTGACAGATACCTGTCACTCACTTCGCCACCTATACTGAGAAGCATTTGGTTCAACTATTTTGCTATTGAGCAGTATTCGCTTTGTTCTGTTTCCAGCAAAAGAGGGCACTTGTCCTACACCTAAATTAGAAAACACATGCTCTGTCATTTCTATTGTAGTCATACCTTAGTGATCCATTAAAAATGAACCAGTTCACTGAACAGAGAAACTAAAATGATAAACTTCCAAATCAGAAAAAAAAAAATAAAAAAACCCAATGCTTTGGGCAACAGCTTCGTGTTTTTAACTCCCATCTCAACGAATGCATCCAATTAGTTTCAAAACTACACATCTGCTTCATCCTCCACTTTTCTTTCTCCTTTGGAATGGAGACATCTTTCCAAAGCCTGGAAAAGCTACTTAGCACTGGTGAGACCATATCTGGAGTACTGTTTCCAGTTGTGGATGCCCCACTAGAAGAAAGACATGGACATACCCGGTCAGGTCCAGTGAATGGCCACTAAAATGATGAAGGGATTGCAGCATCTGACACGTGAGGCAAGGCTGAGAGAGCTGGCACGGTGTAGCCCTGAGAAGTCCCAGTCTCTCAAGGACAATCTTAACAATGTTTTTAAGTACCTGATGGGAGGGAATAAAGAAGATGAAGCCAGATTAACTCTCCATGCCTTCCAGTGAAAGGACAAAAGGCAAAGGGTACTAATTGAAATACAGAAAAAACGAGGTAGCAAACACCTGATACCTGGGGATATTGCAGATGGGCCAGAACTGTGCTTTGCTGTGTCCCCAGTGAACCAAATATGCTGCAAGAAACAAAGAACTAGGAGTAAACTGAACTACGAAAGGGAAAACACCATTAAATGACCCTTTGCCATCATCAGCTACTATACATCTTGGTAGCTATTAATGCTTAACTGTGCAACAAGTACTTAGAGAGGGTGTTTTGTGCACTGCATTCTGGGCAAGGAACATAACACAATTTGTTTCCTCAATTACCATCTAGTAGTAACAGGCAATGTATAGACATGTATAGAGACAGGAAACCTCATGGGAGCTAGGGACTAAATGCAATGCTGAGCCAGAGCTCACTACATCCCACTCCGTGTCAGACTTGTCTGCACACAAAGGGTTTTTTTAAGATTAGCTGCACAGTGATTCTGGCTAGGTCAAGGCTGTGTAAGCATACAGGTGAAAAACCTGTGCACGCAGGTACTAGGTAAGTCTAAATGCCTTTAAAGATGTGCATTATGGTCCCTATTCTAGTGTGCTGGAAAAATACCTAAGTCACAGTAGCAATGTACAAGTGTATGGTAGGGTAGGTATGTATGGTAGGAAAGAGGAAGACAGTAAAGGTAGCATGACATTGCCAGCCAAATATTAGCCCCATAATTTTTTTGAGTGCACTGCTAGTTCAGCATCTATTGAGACATCTGTGTCTGAGGAGAGCTCTAACAAAGGACAGTATTTGAAAGCCAGAGGAGCTTGGAATCATGATGGTTTGAATATGATAGCTCTCAATAAAGCTGGTAGGACTTGCTTCTGCTCCCACAACTGCTCACCGGAAAGGTACAAGAGATTGCGTCCCATACCGTCCATCCCGTGGGGAGTGCTGGATGCAGAGCCCTCAGGTTGATATGGCCTACTTTTGACAGTGACTTCCATGAACTGCTTTCTCTCCTCCCGCTGTAGACATGCATCACTGCCCAAGGGAGCTGAGCCCTGGCTGGCCACAAACCATCTGTCTTCTCTTGGCTACAGATTTCCCAGCAGCAGCAGAGCAGGACCCAGATCAGACCACACTGCTTGGTTGGTTCCTCATGGCATGCTCTGACTGACTGATCTGAGATGATTCAGAAGGGGCTATTTTTAGTGACACATATTATAAACTTTTCACATTTGCTTCCTACAGAGGCTGCCCACATCTGGTGCTTCATTGACCCTGTTCTAATGTTGGGAAGCACCTTGGATGCCCCTCTCTCGTTTGGTAGAATTTCAGGATAAATTAGAGGAGACAATGTACAGTGAGTTTTTGGCATCCCTTTGTCAAACACACATCATCCAAGCCTGGAGCTACAATGTGCCATTGACAGAATATCTTCTGTGTGGTTCCTGCCTTTGTGCATGCTGCACTCAGGTGTTAGCATGCCCCTTGCACACTAGAAAAGGTAAGCAGCATGTTTTGCCATCTTCTCTAGATCTTTTTTGCACTGGTTTTGTAGAGATAAGAAGGTCTTTTGCTAGCCCCCTTCAGTTTTCTTCTTCAGTTACTGTAAGAGGCATAGCAACTTTACTAATTTATTTGCAGAAACCATTGAAGATTACATCTACTGTGATCAAATCCCCTTAAGTAAAATATAAACCGCTACTTCTCTGAATGTAAAGCCTAAATCAATAATGGACATGAAATCATCAAGTTTAATCTCAAACACAGTGAACCCAAGTAATCACTCTTCTTGATATAAAACTAATTCTGTTTGACAATAAAATACTACTAGTCTGTGCCATAAACCAATGGAACAAATAATTTTCTTAACCCTGACAGTTGCTGTCCAAAATCATTACATCTCCTCTCCTCAGCGATCAAGCATGTCACTATAGTACTATTTCAGCTATAAAACACATCACATGCACCAGAACTTTGAAAGACTTTCTTTTTAAGAAAATTGTTACGGCATTTTCTCTTTTTCCTATTTGCCAAAATCGCACAGTTTGTACAAGGAACACAGAAGCAACACTTCAGATGTTCCTTGGCATATAGCTAGATTGTCTCTCAAATTTGTGTCGAATGAATTGAGCCCCAAATGCAGGTATCACAAAATCCATAATCAATAGCAGTGAGACAGGTTTCTTACAAATGTACATCAATGTAATTTTTGCAGGAGCTGCGTGTTTCCTTCCTGCACTGGCAGAAAAAGACCCAGAATTCAGAGAGCTTTGCCAAGGGGTCCACCCACATGGGCTGCTTTGTAGGTTGGTGTCTAAAATGCTGCAGCATTTGTTAGTACATAGGAGACTGAAATGCATGCCAACACCCAGCCCAGCACATATGGATGTCTGCAGACGCATGCTAGGAGTACCTGGCCACATTCTTGTCATGTTTCTCAGAACCAGAGCTCCTTGTGTAATCTTGACACAAAGCCCATAAATTCCTGATGTTACTGATAAATAATACACCAGACGTCCAAGATACAAAAGCCACTTCAGCTGCCCATACACGCCAAGGCCTCTGATTACAGAAAACTGAGCCGTGTGGATCTTTAGGGTGACAGCCAACCGAAAACCAAAACACCACTACTCCGGAAAGCAGAAGCGTTATCTAAGAATAACTTGTCCTTGCAATGAAATGGAAGGCAGGCCAGCAGGATGGGAACACGGGCCGACTGAGCAGACGCCCCCAGCCGAGGCTGCAAGCAGTCAGTGCTTCTCTGCCGCTGCCTTGCGGGTGGGGTGGGTGCGATCATGGACATGCAGGTGTTTGCTATGGGAAGGGTAATTGTTTGCCAGAACACACGGCACACGCAGGAATAGAAAAGTTCAGGGGACATAATCGGTTCTGTCCCTTGAATTTCCTTGCTCAAGAGTCACTGAATCAAGAGATTACATGACATTATTAATTAACTTAGCCTCACTAAAGCATTGCTGCATTGAGGAAGCTTTTCAAAAATATGAAAGTTTGATTTAAGATGCAAATATGCACCAGTGTCTGAATTACTTAAAATAGCAAGAGGGACCTTATTCCTTTTAACTGGTAGCATGCAAACCACTTGGTTGTCTACATACAGTCAGAAATCATATCAGGAAGAAAATCTGAAATAAGACCTGCGTGTCTTCTCACCAGTGCTTCTTGGTTCTTAGTTGCAACTGAAAGAAATTATGTGAAAATAATCTTAACTCTCAAGTTTTGATAACATCTTCCATGCTTCTAATACTATTTTAACACATGAAGCCACAACATGCTTTTTAGAGTAGGAGCAATGCCTTATTTCTTTTTCCCCCTTCTAGCAGAATATTTCACGTTGAGATCAGCACTAGATAGATCCCTCAGCCTCCCAAGCCTTCAAAGCTCTGGATTTTCAAGAGCTCTTCTTACATTCAGACATCATACAAGTGCAGAGCTCATTCAAGGATCTGTGATTTACTTGTCTGGCGTACAGTCTCTACTCCTGAAAACCTCACTTGGGGGGTTATTATTTTTGTCAAAACTCTTCCAGTGAATAACTCCACATAACAACAGCCAGGCCAAAGAGCAGAGTCTGATCCAAGCCAGATCCATTCCCATACAAGTCAGTGAAAGACTGATTATCTCACTGCTGAAATTCTGGGGTGGAAGTTAGTGAACAAGAGTCAATGACTGTTATCATCTTGTTAATGTCAAAGCTTGATATTTTCTCCCCTCCTTTCCATATTTCTGAAAACGTATACCCTGTCACAGTCCTTAATAACAGCTTGGTATCTCTGAAGCTGAGAAATTTTAATATTATTGGGTTTTTTTTCCCAAACGTCTTCATTTTTATGAAAAAAAATATTTGATATGGTCATTTTATTGTGAGAGGAGGAGCAGGAACATTTGCTATTGTGTGAGCAAAAGACATGTTCCAAGTAAGTGTTGCAATTTCATAATTATTACTTTTTTTGGGTAACTGTAAAAGGAATGAATAGCTCTGAAACAGAATAGGCTTTACATTCTGTCCGGGTAAGATTTTTTAATTTCATTTTTCACTTGGGCCTTGGTATTATCTTAAAAATGGAGCAACCAATAGTCTAATCCCTTGTCAGAAAAAAAGAATGTCTGTTTCTTTACACTTGCAAATGTATTCAGACTGATAGCATAGATGTATAATTATAAAGATTCTGAAAGATAATGAATTTAGTATTTTAAACAACATGCCAGATTTTAAACTACAATTATGCCTTTCTGTGTTTCAAGAATCAACATGCTGTTTTTCTTCTGTTGGAGAAATACTTATCAGCACCATGATGGCATTCTGGCAGTAATTATTTAGCGCTTAGTTAGAAATAGATTTCCAGTATTACCTATCACAAATGATGCAGAAACCTGTCTGGCACTGAGGTACAAAGTTCAAATCCTCTGCCTGAAAAATAATCTTTTTTTCTTCTTCTTTTTTTTTTTTTTTCCCTGCACTGGACTACTTCTCACAAGGCTAGACAATTTGCAGCTTGAATAGGAGGAACAATGCAGTCCTGGCACTAGTACTTCCCCATGTCCAGGAGAGCATTTGTCCCTCCAGGCAGTGGTTCAGAGAAGGGAAGGATAGGGATGGGAAGTGGGAATTGCTTTTGTCACAGGCTCACTGAGCCCCATACTGAACTGGAAGCATGTTTTCCAGCTTTCCAACATGTTCCTATTTTATAATGGGACAAGATCAAAGCTGATAGACACTCATATGACAGTATTCGAACACTCCGATGATGAAAGTGCTCATGATGTCTGCAGTGGGAGACCTAGAGTCAAGGACTGGTTTTGAACGAGAGATTTTTTCTACATGATTCTCCTGATGATTCTACTCCTACCAGACTGATTCCTTTCTGCTGTGCCATTCTCTATTTGAGAAAACTTTCGCAACAAAAGGTTTAATCAAAAACAGTGTATCCCTGTAAATCCCATGGGTTTTCAGAGAGAGTTCTGAATGACCAAGAGATGTTCCCATGGAATCTATGCTATTACTCCACAAGTGCAGCAGGAAGCTCTAATTACCAGTTTTCTATGTATCAACAAGCTCTTTGACTATATTCTTTTCCCAAATCGCCATCTGCCCTAGTCTAAACTGACCCAGCACACTGTTATACACCATTTTATACCATGCCCAGTCAGAAAATTTGATGGCATTTCTAATTACTGGCATTGATAAAAGCAATTACTTCTAGTGGGTAGAAATTACATACAGATCTGTAGACAAAGGGTATGGTTACTGTACAGAGCCTGTCATTGTCAGCTGAAACTTGCTCTCTTGAGAGTAGAAAAAACTTAACAGTACTCTGTCCTTAGCAATGGTGTATATTTGCTCATTCATATGGATTAATAAACCAACTGTGATAGTATCACATAGACCAAGTAAAAAAAGGAAGAAAGCTCCCCAACTCCAAGGTAATGTTTCTACACCTGAAAAATGCTGATTTCTTTAATCAAAATGTTCCATTTAACATTATAATCATGATGAAATTTAACTGAAAAATACTTGAAAGGAAATGCTTCAATTAGGTTTCCTTCAGAGATGGGAAGAAAACATATGTTAAAAGTCTTTTTTGAAATTAAAGTTTCATTTTGATTTCCGAGTCCCAGCTGGAGGTTTCCTGTTTTCCCCCTTCTTCACCCCAATACAATTCTTGGATAGGGGGATATTTTTGAGAAACATTTCTCAACCACATGGCTCTTCCCACTTTATAGAGTGAAAATCAACATGGAATTGTCTGAATTACCTGGAAAGACCAAATTCCAAGTTTCAGCTAATGTTAATTAGCCCTTTTAATTATTGAGACAAATTCAAAGCCTGGTGTAACCCTGCCACAGTAACTGAGCTGCTCCAAGTGTGGGCTTGACTCTGTTTCCTCACCAGAAACTAGAAGAAAAAAAAATGTCACTTTTACATCCTAGACTTGAATCTTTCCTGTTTTAGGCAAGGTGTATGGCTCACTATGGTTGGAATTGGAAGTAGGTCCTGACAGAAGATCCCTGCATGAAAGAATTGCCAGGATCTTCACTCCAGTTTTAGCCATGGGAAAGAGAGGCTGTGCAGGTTACCCACCTGTGATTAAGTGGATTCTAGCACCTGCTGAAAGCTTTGCTTTAAAACTGGATAAATTTTTAATCCTTCCAAATTGCCTCTGCAGCTGCAGAAGGTTTCTTTTTCTTTACTAAAATATTGATAAGGTGAGAGCAATATTCTGCAGGGAGAAAAGATCAGCATTAAAAATGAAAACTCCACCTCCTAAGCAGCTACCATTTTTATGGGAGTTGTTCATGGATTATCTTCAAAATGTCTGTTGGCTGTTTTTCCTAATGAGTATCTTGACTCTCCATGGTGATGGCATATGCATCTTCTTGTGGACTTCGAAAGGCTATGTAGGCCAAACATCTTGTGACCATCTTGTGACATAGATCACAAAGTTAATGACAAGCTGTGCTCTCATCTAGGGTAAATCCAGCATACTAATTTCAAGTTCCTTCTAACGAGCAACTCCCCCCTGATTTGCATTTTCTGATAACCCACTGCCTTTCTAGGGTTGGCATGGCCATGAAACAGAGTAATCTAGACAGAACAAGGCACTGCATCAGAAGAATTTAACTAGTGTCCAGTGTTCCAGGAAAAGTTTAACCTAAGTCTTTATCCTAATTAGAACATGCATTTTTTAAAATCCTCTCTTCATAGTGCTTCTTTATAGTTAATACCACAGTAGTACCCAGAATAGAGCTGGCTGAGTATTTCTGAACAAAATGCATTTTCAGAAAGTAAAGCAATTGAAGTTGCAACTTTAAAAGAGACAAGGCTGGTTTTGGTGAGCGGCCAAGTCTGGGATGGAATTTCTGGTTAAAACACAGAGCAAAAGTACACCTGACTGTCCCCTAGCAGGGGTTATAGGCACTTGAATGCTAAGCAGGGACTTGAACTTTGCTCTCACATGCTCAAGGTGAGTCACAAAACAATAAGATACCAGAAATTCTGGTGGAATTACTGCATGTGAAATATTCAACTGTATTTGGTTCCTTCTGAAACAGACTTGCAATTTTTATGTGTTTGAAATATCAAAAATGTTCTTGGCACAGAACAACTTCCTAAGCAAGGCAAACCAGCAAGGCCCAGTAAGTGGTGGGATGTAGCAGTGGAACGGTGCTAAGTGCTACTGAGACACCCCCAAGAAAACTGCCTCTGCCCTGCATTATTGTCACCCTTGTGCCCTAAGTGGAGAACAAGCCAGCTGACACGTGGTCAGACACAGTTTCAGCCACACAGAACTGGACCCAGAACTTCAGGACCCTGTCCCATGTCTTTCACATGAAATTGTCATTCAACTGCCTTCCAGCTGGCTGGCTGTCTAGCATAAGGTCGTATCATAAATTGCAAACAACCCTAAGGATGAAACCATCGGTCTCTAATCTCTAGTTTCAATATCTGTTACACTCTCTTTTATAATCAGATTTCTTCCGCTTTTGGTTTTTTGTCAAACAACATTTTTCTTTAGAACAAGGGTTTATTTCTCACTACCAGTGTAACATTTTTGATGAATGGTATTTGAAAAGATTAAGATGGGTGTAAAGGGTGAGAGAAACCAAAAAATAACCTCTACCAGAATGTACAAAATGTGTGAAGCAATCCTATCTTTATTTTGATGTCAGATAAAAATGTGAGTACTCATTTCAACTAGAGTTTGTTAGAATACTTATAATTAAAAACATCTGATTTTTTTTTTAACTTTCTGTGCAAGTGCTCAAACTTTTGAAATTCATCTTTGAATTATCACCCTCAAAACTTAACCCTTCTTAGCTTCTTAATTTTCATCCACTCCAATGTTTTTCAGGTTTCCTTAACATAAAATTACTTGTAATTTCAATTGTACTTCTTATTTATACTTTTAGGTTCAGCCATTGAGAAACTCTGTGTTGCTGAAGCAGGTAAGAACGGCAGTTCTCACTTAAGAAATGTAGAAAAGGATCAAGCATAGATCCGTTAGGAATGTTTCTGTTGGAACTAGTTTTCCAATGGAAAATTGAGTTTCACGCAATATTCAATTTTTGCAGAAAATGTTGTCTCACTGAAAAGCTGAACCATCAAAATGCAGTATATTTTAATTCTGAACTACTGCAATTATGCTCATGAGAACTGTAGTTCATTTGCCTTTTTTCCTGTGTTCCTCTACGAACGGAGGTCTCCTGGCCTACATCTTCCAGGATGTGGCACAGATGCTTGACAGATATGACTCATTACCTACGCTCTGGTCATGAGCAGACATGCCTCATGGGCTGTACAACCCGACCCTGGAACCAACACTACAGAGAGCGGCAAATTAAGACAGGATGACAATGCCTATGAGGAACCAACACTGCAATAAAATACCTAAAGAAAATTATATATAAAAATAAATTACAATCTAAATAAGGTAGGTAAAATACATTATTACAACCATTCACTAAAAATTCCACACTTGCAAAGGAAGATAAATTCCACTTCCTGACTGAGTCCAGGTAAAGACTCAGTTTATAATCCTTCACTAATTTGGGAATAAATTCAGGACTAGAATTCTGCAATGGGATTTTGGATTGTTTTGGATGCATTTCCATTGCATGTTCATTCCTTGAATTCTTAATCTGCTTCCTGCTTTCAAACAATTGAAAACTTAAATCTGATTCTGAGTACCCTGCATTCTGAAATATCCCTCAAGGGTCAGCATGTGTAGATGACTTCTGACCCAGGCTTATACACTACTTAATGCCCATTAGTCACCTCATCTAATGTTGAACCTATCCTTCTCACACTGTCGTAGGTGTATGTAGGGTTTTCTCCAATCTCAAGCTGCTGCCACCCACATTTGTAACTGAGCAAAAGAATTTCTCACTTTTAGCCCTACTATGTTTCCACCTCAAATTTAAGTGGTGAGAAAATAATCTGAAAATCAGAAAATCTCTTGAGAGCTTTATTAATTGCTAACAGGTAGCTGAAAATGAGCATACCAATGGCTATGCCACAGACAATGAGAATTAACATTTCACCAAGTGTTTGAAAAGAGTGATAGTACTACAACTCTAACATAGAGTTATAATTATTAAAAACTTCCCACGATGTGACACAATCCAATGCAATTCCAAGTCTCTTTCACTACCTCTTTCGATTAATTCTGGTTATAATGCTGTAATAGCTTGAAGCTAATCTAAACATGGACAGTGTCGTGGTTTAACCCCGGCCAGCAACCAAGCACCACTCAGCCACTTGCTCACTGCCCCCCACCCGGAAGGGTGGGGAGGAGAATCAGAAAGGAATGTAAAACTTGAGGGTTGAGGTAAGAACAATTTAATAATTTAAACAGAATAAAG
>JAVJGJ010000001.1:97166215-97181520 GCA_035590215.1 Microhierax caerulescens
ACAATTAGAATGGAAAGGTGGGGGAAAAAGGGTAAAATCCAAAGGAAAAGGGAAAAAACCCCAAGTGATGGACAGCACAAGTGCTCACCACCTGCTGACTGATGCCCAGCCAGTCCCTGAGCAACGATCCCCCCCAGCCAACCCTCCAAGTTTCTATACCCAGCATGACATCCCACGGTATGGAATACCTCTTTGGCTGGTCCAGGTCACCTGTCCTGGATGTGTCCCTTCCCAGTCTCTTGTGCCCCTCCAGCATTCTGGCTGGCAAGGGCCAAGAAACCAAAAAGTCCTTGGCTTGGTATAAACATCACCCAGCAACAACTAAGAACATCAGTGTGGTTATCAGCATTGTTCTCACATCAGACCCAAAAAGACAGCACTGTACCAGCCATTAAGAAGAAAGTTAACTCCATCCCAGCTGAAACCAGGACAGATGGGAACCCATACCAATGAAAACCTAATTGTTTATTTTTTTGTTAGGTTAGTTTTCAGCTAGATCAGCTCTCTACTCCTTCTCACCTTACAGCAGCACGCACGAGGGAAGGTATGGGATTGCACAGCGAGGGGTAGGGAGACAGAACATACGGCAGCCTCTCTCCCTCTGTTTTAGCTGTTAGGTAACCACAGCTTAGAATGTACCAGTTCCTTTCCCTTCTACTTCTGTTGCATAATAGCAGACCTTTTGAAGTAGAGCTATAGTTTTGAGAAGCATTTAAACTGTTACTGTTAAATTGGCCTGTCTGCTAGCAGAAGTGTCTAGGGTAGCGGGAATACTGCCAAAACATCATGATGTTGCAGCAAAACACTAACAACATTTATCCAAGACTTGTAAATCTTGCAAAGATCATAGTAGGTTTGCTAAATGCTAAACTTCTTGTTAGAGCTGCACTAGCAACCCTGTTTCAAGCAGAAAATTCTAGGGCCAGCCGATCTGGGAGCTGTGGCTTTAGACCAGGTCTCCGGTCTTACTCACAGGCTACCAATGAACACATACTGTCACCCCACAAAGAAAAAGGTAGCGAGTGCCTCTGACTCAGCAGTATATTGGGGAAAAGTGGCAAGTATATGAACGGTTGTCACCTATTGAAAGGAACTTTTCATTTTACCTTAGGCTGGGTGACTGTGTTGTCAGCAAGCTCCAGGAACTGGCTCTGATGTTAAAGTAGTCCCCTGGGCTGGAATGACGGGTACAGAAGTGCCTGATGCTTTGGCTTCACCACTGCCTGAGCCCAAACCTTGCTTGAATCTACTGTGTGGGACAAAGGAGAACAATTTCACTCACATCTAGGTTTCTATTCTAACACTGCCGCTCAGCCACTTCCCTCATCTGAGCCTGGTCCAAATGGGTTTGTAATTGGAATCAGAAAAAGGAACATTCAGCTACAGTTAGCGTTGCGTTAATTATTAAAGGCTAAAGGCCCCAACAGTTATTAATATTAGTGTGCATTTCTCTCCCACATTTGGGGAGGAGAGGGGACTCTGCGGTGCTGTTTAAGAACTGACAGAGGTAGTAACACAATTTGGTTCTTTCTCCACTGTTGACACAGTCACCAAAGTAACTGTGTCAAACAAAACCAAAAAGGATGCGATTCTCTTTATTGCTAAGCTTCCTCAAAAAATTCACTGCAGCACTTACAGGAACAAAAGCACAGCTATGTATCCCTGGGGGGAATGTAGAAACTGTGGTCTTCCTCCAGGATATCTTCTGGATGCCCTGATCTAAAAAAACATTTATGTACATACTTACTTTGAATATCTCCATGGAATCTGTCTTGACCTAATTAGGTATCTTGATTGCAGTGAGGTGACTGCATATGCTTAAGCAATTTTTGCATGGTGTTGCAGTGGTTGTGCCATGCAATCCAGAGAGACACAGGCTGCACATAATAGCTTATATGGCTATTATTCACTTCCAATTAGAAAACAAGTACATTTATAGATACCACATCCTCTAGCCAACATCCCTGTCACCAGTTTTATTTCCAAAGGGCCCCTGTGTATGTCACTCTAAATCCTACTGCTCTGCACAGTGAAGCTGTAGCAATGCTAACTTGACATGAAGTGGGCAGAATCTGAGAAGTCTGTAATAACCGCAGTAAGCTTTGCATATGGCAGAATGCAGAATTTGGGCTTCCTCCAACAAGACTGTATGAGAAGTCACTATTAATAACTTACCCTGTCTGTGTAGAACAAAACCATGTTTTGCACATTTGCCATAACAAACAAGACAAGCCATATATGAATAAATGGTGGTTTTTTTATTCTGGAAGACAGAAAAAGGGAAGGTGTTCCCCCTCCAATTCACCAAGTTCTCTTTCCTTCTGCCTCCCAGTTTCTGCACTGCCTTTAGTCATTCCGTAAACACCCATCACTCTACCACCACATTAACATAGACAGCGAGCTGAGCTGTTCCTAGTCAGACCCCACCAACCTGTTATTTTTAAAAAGCAATAACTACCTGAGACTACAGTGCCAGGTTGGCAGCTTTTCTGGCCTTGCCAGGCACCAAGGGAGGGGGCCACCTGACTGACACCACAGAGCACAGAACAGCTGTTCTGAGCAGGACCGAGATGTCCCTCTGTGGCACATGTTCTGCTGGCAGCACTGCCGCTCTCCTGGCACCATGAAACACCATCTCCAAGCACATTCTCTTGTCCAGAAGACCCATTCAGAGCAGGTCCAAATACAGGTCATCCAGACCATACACAACTCAGACCTTCAGAAACATATTTTTGTCCCACATTGAAAGTCAAAGATTATGTTGTCCCTGGGACAGCATTTTAAAGGCTTTTAAAAATTATTATTATTAAAAATACCAAAATGTTTCTTTTTCCACAAAGTAAGATCATTTCATTTTTGAGAGTTTAAGTCACTAGGATAAAAAACTATAAAATTAAGAATTATATTGAAATTGCATATCCATATAAACCGAATCAATAAGATCAGGGAAAACAAGCTAAATTGCAATTATAGTCAAACTGAGTCATTTACATTTTTCTCCATTAAAAATTCATTGAGAAGTGCCATGTGCCACAAAATGTTTCAATTTCGGCAAAACTGCTGTTTTCAGTGGAAAACTTCCATCCAAACATTTCTGAAGTGTTAAATGTTTTTTTTTTTTAAAGTTTCCTTGCAACAACAGTGCCACCCACTGGGTGATGCAGTGCCGTCTGCGCACAAGTCCTTCACACAAGAACACTTGCAGCTGTTTCTCTAGGGGGAAAAAAAAAGGGTTAGGGTCTTGTCCTGCGATCACCACTGACCAAAACACCACAACTGAAGACCTGACTCTCCCAGAGCCTACTAAACAACAGGAGCGTGTCACCAGCTTGTTACAACAATGACAGCCTGCCAGAGGATGGTGTCTTGTTAATAACCATCATTACTACACCAGAGGACTGCTAGCTTGTCTCCATCTCCATAATAGAACATGAAAGGTAGCTGAACCATCATATGCCAACATTCATTAGGATACTTTATCTTAATTTCTGCTGATCAGTTAGTGCCCAAAACCATAATTTTTGGAATAGCATAAGAACAACAACAATACGGCATCACATCAAAAGTACATCTAGCTCAGTATCCTACTCTGATGGTAAGACAGTGCCCAGACAAAACGTGCAAGGAACCAGGTAGGTGATCCTACACCTTTTAGGACCCCTGAGCATCTACTGGCAGTCAGTGGTTTGGTGACAACTTCAGCTGGAAACTGCAGCCAGGCCATTTCCTTTTCAAAGCCACTTACACCTAGCCAATCTCTCACGAATTTGCTTGAGACTATTTATACTTTTGACTTCTACAACATCATATGGTTCCAAGATTTGCAATTTAATCACCATTTTTATAAAAAATTAATTCCTCTTATTTGTTCTGAATGAGCAGTTTGATGATGTGACTGGGAACCCCTGTGTCTTGTGATACAAAAAGCAATGAAGTAATGAATAACTATTCTCTATGTGCCTTCTCCATCTCCTTCATGATTTTATGCATCTCACACCTACTCCGCTCAAGCTGTTAAGTTCTGCCCTGTTTAATTTCTCCCTCTGTATAAACCACACTCTGCCTCTGAGCATTTCTGTGCATTTTCACAATTTTTTGGCAAATTTTTGGACTATCCATGTGCTGTCTGACAGTAAATGCTCTCCACAGCATTTCAGCCAGCTATGAAAGTGCCACAGATTCTATGGCAGTGCAATTACTTTTACTCTGATTTCTCTATTCATTCTTTCAGTTCTGGTTGCCTGTTGAACGGCAGCTAGCACTGAGCTGTATTTTCAAAGACCCACCTTCAGAATCACCTCAATGTTGTACTTTGCACTCTTCTATGCTTTGTGCCAGTGGTGTCAAGCAACCAGGCAGAGCCTGGCTTAGGTTCAGGACATTAAATCCTTGACTGGAAAGATAGCCATGAGTTGCAGGCTGCCTAGTGTTCCTGGATGAGCCCAGTATCATTATCACCTTAACATATTCAAGAGGCAAATAGAACAAAAAGCTGTGAATAAGGAGCAGGTCATACTTGGGGCCTGATTCTGAAAATACTTTTAAGCGTAGTGCATTTCCCTGATTTAGGCTTTAATAGCTTGCTTGCAA
This sequence comes from Microhierax caerulescens, assembly GCA_035590215.1. Classification (NCBI taxonomy): domain Eukaryota; kingdom Metazoa; phylum Chordata; class Aves; order Falconiformes; family Falconidae; genus Microhierax; species Microhierax caerulescens. Next base: position 97,170,806 of record JAVJGJ010000001.1, read on the forward strand.
ATTCTCCCAGTATTAGAGATATCATTTGTAGTTGTACAGTGATAACTCTTCACTAAGGCAATCCACTGCATGAGGCAGAGTGCAAGAATTACCATTTTTTAAATGGACTCCATGTGTTGATGCATACTTTGTCAATATTTTGTTAACTGACCAATAAGAACATGCAGAATCTCGGGTCTGATATTTGGAAAACCACTATTTTCAATAACAGATATTGCTTTGTTACAGACACCTCCAGTAACCTGCAGGGTGCCTGCATCTAGCACATTACAGTCTCGTTTCCTTCCAGTTAAAATGCGCTAGGTGAGTATTGCGTGCCAGAGGGTCACTCGATTCACTGGACCATATTCAGCCCAGATGCAAATCCACTGCAGCGGACTTACGTCAGAATGAAATAGGCTACATCTTCTAGGAAAAACAGGTGATTCTGTTAATGTATTTGTTACTATTGTTATTTTCAGATTTCTTTGCTTCTGCTTTGATGTTGGGTCAGCTGGTTTCCTTTTTACTAATTTCAATTTTTGTTATTTACAATATTTTTGTTAATTTCATGGTAAGGGAAATTTAAACACAATCTAAATTGGAATTCTGAAGCAGGTATCCATGCATGTCAGGAGATTTACAACGTGCAGGTTTTTCCTTTTCTTATTGTGATGTGTCCCTTCTCTTCCTTTATTTCAGTATCTGTATCAAACTGCAGATACTAATCTGCATTTTGTTTCCCTCCTATAGCTTTCCGTATGTGCTATAACCATTTCTGTGCAGCAAGTCAGCTCTCCACCTGCTCGTGCCAACCACTCCAAAGTCAGACACAGAATGGCTGACTCTTGAGTAACTCTGATTCAAAGTTACAAGGGGCTGCTCAAAGTTTGCCTCCTCTCGCTCCTGCAATCATTTATTAAAATGACCTTGCACAGTGGATCAACTGATTTTCCATCTCACTTTAAGTCACAGAGCAAACTAAGAAATGACATGCACAGAAGCAGGCTTCACGAAATGTGAAGCCCCTGTTTCTGCCTTCCTTCTGTTCTACTCCTGTGGCTCCAGTCCCTCAGCTCTGCTACTCAGAGTACAGCTAAATACCTGTAAAATACAGCCTGTAAGTCTCATCTGTGTGAGCTGACTCCACAACATTACTGTTAATACATAATTCATGATCAATAGCAGCCACCCAAAATTCAGACTCTATTATGGAAAGCACAGCAAACATCATGGGAATCAATCCTCTGCCCTGCAGAGCCTGGCATTCAAAGCAGGCAAACACTGGAAGACAGTAAAGAGCAAATCAAAGTGGGAAAGAATTGTCCCAAAATTTACAGCAGGTCTACGTTACGATCCAGCCTTTACCACTACAGTAATCACTGCCTTAGCTCTAACTGTGATCAGGGCCCAGTTTTGTTTTCACAAAAAGCCACTTCATATTTTGCTACTGCTTCTGAAAGCAGCAGGATCAAGCTGGAAAGAGGCAACACTGAATGTCTATATGCGAGTTAATGGGGTCACACGCTTAATAGGAAGCGTTTGGCTCTTACAAAATCAAACCTTCAGTTACTGAGTTTTATTGCATACTTCCCATAACACAGAGGGTGGTTCTGATGTCTCTGTAGAAATTTTGTGGTGTCTCTTAGGTGACATTTTCTTAGAACATGAACATAAAAGAGAGGTGAGATTTCCTACCGCAGATTTGTTTGGCGTGAAGTCTTCACATGTCGGTATTCTTTTCCCCCATTAATGAGATTCCACTGTCAGGTTTAGACAGTTCTTTATATTCATCAGATGAAGAAAGGGGACATTTATGCTGACAGCCTAGATTCTAGTCCATCTCTTCAAAACTGAAGACATTAATATTAGATATAAACAGATAGCTCTAACACTCTGTCTGTCACGGGAGCCAACTCCAGTGACAACTTTAGGAGACCCATTACTACAAGCTTCCTCTGAAGCTTTCTGTGTCATCCTGTAACGGGGAGGCAAATTGCCTGGTAGCATCTCACTTTGAGGAAGAGCCTCTAAAGGCAACCTTTGGGACATCAGTTTAGACTTGTACTCTCCATAAATCAGAAAAGGTAGTAGCCTTTCCGTTCAGGGCAGTGTTGGAAGAGCGTATTCCTCTTACAAAAAAGAAATCATTCAGGAAGAGGCAGATACAAAAGAATCTATCATTACCAGCAGATAAAACTAAATAATGCTTCAGAGTTCTCCAGTAACAGCATCATCATCTGTCAGTCCCTTGGCTGGATCCATCAACCCGTTTAGATACTAGCTCATACAAATCCTGTATTATATATACAATTTTCCCCTCTTTCTCCTCCCCTCATCCTAATAAATGCACAAGCTTTTAACCCCACAACTATTCCTTTTGCCCTCCCAATACTAGAATAGCTTTGTCAGTAGTGGAAGCAGTCCTTGACTACCCCAAACCGTGGCCAGGCACTGTCTGGAAAAGGGCCAGCTGACACCAGCCTTCACAGAGTGAACATTAAGGATGGTCAAGCACTAGTGTGGGATCCTGTGCCCAAGGCCCATTTAATTGATTAGTATAGATACAGGCATGGAGTCCCAGGCAAGAGACGGGGAGCATGGTTCTCCCTCACTATTAATACCAGAAACAGGTAATTATCTCACTGTCTGCAGGATGGAAAACAACTCCAACTCTGAAATGTGTTCAGCACTTACAGCTGGGGTCAGATTTTTTCAAAAGAGCTCTTCATCTATTCAGGTACTAAAATAAGAGACCAGGTTCTCATAAAAGAATGCCGGATACTGTGCTCTTTTGAAGATTATTTCCAATTAGAGATCATGAAGAACATGCAAAAAATTGCCCTGATATCTTCAGAAAAAGAACTACATTTCAGACATAGCTGTAGCTGTAAAAAATGTACCCAAACCTAACCATTCCTCCAGGATCACAACAGTCTAAATCTAGAAATGGATTCAGTATGTCAAGGATAGAAAGACTTTGCAGGAAATAAATTAAATTAAATCGTTATTTTTGAATAAAACTTGAAAAGAAGAAAAAATAGCCTTTGTATCAGGTGAGCCAGACAGAAAGAACTACCTGTATAAATATATAAAAAGCAGAAATAGCTTAACTTTTAGAAATCCAAGAACCATTTGTCACCACCAAGTTTAAGACAGTCACCTTCAGCAGCAAAAGTATCCAATTTTGATCCGCAAAGAATCTGTATTTAATTGGAAGCACTCTTCTGCCAGTTCTGTCATAAGATACTCAACACAGGTTTTCAAGCCATTACAGAGAGAATAAATGGCGATGTTTAGGTACCGCCTTTGAATCTAGGTCCTTCAATTTGGTTTTATTTCACTCTTTAAAATTAATGATATATTCCACATGTCTGTGGAATAATAGGAACAGAAGTTAAGCAAAGAATATAGCTTTTCTAACTGTTCACTTGCTCTAGAGATTCAAACCATCCATCTTCCCATAATTGCTATCATGGTAAACAGTTCTTTAAAAATACTGTGTTGACTTTCACTGCTATCAGCTTGTATGACTATATTTATTTCAGGTACTTAAGATGCTGAGTGTATTGTAAGTACAGGACAGCACTGGTCTGGGTCCAGAAAGAGAAGGCTGTCACTAGTTGTCAGGGAAGCAGCATCAGGCCTGGGAGATTTCCTAGCTGGCTGTGCAAAACAATGACTTTGTGCTATTGTTACCTGTTTGGGAAAAGTTTGGTCTGGCTCCAGTAAGGAGGTCAACACTAAATAAGCATTTTGAAAATGCAGCCTTATATAATCATCATATCCACTTAAATGATCAGTCACAAGACATGTTAGTACTCTCTCCCATTAGTGCAATGGAGAATGAAACCTGCCCTAAGTAAGACACCAGCACCATCTGCAAAAGAGTCCCTCAAGGCTAACATGACAGGAAAGATGTTTAAAACAGTGGTAAAATCATACATTCCTGAAAAATATTGAAGGAAAAGAAAAGGAAAATACTATCTTGTTATGATAACAAGAAAAATTAACTCCTCTCTGACAAATTACATGCTAGTGTTCAACTTGGCGCTAACAAAGGATGTGAAAGCACATAATATAATTACTCTAATGCAATGATTAGCCAGTAATTAGCATTGGCCTATCTTACATTAGAATCCTAGCTTTTTGTAATACGTTTTTATCTTTACCTACATTCATTTAATACAAAAGCTGAGACACGCACATCATGGAAAATAATTAGGGCATGGATTTCAGCTTAGTACTTTGCAACACTGCACCAAGTCCAATAACTGGAATAGAATTTAATGTATAACATAAGGGCTAATTCACATTATCTATATGCTAATAATTCATTTGTTTCTTTACCATTTAATTAAAAAGCTAACTGTTATATACTGCCATCAGTAGGCAAACTAAGGTTCCCTTATTACATGGAACAATGCTTTTGGTCGTATCTGCCAGACACCTCTCAATGTATCTGGAAGAGGGTTTGTTGTTGCAGATGGGGAGGGGCAGACAGGACAGATTCAAATTTGATTCAGTCTGCTGGAATCAGCTGCAGCTGCAAAAGCACAGGGAAGCTTATTGCACTAGGACCATTTTATCTCTGACGCTGAAGCACTGCCATGGTCAACAGTGTTGAAAAAAATACTTGTGATGCTAAGGGGTGAGGAGAGGAAAATCTCAGTTGCTTCCAGATTTTGCAGGGATGAAAATGCAATGGAGGATAGCAGAGAATCTCTCCCTTTCTTCAGCTGCAATTCCATTATCACTAAGTGGAAAAACTCACATTCTAACAGAATAAACCTTTGGTTTGGACAAACTATTCTGATTCCATTAAATTTGCAAAATTACTTAACCATAATGTCAAATTTCAAAGTCGGAGGCATGTGTGGTCACAGGATGTGTCCTTCTGGGTATCCCTGCTGTGAAGCCTTTCCCAGTTGTGCCTTTCAGTGGGTCCAAAATATTCTGGCTGTCTAGGAATAAATACCATATGCTGACAGTTGGGCAATCCTATTAAGACCTGGCACTGTGACTCCCTCAGGGGTAAATCTGCTGTACTACTCTGCAGCACTTCTAACCTCTGACTCTCCAAAATGTAAGAAAACACAATGAAGAAATGAATTTTCCTCTTGTTTGTCATAAATAGCATGAAACACACCAACATGTGGGAGCGTCAGTGCCTGTTGCTGGCAGTACTAGACTTTGTGACCAGGGCCAGACATTTGCTGAAAGCTTACAAAGATATTTGTTGAAGTGGGACAGGATTATGTTTGAGCTTGGCACTCCCCAAACCTCCCCACAACACAAACATGCAGTTCTGTCTGAGGGTGGAAAATGGTAATAAAGATACCCACAGTACTTACAATGCTTTACACTGCTGCAGTGCTTTCCAAACGATTATCAGAGCACTGCGTAAACATTTTTGCTAAGCCAATCAAGCTCCTGACTCAAACATTGTGTCCTTATTCGGCTGTTCTTCCCTTCTCTTCTTCAGTATGTGGGTCACAGATGCTCAACTCTTTGTGGTTCTGTTACCCATATGATTTACTGTAAGGAATGAAATTTATGATAAAACCTTGGCAGATCCTATTAATAAACAAGGTGACAAGAATTCGTGACCCAGAAGAGGATCTATCATTTGCTGGCAAACTCTTTGAACGACTCATCCTCCTAATGTAGCTCCTCTCTAAGAATAGAGCAGTACTGAAAACAAGATCTGTCATTTTGCTTTTCCTGTGTTGCTGGTGTAAATCTGAAATCCAGAAGTGTGGCTCCCAAAGCACCACTCCATTATAGCCACCAGAATGGGCACATCCCTGTGACAGCAGGTAAGCAACCGCAGAAAAAACTCACAGGAGAGATGCTAACAGTGACAATCATGAGCTCGGCTATTGAAGAACATTTTTGGCCCACATGCTAAGAGCCATCACATTGCATATAAATGCTATAAAGTGATTGGAATTTATTTTTGAGGAAGTGTTTTAATATTTGACATTACGTGTTTCTATTATGGTGCTGAAGAAAACATTCTCAGCGTGGTAAAAATTGACACTTCTGCTGAGAGTCTTGAACTTCCACTCTATTTCGTGTTTACCTCCATGAACAGCAGGCACATTGTTCATTCATCCTGTGTTACATCTTTTCTGAAACACTTTTTCTTGAACAATTAAGTGTCTGATAAGGGGTGTGTGTGGAAATTACAGTATGTTTCCACTACAGCATATTGTTGCCCTTGAAGAACAGGAATAAACCTTCGTCCCTTAAAGCCATCAAGCCACCCAAGTCATTACAGGAAAAAACATGCTGTCCTCGTGCAGAAAAAAATTGTTAATTGCATTACTACACCTAAGAGTGTTGCTGGGTTTATTATTTGGCAAATATCATGTGATAAAATCAAGTTGTTACCTTTTGTGTATGACTGGCTCAATTTTTTTTTTTTTTAATTACTAGTGGAGAATGTGCAAGATTTCAACTTCATTAGCACAAAAAAGTAATGACGTTCCAGATAATTATAATGTCTCCAAAACCATTTGATATGCTTCTGTCCAAATGGTTTCCAGGATTCTACACATTGTTGCAGAAACCCAAGCTCCTACAATGACTGCCAATTAAACAAATGATGATCCAACAGCCTGTCCATCCTCTCTTACACAGTGTGCCCTGATCATACAGGAGCTGAGGCTAAGGCTGGAGTCACCTTGCACTATCACTGTGCACCTGGAGTCTCTATTAACGTTTCACTGACTTTAACAGGTAAACTGCATCTCAAAATTTGGCTTCTGGACTCCATATGGTTTACAGTATCTTAATTATTAATCACCTTATATCATTGCTCTAATCCTTCAAATACCTAGTTCTGCTCTTCACCATTTCTGCGTTCTTTAATTTTCTCTAAGAGACACTGGTGTGAAAAAGAGTTGTTATATATACAGATACACACACCTGGCTGGGCAAGTACTAAATAATCCAGTAATACAGCAATCGTATGAGCACTAATTTTGGAGACACTTTATCTGGGTAAACTGAAATAGCTAAGGGGGAGCTTATTTGTTAGAAGGCAGATGTTATGTCCTTCCAAAATTCCAGGTACCTTTTAAAGTGTCTGTCAGAAAACAAAAGTGAACTGCATTACCCCAGATTCCTTAGCCCTTTTTAAAATCTTGCTTTCTGCTTTACTGGTCACTGTCAAGAAGATCAGCCTGAAAAGTTCTCACTCTCAGATTTCAGCAGTGGGAAGTGTTCTGCACTATTCTGCACTCTTTGCAAGAAGGTGGTGAGAAATATCAGCAGCTCCCAAAAAACACATTTGCAAATTATGATCTGGCTCCAGTACAGCTCAGGCACAGCAACATTTCTTGTTGCAGTCCATTTAGCATGACACTGCAAGCTGTAGGAAAACAGGCCTTGGAAGTTCATTATCATCAGGATCCAGCTAAAAAAATATTTGGAACAGATCCTGAAATAATTACAAGAGTATGTGAATAATATTACAATTAACAGGAACAGGTTGGTGAAGGGTTTCTTTCCCGCTCACTTCTAGAAGAGATATGAGCGTTTTCTGAAAAACATCATCAGCCTTCAAAATCTGCCACAAGATATTATGAAAAATTAAAACTGAGATTCTCATTCAGACATTATTAAAGCAAATATATACAACCCCCTCTCTATGTGGGAGTCACTGTCTCATTCCCAATGGTGACACTACTCCGGTACATCATTTTTCATCTATCTTGACATTGCTCTTTTTTAAAAGAAATTGCTTTAAAGATGATTGGCATCTAAAATACAGCCCAGTTAATCTCACTAAATTTTACCCTATCCATTCATCACACAGCATTGTTTAATGAAAACTGAACTTTTTTTAGCAGGACTGCAAAACCATGACTGATGAAGTCTTATTGGAGTCTTAGCACTGCAACACATGGTGGTGAATGCTAAACAGTGAATAGGTGAGGAGGAGAATGGGATTTTGTTTTTCAAGGGCCATACTCCTGCTTTATTTCCATGCGAGAACGCAGTCACCTGAAAAAACGGTAGGAGTTTTTCTTCCAGTATAGGCTGGAAGGACCCAGCTTCCCGCTATGTAAAGCAAGCCACATCGGCATCGTGTCAAATGGTGCAGAGAGAGAGCCTGGTGCCCTTGTGTAACCTCCTATATAGGTTCAGAAAATAAAGATGGGAGGACCTCAGAGCCAGCACTCTCTATTCAGTATTGGAGTGGAGAAAGCAAGCTTAAGTCATGGTGAAGGGAGATACAATTTCCTTTGCTTTGTTGGAATTATATTTTAATATTACAGTGGTGACATAGGATGAATTTTTTGAAGGTTTATGAAGAGATACTGCTACTGATGGTGACAACAAGCAATATGACCACCTGGGGACTGTGGCAGCAGGTAAAACCTCTTTCTTCCTGTTCCCTCATCATGCTCTAACCAGAAATTCACAAATATGGTTCTTGATCTCAGGAGCGTGCCTATCTGATGTCTGAAAGGTAACTAACTAATATTTGTGACCAGGAGTTAATCACTGAAAACATAAACAGTGTTTGACAAATTGGGAAATTACTCAGGGTACTTCCAAACCCACAGAAAATCAATCAAAATGCAACAGATTCACATGCTTGAATCCTTTATGTCAACTGGAAACTTCTGCTTTTTGTCACATGATCTTTTCCATGTAGCCACAGCCAGTGCAGCTGTGAATGCAGACCTCTGTCCTGTGCACTCACTCTCAGCACAGAATTCCAGTGGACATACAGATAAATGGTGTTGATGGCAAATACTCAACACAACTTCAACCACAAGAATCAAGGCAAACTACCGTCTGTCTCTTGATATAGTCATTGATTTATGTCCTTCTTAAACCTGGGACACAGAGCTATTTATCAACAGCAATTTACTTACTAATTCTAAGAGCCAGAACCTATTTGGCCTCACAATATTATGAAGTGTTCTTACTGACTTATGGTCTGAAAGTTATCCATGGGATCGGTTTTCTACTGTGTTGGATGTGCAAAACAACTCAAAGACATCCCAGATTAAGTAGTTTGCAGCTACACCCACTTTCATTATGCTCACTAGAAGCAAGATTAAAAGTTGTATGAGCAAACAGTATGCAGAATCCTCAAGACATACCCACAGAGGAATGTGCCTTCAGTCCTGTGATAACGGACAGCCAAAATCCAGTCAATCCATTAGCAACAGCCATGCAGTGAAAAGGGCTTTGCATTTAACTTCACAGAACCCTGATCTTTGTTGTCAGAAGTCAACCCTTTCCTGAACTACCTGGCATCTGGATGCTATTCCATATACATTAACACAGATGACCAATAAGCAGATGAAGAAGGGCAGAGCACAGCTGGGCACAGAACATATATAGCCAATAACATAGTAGATTCCCCCTCACTACTTAAAAATTCTACTTTGAACAGATTGGAACATTAAAAAAAAAAAAAAAAGGCTACCAAACCCTCCCAAACCTATCAAAGCAAATGAATTCTGGTGAATGATTCCTGAACTTTCCACATCTCAGGGCCATTTTTCCCCCCTTGATATTCAAATTTTCAATCAGTTGGCACTGGACAACTAGATTATGTGTTTCCGTGATTAGATAAATCTACAGAGATAAAAGCTCCTGGCATGAATAATCACGGTGGTGAATGCAACACTGTTTTATTTATAAGCATTCCTGTCATTGCAGTCAAAGACTCAGAATAATAGTAGAAAATTAAATCTAGAGGAAAATACAGCTGAAGAAAACTGGTTTAAATATTCAAATAAGTATTTGCCAAGTTTTGCTTTGCTGTGGTTCAGATTCATAAACCCACTTCCAGTGGAGTAAGACGGAAGTGATGATGGATGCCATCATTTGTGGTTGGGTCCAGCAGCAGTGAGGCTCTGTTTGACTTCCACAAAGTCTCCCAGTGCCTAAAGCAGAGGGCGGATGGTGCAGTACTCAGTCCACACTGGGGCAATTCACTTACAGAGCTCACAGACGGACACAGCTGAACCCTGCCAGGTAGCCATGAAAGGCTGGTTTGGACAACTCTTTGGAGAGTTACAGCTGCTGTAATCCAGTGGGGTGAGGATGATTTATACCAACTGAAGACCTGGCTCATCATGTTTATGATTTTTGAAAGCATTTACAGAAGCAATCAAACAGTATGGCAGGCCGCTGAAAAGGTCTTTTGTCTTCTAAATGCTTTTTCCAGAAGGAAGCAGTAATAGAACATAGAGCTGTGATACATTCACTGCTCAGTAAATATTAGCAATTAAAGGTGTACTGTGTAGTTTTACTAATTTTTAAAAAATTTATCAGTTCACAACACAATCCATCTCTTAAAAGTCTAAATCCCCTGGCAAGAAATCAATGCAGCATGAGTCATGACCTTGAATACATCAATCTCTTCTAAGGAACAGAAGAAATTGTGGTAATACTTGCTTAAGTAATTTCAATGCTGTGGTAAACTTGTAAAGCTAGGAGCTCTTGTACTGAATCTCATAATTAAAGAGCAGGCACCTTTTGTCTGGACTTGACCATACCAAACCAGACCCTTGTGTACAGTGCAGGCTGTGACTCCGCTCTGGTGACACCTGCCAAGATGAGGAGTACCCTCCTGATGGCTACAGCCACCTGCCGCAGGGCACGGCTCTGCAGAGACCTAACACGAAGACTAAGCAATGAAGAGAGCGCCGTGCTTTGCCAACACACATGGCACAACACACCAGCCCAGCTTATCAAATATG
>JAVJGJ010000001.1:97181620-97202486 GCA_035590215.1 Microhierax caerulescens
GCAGCTTATCAAATATGTCTTCACCATTACCAAAACAATCAAGATAGCTCAAAGACAAGAATGCTGTAATCAGGGAGGATATAAATGAGTATGGCCTTGTTTTTCTAGCTGTTTCGATTTAGGGACACTAATACTATTATACTTGGCATGCAAGAGGTGCCACAAATTTCCACTCAGTCATAGCTATTTGTTGAGGCATTCAAAGAAACAGCTTGCCAAAATTAACTCCTATGTCATAGCTCCTCCTCATTTTTCCTGCTATGGCCTGTGTTCCCAAACAGGCACGCAGCCCTGTGCACTACATACTGTAAGAGTCCTGACAGGTGCCCCCAAGAGAAGAGAGAACAGTAACCCACCTATTCCGACACCAGGTTGAGAGCTGGGTAGTGGTCAGACATTTCTGCCTTTAACTTCAACAGCAGTACAAACACACCGGCTGAACAAGAAGGGTCAAGGCTTGGCTGTTTTTGTCCGCTGTGCTGAACTACTTGTTGCAGGGATATTGTATTTCTTCATTCTGTGTACAGCCTCAGGTATCGACAGCCACCTCTGCACATTCTGAATGCTTAAGTTACCCCATGGCTAGAGTAAATGCCAAGGAGGCACTGCAAGGGCAGCCAAGTGCCACTATCCAACTGGCTGAAATACTTTTATTTTAAATAAATTAACTGGCTGCCTTCCACAGAGGTAAGGGAGGGTAGCCACTTGAATGCTCTCTGCCCTCAATCTTTTTTTGTGTGTGTTCAGTTTTGGATGGCTGTTCTGTGAGACTCGAGCCTGGCTTGCTGACAGCTATACAATAACACAGCTAAATGGATATGGGTATGGATGAAGGATGCCAAAGAATTAAATTTGTATTTTCAGAGGTGGAACTTTTAAGGCCAAACTTGTAAGCTTGTAACTGCAAACATTACTGGAAAAAGGAAGATCTTTTTCCAGTAACACTGGGAGCAGGCAAGAAAACACTGAAGAAAGAATTGCAGGCTGCAAACTAGACCTCTGAGGATCTGCAACTGATCAGTCTGGCAACCCTCAGCACACCACTGGACCTCTCACACTTCTCTCTAAGTGTTCACACTTGCTTGACAAGCGTTACCCTTTTGAGCAAGTTTTGAGTTTCTTAAACAATGGAGCTTTTATTAGTGGAAACTAACTTAAACGACTTTATAACATTTTTTTCTATCTCTGCCAATTTTTGGCTACCTCTGGTATAAATTACTTGAATATCATGAAGATCTGTTAAAGAGAATCCTGCTTATTTGCTGCTGCTGTTATGATTTTGTATCAGTGATAAACATTCAAAGAGTATTTTATAAATTGTGACAGTGGAATGCAATTTTCTACACTGTGGCTGAGATAAAAGGCAATGATGACTATAATGCATTTCTCTAAGTAAATATAAATCATAGCATCTGTTTTGGTCTTCGGTTTAACTGTTTCACAGTTTCAGTTTACTAACTTTGGTAGTAACAATCTGTATTTCTGTTTGGATTAAACTGATATAGGAGGCCCCACTAGAGAGAGCTACTTCTCTCATACAAATGTGATGCACATCATATTGGATTTTTGGGTTCCTTGATATTTTAAAATGTCTTATTATTTAACACAAAGATATAAGCCCTGTCCTAGCGAAGAAAAAAAAAAAACGCAAACCAACACAACTAAGTTACCCCAGATAAAAACTGGGACATCTTTCAATATTTTTTTTAGAAATTTTTTGTGAATTTAAATCAAAACCCTTACTATTTGCTGTTGCCATGATGAAAAGATTGCTAGGGGAGATGTCCATGGACATTCACTTTCATTTCTCCCCTCTTTTCATAGCACTAGATGGATTTCTTTTTCTCTCAAAGACAGAAATTAATATCACACACATATAATAATGGAAACAAGAACTAGGATATGAACTGGAGACGTTTTGGCCTCCAAACAATAACTTCTCTGGACGAACTTAATGCTTCTGACTCAGTCAATAGAACTTTTCTATCTATAGAGGTTAATCACACCCTCCAGCACAAACGATAACAGATGTAATGTTTGAGCTGGGAAAAAAGACAATGGGAAGGTGAACCCATCAAATTACATTAATATACTGGTTAGCTGTTAGGTTGAAAAAAGGGGCCAAACTCTACACGTGATTTGAACAGCATATGTCTAAAAGTCAGAAATCTGAAATAAGAGGTAGGATTAATTTTTTTATTATACAGGCACTGACATACACTACTCATTTTCTCCATTAGACTCCCCATCCCAGGGACCAGTATTGCAATAAATGCTGTCTGAAATGCTACCTCTGTTAATAGAACTATAAGCTAAATGCCAGTTGGGGCTGAACTTGAACACAACTCTTCCCTACCCACACCCCAACCCAACCCTTCTGAAGCAATCTGAAGAGCTGGGGCCATATGATGTGGTACCTGGCACACTGCCTGTACCTACAGCTCTCTAGTGAGCTAGTGTGTTTCCTCCTGCAGCGAGCCAAGGTGCTGTACCATGCCTACTGCTGCCCTAGAGCCCAGCTGTAGCATTTCTCTTCGGAAAGAATATATTTTTTGACAACCTTCCCACCTGTCCAAGGGCAGCATTAGGGACAGGGTCTTCTATCTTACAGCATCACCTGCAGAAACCCTGTGCTTTCTGATGTAAGGATTCCACCTATGCTTCATCCCTCCGTAGTGCCAAAGAAAGAAAGCTTCTTTACAAATCTGTGCTCTTTCAAAGTGCTATAAAGAGGTTCCTTCCAGTGTTCACGTCTTTCAGTATTTCATGTCTTCAGATGCGTTGGCTGAAGATGAACAGACACATTTTCTCTCAAGAGCATCAGCAGTGTGTCCCCAACCAACCAGCACTAACAGCCCTACCATTTAGGCTGAAAGTTAAATCTAAGTTACGGGGAAACGTGAAAAGGAATCTGCCCAAACTGTCTACATTGGAAAAGACCCTAGCTTCTACCTTGTCTCTGATGAATAAATCTTCTAAATATCTTAATAATAAGTAAGCAGTAAATTCATTTAAACAGAGGCATTTGGCCAGGTAGCAATCTGGTTTCTCCAGCCCCTCCCATTCTTCTGATGGGTACTGGAATCCAGCTGATAATCCATACATGTCAAACAATTCAGATATGTATAGTGCAGTCCTAACTAAAACCACCAGTGTAAAATTTTTTTATGATGGATGAAGGATAGATGACAAGGTCACTACTTCTAGATCCTTCTTAAGACTGACTGCCAAACCATAATTCACAGCTGCTTTAACACAGTAACATTTATAAGGTTGAGAATTCAACTAATTTTCCAGATTTTAAGAGCAAGATTTTTCTCCCAGTAAGGTAAAAGGGAACAGTTCAAGTCAATACACTTATGTCTTACTTGTTAACTATACAGTGAAGCTTTATATGCATGATGGTATGCAGAAGTGGTAATTAAAACATTGTATCAGCTTTGGCCTGCTCAGAAGGACTTGGGTTTGCTTCTCAGAGAGATACAAAAGCTTGATGTCTAATACAGAAGGTGATTGTACACTTACAATATAGATCAGTTCCACGATCTGCTCCCTTCGTTGCCTTGGTTAATTCATTGAATCTCTTTGACGCCGTTCCCTATGTGCAGAACAATAAGCAAAATGACATTTTCTTTTCCCATCCATTTTACTTCTCTATTACCATGTAACTTCTTTAAAAGGAGCTCTCTGCTAACTTCAAACACCGTAACTGCTACCTTACATTGGGGATGCGGAACACTAGGTTTTGGAAATTATGAGAAAAGGGGAAATCACACTCCAAAGAACTTCTTCTTTGATTACTTAAGATTCAAAATGGACCAATACTTACAAGTTCAACAGAAAGAATGAACGCTCAAATGCAATACGTGCCCAAAGGGAAGGGTTGCCAATTCAAGACAAAGTTGTTCTTTGCCAATTGTGTAACTATGTTGTGCAGCTCTCTTGCAGAAGCTGACACACAGGAAAGCCTTGAAGACCAAATCAATAGGTGGTTCATCTCCTGACAGCTTTTCCCTAAGGTCTAGATCAATGCTTAAGATAAAGGCGGTGCTGGCAAAGCAGTTGGTTTGGCATCAGAATTAGGTATTTGCCAGAGTTCATTAATACACCATTCTTTACCAAGTAACTACAATGCCTCACACTTCCTGGAGGGAGTAGAGAGTCATATTCTCTTTCTATTATTCAAGCTTGAAAAGTTCTTAATGAAGGGTGAAGAACAGTGCATGTGAGGATAGACATGGTGTGTTAAAGTGGGAGCCCTGAGAAACAAACACAAACACATAGTGTATTTACCCCATACGCTGCTTCAACAGTCTGACAGTTAAGAGTTAATAATAACAACCTATTTTTAAATAAATACACCAGCAAATCAACAGTATTAAATTTTGAATTGTCCTAATTTCAACTTAAGCCTCCTAACATCATGAAGTATATTCACTTCTTTGCAAGACCTCTAGTAAATAAAGACACAGAGAATTAAATAACTTTTTAAAGGTTTTTCAGGAAAACAAGCTTTACTATTCCTACCCTCTCTCATTTATTTTTTTTAATGCAGGATACCTTCCTGTCAAAGCAAAGAATAATCTGAAACTGGACACCAAACATTAACAAAAATAAGAGCTCTGGTAAGGGCTCAGACACAGAGATAACTATAGAAAGTTGTTAAACTGGGAGCTAGAAGTTTCAGTTATGGTCTGGAGATTAAAAGAGAAAAGATGTATTGTAACAGAAGATGATGTATTGTAACAGAAGTGGGAAGGCAGTGATGACCCAAGCCAGTGGTTGTGCCAGGCACAAGGACTTTTTAAGCTGGCAGAGCATGCCAGCAATGATGGCCTGCGCAAGGAGAAAATAAAGCTACAAGAGGATACAATGAAAAAGACAGAGAGATGATCTGATGTCTAAGAAGGATAGAACTTGGCAAACAAAAGAACAGCATCACTTTACTAAGAATAAAGCAAAAGAGGCCTGCAGGCAGCAGTAGGGAGGAAAGGTCTATTGGAAAAGGCAGGAGATAGATGGGATGGGTTGAAGATGACAGGAGAGTGGTATGAAAGGCAAAAGGAACTTGATGGAAGAAAACCGTATTTCAGGAAAACAGTAAACTTCAGAGGAGAACCTGCTGGGGAGAAAAATATGGGACTATCCCTATACAGATGATTAGATGCTAGAAGAAAGAATAGGCATAGTTTATTTTTATATAGGTACACACTGAAAATACTGGTGCCAAAACCTTAATAATAAAGTTATTTACTTCAGCTTGCAAGAGACTGAAAAATTCTTCCTGCTAAATAGGCCTTCCAAATTTCATTAAGAAAAAAAGTTAATATGGTCTGACAAAAATACATAGGCAGTTAATAACTCATCCAATATAATGACAGCAGCAGTCTTGTATAACAGAGGATAGCTTCTATGAAGTGTGATACTCAAATACAGCATTCCAGACATTCAGGGATCTAAATTCCTTTCACAAAAGCAATTTACCTGGATAACATGCAGAAAATATTGTGGCAACATTCTCAACTTTGGAGGCACAGTTTGCGCTCAAATATCCATGTCTGGAACTCATATAGGCCTATGGCTTATTACATTCCTCTAATAAAAACCACCAGTGGCATCCCTTTATATGGCAAATACAATTACTACTGTGGGAAGACCTTCTCAAGTTGTTTCATTTAAAGGTTTAGATTTTGTCATCACTTTTCACGAGCTCATAGACACCTCTCCAAGAAAATAAAAGGCTTTCCTTTCTATTTGCTACCAGGAGCAGAGGAGGAGGAAAGGAAGACCATTTTAAAAAAAAAAAAATTCCTCATTTTTCAAACAAAATGAAAAATCAATTATTTTAATTGGAACTCTTATTCTCATTTGTCTTCCTCATCCTCTCTCTTTGCTCTTCTGAGCCTGTTAAATAAATCTACAGGCAGTGTTAAAATTGTATCGCCATGGCAAGATTATTTCAGTAGTCTCTTTCTAATGGTTGCTCTTGATAAAACAGCACGCAGTTCACATCGCTGTAAATGAGGAGTAACTCCGTTACAGTCCATGAAATTACACAAGATATGAAACAAAGCTAAGTGAATCCAAGATCAGATCTTGTATTTTTCCCTCCTTAGAAGGCAAAATAAATAGTCACTAAAAATAAGTAAACAGTCATAGTGAAAAGGCAATTCTAGCTCAGTATCTGTGTATTAGAGACTCTGGCAGTATGAACAGCTTTAGCGGAGCAATTCTAGCTTACGCCACATGAGGTTCTGGACTTGGAGGATATGAATTGTGAACTGCACTTTTGATTGTGCAAAAAGAACTCTGTATTCAAAGCACATTGGTAAATAGTACAATAAAGATCGCAGATAAGAACATTTCCTTTTAATCATACAACATTGGAACAAAGATAAAATTGGTGTCACAAGTGAATGGGAAATGGAATTATGGTAATTAACAGAATTGAGAGAGGATCATATATATCTTAATGAACATGTGGATGTGTGAGATGAAGAAATGTAAAGCCTGGCCTTGTGGAGCTGTTTTCTGGAGTACTGCATCTGAGGTACTAAGACATGAATGCAGAAACTGCTTCTGTGAGAGAATAAATTTCCATGATCAGCTAGCTAATCCAAAACCATCTCCTTATAATAACTTTAATATTCATCAGTGACTGTATAAAGGGATAAATCCAGCCATTAATGTGAACTAAAGGAATAAATAATTAGGACTTCACTAAATGGTTACAGACACTATTCTGGATTATAGAACCATTCTCCTATTGCCTTCTCCGGTCAGTTACAGCATGGGAAGGGCTGCATCTCTGGTAGTGAACAGCTAGCCAAGTGAAGTACGTGTGACAATCTGAGCAATTTCTGTGCAATATTCTTCTGAAACCTTATTCAACAAAACAACAGGACAAGGCTCCCTGCCCGTTGCACAGTCATTTTTCAGGATTAGATGAGATTACACTTAAAGGTAGGTTTCTTCACTCTTGCAGAAGTCTAAGAAATGAAGACTGTACACAAAGTAGGACACTCAGGGTCTATGTGTTTAGCTAAGTAACTGCGGCAGGAGCAGTGCATTCCCAAACATCTCCGACTCTTCAAGTTAATCCACAGAAACATTGTGAAAGGCCTGATAGTTTTAATCCTTCCCCTCTGAACTACTTTTCAACTGAGATCCATTAGACTGATTCCAGGTTCCAGCATATCTTCTAGGTAACTCCCTACTAACACAGCAGAGCTAGTTGCAGCATGGTAATTATTAAAAGAATGTATCAACTGAAGGAAGTATCCATATGACAGTACAAAACTGGCTTTTTGTAAAAGGTCACATTTAAGAATATGGGCATGTACATTTGAAGTCAAATGTATCATAAGGAACAGGCAGTGCTCCTTACTAGAAAAATCAGCTGTGAACCTATGAATTTAAAGATATTCAGATTATCCACCACTGTGTATGACTGCTTTCTGCTGGAAATTATTATTCAGGGCATATAATTGACATGTCACTGCAATAATTTCATCTGACTATGCAAGAAATATCTCAGATGACAAAAGACAGCTTATGACGGTCTCAATTTTCTACTTTTGTTGAAACAAGTGGTTATCATTAGTACAGTTCCATCTTTTTAACTACATCACATCCTGCATGTACCTACACGTATAGGTGCAAAAATATGTATAGAGTGAGGAGGAGCATGTCAATGCTGTTTAAATACTGAAAGAAGGGCTGTGAAGAGCAAAGCAACAATATGTTCATTGTGAAAGATGAAAAAACATCAATACAGATTACTGAAAAAAGAAGTCACTAAGAAGCTCCAGGGTAGGTAGCTGGAAGGGCTTTCAAACATTAAGGTTATTTCAGCTCTGGAACAAATGGGCTGGAGAGTGTGTGCAATCTTCATCTTTGTAGAACTTATAAGAACAAGAAATAAAAACACTTCTCTTGACAGATGCAAGGTACTTTATTTTGCCATAAGGCGAAAGGATTGTCTAAAACAACTTGATGTCTCTCTAAAACATCTAAATGCCTCTTGACATCCATAAAGTTTTGAGGCCTAGAACACGGTCAGGATGACATTTGAACTCTTTCCATGAAAATGAATGTCAGCAATAGTATAAATTACACCTAATTAAAAAAACCATAAAAGTAACAGAAAGAAGGCAAAGCTAATTTCTTCTAGTTTGAATCATGACTGAATGATTCTGAATCGAAACCCTGACAGCCCTAGGAAATGCAGAAAACCAATAAAAGCTAACATTATCTGGCCTCCCCCACAGCCCACAAAACAGCTTTGTCCAAAGAACTGTGCTCAAAGTGCTTTAATCAGTCATAGAATAATTTCTGTTTGAATATCAAAGAAAACAAACATTGCAAAGGAGAAGCACGCCAAGACTTTTAAAGTTATTCAGATTTTAACATGCTATTTTTTGAAACAACTTCCCTCATCCAAAATATTGCAATTAGATAGCAAAACCTGAAAAACTCTGTATTAGCTGAGTGAGAACGCTCATTTTTTCCATTTAAAATAACTTTCCAGAATGAGATGTATTCCATTTTCTATTAAAATGTCTAGTATTTTTAAAAGTTAGATAAAAAAAAAATTCTTCACTCTAACTGAAACTTTAAGCTGCTTTTTTTTATTATTTCTTCTTTTTAATCAGAATGCTCTACAGTAGCACCAAAAGTAAACACTCTTCTTCAAAACTAAGAAAGCTCCTAGGAAGTAGAAAAGCCACCTTATACACAACTCTGTTTTAACAGGAACAGAATTAAAATCTTTTTCCCAAAAATTGTCAACTTAATTTTCTGATGTTGCAAATCTAGCAGTTCTACAATTTTCAATGTTTTCTTCTAAAATAAACAGGAGAGGATCAGATCTCAATTTTTATCACATAAAACAAGCCTTAAAGAATGTAATACTATTTACAGGATAGATATAATAAACCTTCTGTTTGCATTTGTAATTACGCACCGATAACACTGCTTTCACAATGTGACATAACCACTGTTCACAGCCCAGAGTTGTGTTATCTCACTGCTACAAGGAATCTCCTCTGAACAAATGTTACTGATCACCCTGACAAAAAGTACAACCCAACACTTATAAGGAATTCATGACCTTCTAATACCTAAGAAGTGGTGCCCTTCCCCTATTAACTAAACCAAGAATTGTATTTTAACTGAACAAGTTTTGATTGATGTAGGATCAAAAGTTATGGCATGGCAGCAGCCATCCCTGGCCATACACTCTGGCTTGAAACAGAATTTAATAAGCACAAATGACAGAAGAATGATGTGAAGACACAAAATTCTGAAGCTAGAGGTTCTAGCAACCTCTACTTCTTCAGGATGGGGCACTACAGTCCTATTAGCCCATTGGTTAAGTGCCATTCAGGTAGCGAGCCAGGAGAAGAATCTAGGTATTTTGTCAGGTGATCCCCCACAGCATGCTACTGGGAGATTATTTGTGGTGAAAATTACATAGCTCTATTGATGTCCCTGCAACTCTGGTGATTTATACCAACAGCAAATTTTATCCACAGTTTCTTGCACATGTTCCTCAAAATGATGACTTCTGTATTTTTCCATCTTAAAATAAAAATTATTTGGTTGAATTGTAGAGGCAAGATATCCAGTTGTACACAGGGCTTTCAAATTAGTTTTGCTTGAGTAAGATCTGTAAGGGCCAGCCTCAATGCATTTCATTCACTTAGAATGCATTTGTTGATCATAATAGATAATTGTGATGCCAGAATTACATCAGTTGTTGCAGTTTGGATGGAGTCCACCTCTCCTTTCATGGACTGAAATGTGTGAAATCCAATTGCTCTGGTGAAGTCTTAATTTTATACCAATTTACTTACAAACACTGAAAGGAAAATAAAATTTAAAATGTGCAAAAGATTAAAGCACTCTTGTGCTAATGAGAGCCATCTGTTTATTTCTTTCCTTTTTAAAGCATTTTCAATAGGTGGAAATGAAAGACTTCAGACATTTTCATGTCTTGAGCCTTAGCAACAAAAAAATAAAACACAGACTCATCATCTTCAGTCAGCAAACTTGTACTAAGAAAATAAGCTTCATTCCAGCTTGCCAATTGCTTCAGGGCCAACTTTAATTGCACCACTAATGTGATAGTGGCTTTGCCCCACACCAGGATTCTTATCCATCTCAAGAATGCCCTCATTCTCACTGTGCTACCAGTCTGAACAGCCCCCTCTGGTCGCAGGCTGGCCACCCTATGTTGCTCAGTATTTAGAAGGTGGCCAGTACAGAAGCATAGCAGCCAGCCCATCTCTCAACTCTTGGCAAGCCAGGGCAGTGGGTTGCTCAGCTACTGCAGTGCTGGGCCACCAGTCTTTGGTGCTTCATCACCAGTATATGGCAGTATCAGAAGGTCTGTCCAAGCAGTCCATATATAGTACCACAGCACAAAAGTATCTATAAAAACCCACAACACAGTCCAGAGGACTATGGCCATATCAGGCCATAAGTGGACCTGCATGAATCCCTCTGAACTCAAAGTCTGGCGGTGGAAAGAAATTGCACATTAGTAGACCACTGGAACCCCAGCTCTGGTCTGCAGAGCAAACTAAGAAATTAATGGGCAATTCATCACTTCAAACAATTTTAGAATGCCAACCTTATATTAGACATCTATATAGATAGATTTATAGCACTGTTTGGAATTGCATCACAGTAGATACATGCTTAACATTCAACCAAAGATGTCTAATCAGATATATGCTGCAAGATGACATAAGTCTTAGCAATCAACTGATCAAGCAAGAAATTACTGATTTTTTGAGGAGGGATTATTTTACAGTGCGATCAGTCACCTCTTCCTGGTATAGTTTAATAAATGGTGAAAAACAAGAGTGATGAGCTGGTGACAGCCACCCGGAGAGCTGCAAAAGCAGTACCATCACACATTGTCACATTCTGGTCTATGATGTAATAGTGGTCAAATGCAACTTAACCAGTAAATCTCCAGAGAGCCAACATTCAGAGAAAATTAAAGATAATTTGAAGTGTCATCACATATATAGAGGATCTTTCCTATTGCTACAGAATTTTTTAAAGTTTAAAAAAATCCAGGATGCATAGATTAATGAATATTAGGGGACACTTAAGAATCCTTATGTTTTATAACAACTGCTACCTATACTCTATTGTATAACTGGAGTTGCAGACTTTAGGACTATTGACAAAGTTCCCAATGTATCATAATTAGACCACATCTGTGCTGAACACCCATATGCTGTTGCTCAGGGAGAATTAGTAGAATGTTTCCTGGCCTTTAAAGGCCCATTTCCCACACAAGCCCATGTGGGCAGCATTATGATGCCCTCTAAGGACTGACAACACAACGACATTTTCTAAGGACTGCATATTAATGTTGGAAGTACACAGGGATCCAGGATTCTTGGGCATTGCTTGTCATGTTATTCACTTGTCTTCCATCAATGGCTTTTGCCATGTTTTTTAGCATCAACAAACATTACAAAAAAAAGAACAAATTCCTCCTAAGAGGCATGCTAGGGCAGGCTGAAAGCAAACAGCTCACTTCAGTTTATATGCAAATATTAATCTTTTCCGTAAGTTTACTTCTATTGAGAGCTTTGTTGAGACCTGTATAGCTAAAAAAAAAAAAGGCTCCTGTCATATAGGAATTATGGCTGAAATAAGCAAGACAGAAAAAAACATAATAAGCAGTCACCTAAGTACACACACAAAGTCAACAACCCAGCCAAGGCTGGAATCTACCTTTCTTGTGTGTTAACCCAACAATGCAACCATAGGACTCCACTGATTTTTTTACGGAGCACATGTATGACAAAGCAGAGGTGCTGAAGGAAGCATTCTGAAACACATATTTTGACAAGAATTAGACTAGAGAGAGTGCAGAACACTTGTAGTTTAACAAGAAACTGAACCTACAATCGGCCAAACTAAGATTTTACTCCACTGACACCACAGGATATATAACCAGCTAATAACGCTGTATGGATTTTCAGTGGTGGCCTACTGTGTGAGGTGTGACTGACATGTAAACAAGCATCTGGGGTGGAAGTCAGATGAATAAAATGACTTTTTTCTTTAAAGTATACAACTTATGACCACCACCACCCCCAAACATTTAGTATTTGCAGGAGAATTCCACCTTTTATTTCTTCTTTCTTTTATTCAACTTGGCATGAATAGCTGCCTAATAAATTAACGCAACCTTGATTTGACAAGCTTTTTCCCAGTTGCATTACAATGTCAAGTACCAGGGCCACTGCCTTCAGCATAGCCTTGACCATTTGTCATTTTCTTGTAATTAATTACAGCTCTCTCAACCAAGGCTGCTACAGAAAGTGATAAGACTATTATACAGCTTTCAACATTCATTGTCTATGGGATTTTCACTCTATTCATTGTTCTCCAAGGGAGTATTGTTCAATGTTTTGGATATAAAATTAATTTTATCATTAACAGGAATCCAAAGCCCAATTTCTTGCCCAACTCTGAAACTTTTTTCTTCATATTTTACTAATAGCTGACATGGTAAAGAACGCAACACATTCTGGCCTCAGAATATGCAGTACTTACCCGTGATGTGTTGCATCATTACTGACTTCAGGCAAATTCCAGAGTCTTCAGCTTGCAGAAAACACCAGCGTTTCAAAACTTGCTTCTCATCTCAGTCAGAATACTTTTATCCTTTAGGGTTCCCAGGTAAGAGATATCTAGAAAAAAAAAGTCTGTGTTGGAAACTTTGTATTCTAATGTCTTCTTTTGAACTTCACAGGTTTTGGGCAGTTGGCCCTATGTATTACTTTCTTACATGATCTTCTGACACAGATGTCTGAACTTCTACCAAGTATGAAGTTAAAGAATTTCAAACAGGACATTCTGTTACTATTCTAACAAGACCCATTTCTTTCTCTCCCACACATCTATCACATGCTTTGAAAAAAAAAATTATGCTTCCTTATTTGATATTGTCTTGATACTTGGGCAGAGAATTCTCAGGGAATTTTATCATATCATTACCTTGGGCTTCTCCATTATGAGCTATTGCTTGCATTACAATAAAATTTACCAGCTCCAGCCACGACTGAAGTCACAGCCACCTGAATAAACCCCCCCCACTAGAGATTTTAAGATTTACACAAGGAAGACAAAAGGTAAAAAGTGAAAGACCACCGCATATTGGGAATAACACACTCAGCTGATTAGAAGCAGACGTGGAAAGAGAAACCAGGTTTCTGACTTTTCAGTGTTCAGCCTACTAATCCAAGCCATCAGTCATGACCTTCACCAAAAGAAAACCTGGCAGCCAGGTTTCCAGCAACACAGGGTATTATCACCTTTCCTTTTCTCACTGTGCCACACTTTGAATATTTTGTGCGCGAACTTTTAGTACACTACTTCAAGAACTAAGATTTCTTTTACTTTTATTACACAATTAGGTAAATTGGACAGATGTTCTACTTTATTTTCCTGCTCTTTACTGCTGGCATCTATCTGTGTCATTCCTCACTAGCCTGCTCCTTTCAGCTTCCGATGTTGCTCACTTGGGTTACTAATTGTTCTATTTTTGCTTCAATGGCCACAGTTATTGATCGCACATGGTGGGAATTTTTGATTGAGTTCTGCAGCAACAAAAACACCAAATCTGTCAGGGAAGGTACTTCTCCCTCTGGCTTGAGTCCTGACCAAGATAAGTAAGGGCAAAAGGTTCAAGGACCACACCTATTTATACTACAGCACAATGTCCTTGTCTCTTATTTTGCAAGGACAGATGATACGTTCCTGATACTTTCACAACAGGGTGTGGATACATCTGCCTCACTATTAGGCATCCTGAATAAATAAAAATCTGGCTATTTTCAGTACAGTATTTATTTTCAGATGCATTTGTAAGATTACAAATATACATTTAGGCATGAGCATGTGTATTATAACTATCATTTTTAAAAGAACACATTTTAGACATCTCTCTCTATTTCTGGAAAGCTTCATTGTAAGCAAAATAAAGAGTAAACATTGAATTGAAACTTAACAATTAACCTCAGGGAAAATACTAAAAGCATTCAACAAAACTATGAAGATCTCAGCATTTCTAATTCTCTGTCTTAATAAGTTACCTGAATTATTGTAAGACTTTTGGCCAAGTAACATACACGATTTTCCATGAGAGCTTGTAAATCCTTTTGTTTTCACTCCTAACGCTTCCAATGAAAGCCTTTTACTTTTTTTTTTATGAAAACAAAACAAAATTATATCAAATATTCCACTTTTAGTATGAAAAGCTAGCTTTTATCTAATAAATTATGTTCTCACCTTTTCAATGAGGAAGTTGGTATAGTTCAGAAAAGCAAAAATCTTCCTGTTAAATTCTTTATTCTGATTAAAAAAGGTGATTCTTATCCAAAAACATTATTTCCCAGTAAAACTCATGGAGGTGAGAAAGCTTTTAAAAGCCCTTCCATTAAGGAAGAAGAGATAGCATAGCACTACAAATAAAAGGGACCTGAAATCTTATCTAATCCATCACGGCAAAGAATTTTTCATTAAGTTCATTAAGCTGGTCTCGTTAACCAATTGCTTCCACACTTTCAAGTTTTGTTTGCTACATGGAAGTAAAAGAGGTAACACAAGAATGCTGCAATGTCAGACCTTCTCAGTCTGCAGCCCAGGACACTCTCCACACAAGTGGAAGTCTCATTTTCCTGAAGTTCTGCTTCCACCAGCTGCTGTATTTGATGTTGTATCTTTCAGGCTGAAGCATTGCCCACTATTGTAAAGGGAAGAAGTTCAGCTGCTGTTGAATTTATAGGCAAAACTTTACTGACTTCCTTTAAAAGGGATCAACCAACATGCATCATTGATCAATTCATGTAACAGCCACCACATTTCTTCTGTGTGTCAAGGAATGCTGCACCATTGGATATTTGCCTTTTCTCTTAAATCCCCATTCCACCTATTTCCACTAATAGCTCTCTCTCACAAAACTGCCTGTGAGACTTCAGGCAGTTTGCATACAGTTAATAAGACCTTCCTCTCCAATTAACCTATTGTTCTGTCAATATCTTGAGAAGTGACTGAAAGATCAAAGAGAAAAGTGCACATATTTTTATCTATGATTGTCTCTCCTGCTACAAATTTTGTGTGGGTATTATTTGCCATGTCAAAGTATCCCTCTACTTTTAAAAGAAACACAATATGAAGGTAGACAGACCTGGTGGTTTACTTCCAGAGACACCTGCCATTATTCAGCATCTTCCAGGACAAGTAATTTCAGTTACACCTGACACCAAATCAGAGTTGCTAATGGTTACAGAAGCATTTTCACAATGAAGTGCTGTTCTCCTTCAGCTGTCAAATTCTTACTAATACAACCTTTTAAATAATACAAGTTTTTATCTTATACAGCGTGTGAAAATTACCTGCTAAAAAAGCTATTTTCGCAAGGTAAGAGGTGCCCCATCATACACACACACAAAATCATCACAGATAAAAATTGCATGGAACAGTTTTGATAACAAAAACATGTACAGCAGCAGGACTTCCTGGGCTTTCTCTGGTTTCCTGGATAATGGATGGCTCAGTAAAGAAAAACACCTCCTCAAGGGGACTAACCCCTCAGTAGAAACTGTACAAAGTGTAAATTATGCTTATCTCAGTTTAAGGTCAAGTCCCTGAGGCTTGGAAAGATCTCTGCAGCTCAAAAGGCAGTGTTCTGTTCTCCTTTCTAAAAAGGGACTGCAGGTGGTTCCTTTCATCCCCATCTTCAAGGTAAATCCTTTAGTGCAGGTGCTGTTTTGCATATCCAATGCACCTCCTCTATTGGGGGATTTAGTGGTGACGCTATGACAGGATAAAGGACTAAATTAGTCTTTCAGTTTTTTACCACCAAACAGCCTGCTTTGGAATTAATGGTAGTACAGACTCCACAACTTAAAAAAAAAAAATAAAAATGATTGAGATGGCAGCCACATTTTTCCACAAGCTAAGCAATGAATGACATCCAGAAAATTCAACTTGTCAGTAAACAAAAGCCTGCCCAGCAGTGAAATGTTCCTCTGGTGCCACCTCTAGTCTGGTACTTCTGGCACTTCAGAGCTCCTTTGGTGTGGCTGATACCCCAGCATTCCAGAGCCAAGGGCGCTCTCAAGTTTTCCTGAAGTGCTGTGTGAAACCTCACCCATGACTCCTAGAAAAATCCCTTTTTAGCATTCAAAATTCCACTCCCTCTTTGGCACTTAGATCCTTCAAACATTTATGTGCTGTTATGTCTCTCTGTAGCCACTGCTCAGCCAAACTATATGTATTTCACTCTTTTAATGTTTCCTTTTATACGAGTCCCCACAGACCATTCCTCCCTCTGAACTACCTCCAACACTCAATACCTTTTTCTGATTTCAGAAATCTGACAATGTTCAAGTTGGATGCTGTTTCCTGCAGTCAGGAACATTCTGTACTGAGTTATTCTTGTGATTTAAACTATTTCTATGAGCATATTTTAAAACTTTTATCTCCTGTACATCTTTTTTGGTGCCAAACTACAGTCGTGTGTGAGGGGGAAGCACTGATACGGAATGACTTTAAATACCTAGTCTAGATGGGTTAGAGAGGCACAGAAGTCTCAGAGGGGAATGGGACCAGGTGGACAACACAGGAGTTGCTGCAGTTCTGACTAAGTTTAGATCTGTGCCAGTACTTCTCAAACACATCCATCTGCCCCAGCACACAATGCACTGAGCATTTCAGAACTGATTGTTGCAATGCACAGTGGTGTTTAGTTACTTCGTTTTATCACACAATCACCCAAGCTAAAATTGAAGTGGGAGGCACACAGTGAAAAGAAGCAGAGATGGGTGGGGTAGATAGCACAGCTTTAGTCCTGAATTCAGTGAACAGTTTATTTTATTTGCACTATTGACAGACATTGGGTCCCAACTGCTAAAAGCCATTTTGCCTAGCTCTATGGGTGTTATGATACTTGGAAAGAATCTCCATCTCTTCATACTCCTACAGTCATATGTGGCCAGTCAAAATCTTTAATAAGATTTTTCCAGAAAGTGAACATGCTGATTGCACATCACAAGAGTGATGTGAAATTTCAAGAACAGGCTGTTCTTGAATTTCACATTTAAGTTATTTTTGAAAACTCCAGAATGCTTCTTCCAAAAGTCTTTTAGTGAAACTTTTACATTTTTCTTTGAAATTATTTTGGCTTTACTTTTCATTTATTCATTTTTTAACTGTAAAAAAAAAAAAGGAAAAAATTATCAAAGAAGTCAAAATTCTCAAAACAAAACCTCAGGTAGGAATGAAGCTTGAATTCTCCAAATGCAGCTTTAAAGAAAATTCTAAACCAGTCAGTTTCACCCTGAATTTTATAGTTGCCACAAGGCTAGGAAAAAAAAAAAAACACAAACAAGCATAAAAATATCTCCATTTTCTTTCTGCTCCACCCAGCACCTATATGGACATTGCTATAAACAGCATGTATGCCTGACCTATAATTTTTTTCTTTCACTAGCATCTCCCAATTTAGTAATTTGTAACAGAACAAATTAATATATCTGTCACAGTTGTAATAAGATGTATCCATGCTACCTACATTGTTTGATTATTATTAAAGATTGAGAAATCTTAATGCTGGATTAACACTACTTTTGTCTATTAGAACAATCTACATCGTATTTATTTCTGCTAACCCTGATTACAAGTATAATAAGAGCCATAATTCTGCTTGATTGTCATTCTACTGACACTCCCACTAACAAGCTATCAATAAATTAGCTGATGTACTCAAGCACTTTGACTCTGCTGATACACAATGGTAGTAATTTCAGTAGGGCTGAAAAATCAGAAATAATTAATGACAGATATAATCATAGTCAATACTTTGTAAGGTTTCCTTGAAACAACATTAAGCTCAAAAAATACAGAGAATAAACTGTTTGAAAATAGGGGAAAACAAATTACAAAACCCCTTTCAGACATAAAGCAAGAATGTAAGCAAGCAAAAAAAATTATTCTCATAACCACTAACACTGTCAAGGGAGAATTATGTATTAGAGTCATGGCATGGTCATTTCTCCTTCAGACACTGAACCAGAAATGTATGTATGCACTTCTTTGCCAAAATTCCAGTGAGATCCAGTTTACAAAAGAAACCTTTATCTTAACACTCATGAATGAGGTGAAAGAAAAACAAAACACTTTTCCTCTGGAGAAGCCAGTATATTTTGGGAATTTTTAGTCCTAGTGAAGTCGTGCTAGAGATGAATAAAATGATAACTAGCTTTTCAAGGGCTCATGTTCTTCTCACTGGGAGCAAAGGAATGTTGCCAGAGATCTTGCAGCTGTGCAGCCACAAAACAAATGTGGCATCACTTCAATTGGGTATC
Source organism: Microhierax caerulescens (assembly GCA_035590215.1). Classification (NCBI taxonomy): domain Eukaryota; kingdom Metazoa; phylum Chordata; class Aves; order Falconiformes; family Falconidae; genus Microhierax; species Microhierax caerulescens. The sequence continues at coordinate 97,200,025 of JAVJGJ010000001.1, forward strand.
AGTGTGGGAGATGATTTGTTCAAAAAGTGTGGCTTTTTTCAGCCTTTAAATGACTTAAAGATATCTTGCCTGTTTCTTTTTACATCTCATTTGAAGGACAGAGAAGACATCAGTTACTAAATAGAAGACGGAGCCACAGTCTTCACTGTAAGCAGGGTGCAACAGATATAAAAAATACTATATTTGATGAATTACTAAGGGTAGATTGTTTCTACCCTTAGTAGAATGGTAGAATAGTAGAATAGTAGAAGCATTTCATGTGCAACATATTCTTGGTAAACTTTTAAGGATAGATGTCTTGCACTTTAAACTGATGTTATTTTGCAATGCAGGAGAGAAAAACAATATCGCTGAGCCACAGCTTGGTCAAACTTTATATTTCCAGACAGCTGTTTCCTTCAGGGTAACTATGAAGTACTTTTTTTTTTGGACAAGGGTTATTCAGTTAAAGAATGACATAATGTAAATGAAAGATGAGGAAATTTTGCATGAAAAGACAAACCTTAACACCACACACACCAATAGCTGGCATAAACTGCCTTGCTTCTGGAGGAGTTAATAGTAGTTAAGATTAACAGTCTGAATTTAAGTCTTGGAAAAGTAAGACTGTTGAATTTGTTTTCAATGGCTTGATATTAAATGAGCTTCACTTCTCTTTATGTTACACACACAATCCTATTTTATATTTAATTTCAGAGATACAGCCAGAACCAGTGTAGAAGGCTCCATACCTGTCATAGTACCAAAACAAGTAATCTCAGGTTTCCTCGTTTCTAATAAGGATATAAGTAACTTACAGGTATAAGTTACCATAAAAGTAAAGTTAGACATTTAAGGTCACACAAACACAAATGGATCTATGGAAACATTTGCGTGAGGAAAGTGGGAGACAAGCAAGTCAGTCTGACTACCACAGATTAACTTTTTAATCTAATGATACAAAACATCTGGGAACTTTGAAGACAAGCATGACCAGGCACTAAGTTAACCCAAACAAACTGATTTTACAAGAACAAAACTCAAAAGACTGTAGTCTAATATATATTAACATCCAATGAATAGTTGTTAGCTCTTAAGTTTGTAAAAGGACACAGAATATTTAAGAAATCCAACAAATATCTATTTTAGTCATTACTAATGCACTGCCACTGACCCAGGAAAACTAATGTTAGATTTTGGGTGACTCAAATACATGCTGTCAGGTTTCTTATTTTGGATTTATGCAGATAAAGTGTCTGCTAAAATAATAATCAAAAAGAGAAGTGCAACTGCACAGTTTCAGCAAGAATAGATCTCAACATGCTCTTTTCACAACTCTCTGTAGGAAGACAGAGGAGAAAGGAAGGAAGGAAAGTAATTGCTATTTAATTATATCATAAAAACATCAGCTGATATTGCCAGTAAATGTGTCATCCCATGTACAATTTTCAACAGGTGTGAAAACCTACAGCACTAACAGAGAAAAAGGCAGGTAGTCCAGTTCAGGACACAGTCCCCGTTCTTACACCCCAGAGCCCAACGTCCTGAACCACGTGCTTATTTACTACCTCTCACCTTATGTCCAGCCATTTTCTACTTGTAGGCCCACTTAGGCCCTTGAGCATTAACAGGAAACCACCTGGCAGCGGAGCACCTGAGTTCAGTTATACCTCTAATTCTGGCAGCTTTCCCAATCTCCACACCTCGCACATAGGCTTTGCCTTTGATTTTCAGCAGGTGTGACCCCCAATATTTAAGGTCTCCAGCTAAAACCAACTACATATGCTAAAAAATTAACAGCAAATAGGCTAAGAGAGCTTACAAGAAAGTGATGTAAAATGCCTTCTATGGAATTAACAGCAATGTCCAGAAGGCTACCAATAAAGACATCCATCATATTCACAAACAAAAGCCTGCATCCACAGCAAAACTTACCTCTTGGGGGAAGCAGGGACGCTGACAACTGAACGCAGAGGGCACCCTTGCCAGCATTTCTTGACACTACTTCAACGTAGGGCTCCCCATCAAGCCCTGCCTGATACGCTGCCCAAGATACCAAAGCCCAGAAGTCACAACTGGGTCCTCGGCTACCACAACCAGCATTCAGCCCTGCGGGGCCACAGAGACCACGCTCTGTGCCCTGTGCCCATCTGCGGCTACAAGCCTCACCCTCGGCCCCAGTTCCTTCGGCAAATGGCAGCTCACCGTGAGCCCAAAGCCCTCAGGAACGGCGATGCTAGCAGCCAAGGGGTATCGCAAGCCTCAAAGGGCAGAAAAACACGCACACGGAGTCACCCTCACCCGGCCCGGGGCGCTCGGCCCGCCAAGCCACAAGGCCCTCCTGAGGCCAGCAACAAGCCCAGTCCCTCACCGCTGCCATTTTGTAGCCACCTCAGCATGGCTCAGCCAATCCGGCTCAGGCTGGGGGCTGCCGGGGCTCTCTGATTGGTGCACTCCCAATTCTTCTGCCCCTCCCTCGGGCG
>JAVJGJ010000001.1:97202586-97225257 GCA_035590215.1 Microhierax caerulescens
CTGTGGCTGTGGCTGTGGCTGTGGCTGTGGCTGTGGCTGTGGCTGTGGCTGTGGCTGTGGCTGTGGCTGTGGCTGTGGCTGTGCCTGTGCCTGTGCCTGTGCCTGTGCCTGTGCCTGTGCCTGTGCCTGTGCCTGTGCCTGTGCCTGTGCCTAAGGAAGAACAAGGAATTTCCTCTTGCTGTAGCCCACGGACCACAACCTTCCATCAGGTGGAAGGCCTTTGTTTCACATCAAAGGCTCAAGCCTAGTTGTGAAGAGGCTGGGTGCTTTCCTCCTGCACTGAACCCGCCGGTTTTTGTGGGAGCCCAGCTGGTGCCCCGGTGTGATGGCCGGCCTGGTGTGGGGCTCAGCTTGTGCCTCCTGGGCTATGGGCACTGGGCAGCTGTGGCAGCTGCAGGAAGGCTGCTTTGGTACCATGGGGCTGGTCACCTCCTGTGCTGTCCTGCAGCATCTTCTGCTCAGCATGCTGTTTGCCTTGCTCCCACTGCATCCACCGGCTATATAATAAAAGCTTTTTTTCCCTCAGAGGCACACGAGTGGTTTTTAGCACATCTCTGAGCGCATCTTAATACAGAATTGATATTCTTTCTTATTCAGCCACGTCAGAGTATGTTTGCTCTAGATTTTGGGCTATAGAATGCAGATGGAGTTTTGTATGATGCTCTGGCTCCATCTCTTACCCTTGGTGGTGCCTCATGTGATCCACTGAACAGGCAGAGCAGTGAGTCTCAAACAGCAGGTCTGTGGCATCAACAGTCTCTACACTGCTGGGTTTCTACCAAGGAACATGAAGAGCTCACCAGTATTCCACTAAGTATTCTGACAGGCACATGTTAGCTTCCTTCATTTCCAACCGTTAAACCCTATTAAAATAAATCAGAAAAGCATCAAATATTTTTCTAAAGTCACTAGCCTGTGGAGCAATTGCTTTAGCCACCGTGGGGAAGCCATTCCTTTTCCTGTGTCAGAGGAAGTGATATACATGAAAAAGAAGAGAAGATCAGGCTATCATACACCCACCCAGCATTCCCAGACACACCTTGACTTGTTCTCGCTTTTGTCTGGGGACTCCTGTTCTTGCTTAGATTTCTTAGCTCTGCAGGCATGACAGACAGCAACACATTCTACTCAGCTGTGGCAGATGTGCAGTTTTCTCCTCTATTCACCAAGTTCAGCGTGAGAAGGTTGTAAAAACCTAAATGTTAACCTGCCTTCCTTACTGCAGACTGCCTCCTTGCAGACCTGGTCTAGATCCATGGATCCTTTATCTTCTTTTCCAGATGGCAGAGGTGTGAGAAAAACAGTTCCATAACTCATACTCTGCTGGGATGTGTAGGATCAAATAGCACTTGCTACTGGTCCTACTGCTGAGGGGGAACAGGATGAAGGAACAGACGAATGAAACAAAACAAATTAGATTTCAGGAGTGCTGAGGCTTTCCATATTTGAGGATGCTGCTAGCACTGGATGCTTTGACAATAGTTTTGAGATTTGTATCCAGACCTCCTAGAAGAGGATTCGAGTTTGGAGCTTCAGGTCAGGCAAAACCCACAAAGAGTGCTGTACATACAGGTGAGCCATCTTTTGTTCTCTGCAAGGTCTGTCATCACTCAACTTCACAGCCCAGGATTGTGGTGTTGATTTTGATTCTGCTCACAGAAATACATTCAGATCAGAACACCCTGAATCACCAGCTTTCAGGTTGAGCCAAATGGAAAATGCAATGTAAGAGTCTATGAAAGGCATCTCAGGCTTTTTTATACTCCAACTTGTGCAAATGGTTTGAGAAACTTCTTGTGAATTTTCAACTGATACTGAAGCACTGTAGACTGAATTCACCCATTTTGGGGTTTGTTTTGGACGTTTTGCATTCCTTTCAGAAAAAAACTACCAGTAATGTATAATACCACCATTTTGCCTTTAAAATATATCTCTGTAATGAAAGAACCTGAATCATTCAATCAAAAAAAAAATCATGTTTATAAGCCTCTTTCTATAGCCAGACTTCACCATGTGAGAAGATACGGATGTGGGATTGAACTCCGTTTCATTTTGTATAATAGTCAATAATGGCTAATCACATTGCATTTTTACTTGGGGAAAAGATCTCATTATATCTGTTTTTGATCCCCCCTGATTCCTGAGACTCAGTAAATGGGAAAGTTTCCAAGCGAGTAACTGCATTCTTGATGAAACTGATCTTTTTTTACATTAGCCCATAAAAGACATCTTTCCTCACATTAGCTGGTTAGCACTATGTAATATACAGTGTTTCATCATTAGCTAGCTTAAATGGACATTCATTGGATTAACATTATAATGTTTAAATTTCTCCTCCGAAATAATACATTAGAGATTATTGCTGTAGTTTTTGCTCCAAGGCACTACTGCTGGTAATCAAAATCTCATTAAAAGGAATTCATATATTCAGTAGCCCAAAGGATCTCAATTTCATTCCTTCTCCTGTCCCTGTGCCTCCCATGCACTGATTTATCTGGGTGTTTTACCTAGGGAAAAACTGTCCAATTTGGCTCTTTTAAGAGGAGTGTCAAAGGTACAAACAGAATGAGACACAGAGTTGTTTACATACACTGAGGAGCTGTGAAAAGTTTTTACTTATCTCTCTTTGCCCATTTAAGTCAACCATTTAAAGTAATGAGTACTTTTTTACACATAAATCTGATCTATGGTATGTGATCTAAATTACATGATCTATGGTCAGATGAGAAAATCCTTTGGCATTATAATCTATTCGACTGGAAGGAAACATAACTTTAGATAGATATCTGGGCTTGTAACTAACTACCTTATCTTCTATTTTTGCTTCTCTTTGCCTAAATTTCTTTCAAATAACTAACTACTTTTGAACTAAACTCAGTGATTACTGCAACCAAATCCTATAGAAATGAGATGTGAAGTCTTCTGGATTTTACACAGAGTGGTATTTCCTGTCACCAAGCAGAAAAAATAGAGATTTTTTTTTTTAACTTTAATATCATGATTACCAGGAGAACATCTACATTCTTTATATTTTAAGGAAAAATAGATAGCTTAATTTTTCTCCTCTCCATCAGAATCTGACATGCAAGAGACACTCATGAAAACCTTGGCTGGGCAGAGCCTCTGGTCTAGTTTGTGCTTTTTCCTGTATTTCAGAGAAGTCTTTCTTCTGTGATCTGTAGTGGTACAAAGACTCCAAAGTACTAGGTTCTTCAGGTCAAGTTCCTCCACCTTTTGCTATATCACCAAGGTGAGATAAGTCTCCAAGGGCAGCCTGCATTATTTCTATTTTGGTAGCATTTTATGGAAGATTAAATGATGAGCTTGTTTCACTGGGGACATGTTTTATTCTGTCAGTCTAAACAGAGAGTGCTAAAAAGCATTATCGTTGCCTTGGTATGATCCACGAGGAAATGAGATTTCTGTACCTCCTCACACTGACAGTGAAATTACTGATGGGGTCTGAGGGAAGGCAAACCTGAAGCTCGAGGCCAGAACTCAACCTGTGTTCTCGACCACCATTTGAACCATAACTGTCCACTTTACTTGGGATAGTCTTTTACTATTTTAATACACATTGTTAATTCACAGCCCACTTTGGTGAAGTTGTTGCTTCTGCATCTGAGAGATCTTGTGTCCAGAGAGCATAACTGTCTTCAGAAAATCACAATGTACAGCCCAATTTAACATGATTAAAAAAACAAAACCCAAACAACTAGCTCTTTGGTTCAGTTTTGATTTCTCTACATTGTGTATTAGTACCCAAACACAGCAGATCCAACATGCTGAGGTTCTCTAGGAACCCCTCCTAGGTAATTTTACAGATTGATTGCCTCAAGTACAATCTTGACGGTAGATCTGTTATACTTATTTCTTGGACTCCCCATTTCTCTCCTCTGGTTTAACAATGGCAAGGTGGTGACAAAAGAGTTTGATAGAGCTGCATTTACAAAGAGTGCAAATGGATAAGTCTTTGAACTGCTAGAGTGGCACAAAATATATTGACCTCAATTTTTGGTCAATTTGGAATCCTGAAATATTTGTAAGATATACGTGATGGGTGAGAGCTGTTGGAGGATTTGAAAGACTGCTGTTTTATGTACCTTTTGGCCCCTTTTAACTTCCTTCCTATATGCAGCAAATGCAGGAATGCTGTTTGTTTCCTGAATCCAATTTGCATTGCCTAGTTTGTTTCCTTAACTGGAAAAAAAACTTCTTACATTTCCATCCCCATCTTTGAGCTGTGAATTTTCTTTGCACTTGCTAATGTAGGGAACACAGTTTAATGACCTTCCCAAGTGCTACAAGTAATTCATCACTAATCGTTTTTAGAAATAGTTTTTCCAAGGTATCAGTTTAAACTAAGCTTGTTTACTGATGCTCGCTCATCCATATAATTCACATCTTGCAACTAAAATAACTTTTTCTTTAATATAATGAGATTTCAGAAAGACCTCTACAGGTTTCCCAAATGTTCTGAGAAAATACCAGAGTGGCACATTGGTATGTTAGTAAACATTTTATTTACTTCACATTCAACACAGGGACTTGCAGCTGGAAGAAGATATAACCTGTAATTTAGGAAGAGTTGCTCAAAGGCAATCTTGTTCATGGTCCTTCAGAGCAATGAGTTCAAAGTTTTTTAACCTCATGTAAAATCTTTGTGATTTCATTGCCTCTCACCTAGTTTAAACAAAGCATTTTACACAATATTTTCAGGCTGTGGAAAGTTCTGCAGTGAAAGATGCTAGAGGTTTATCTAGTTGACTGTGTCTAGTAACAGATTTTCTATTGAACTTCATGTTCATCAACAATAAAGCAATAATGGGCTCATAGGGGATGGTCTTCCTTAAACTTAGGGAGTAACTGCCGTGCTTGTGCCTTGCAGCACTGCAATTTATGACACCAGTGTGCACAGAACTAAAGCACATATTAAAGCAGATGATTAGTACCAACAATTTTAGTGAAATTACTCATGCTTAAACATAAGCATCTCAGCATTAGTAAGTTCCTTAAGGATATCTTACAACTCCAGTTAAATTTTTTAAAAAATTCTGTCTTTGTGTAAGAAGATGGATCAGCTGTAGGTAGGTAGTAGGATATGTTTCTTTTAATGGCACTATTCAGATTTTTTTGTCCTTTAAAAAATTACTTGAGGTGAAATCTTTCCTCTCCATTTCTTTTCAGTTAATTGGAAGTTTTTCTGTGATATTACTGGAAACAAACTTTCACATACAGGGGATTTACTTACATTTCTCTATCCAGATGCTGCCATCACCATGATATATGGGTGCTGCTGCTTTTCTGTACTTACATCCACATACAAAGATCAGAAAGAAAAAATATTTTCTCTTAAATCCACTTAGCCTTCTTCTGGGAAAGAAGTCAGATGTTCTCATTTTGACTCGTCTCTTTTTTTCTATTTTTTAATCACATCTCAAACTGGCTTCATTTGATCTCACCTACCTTTGTCCTAAAGCTATCACTATTGTCTTTTTTCCCCTGAAAACTAGGGTTTGTGATTTTGGGAAGAAGAGTTAAACCTTCTTCTTAAATTTTCTTTCATTGCTGCATGCTCCCCTTGGAAGACTGTAGCTTAAGTATAGAAAGTTACATTGATGTAGGAAGAGAATGAAGCTAGATATAGGAATTCATATATTATAAGCAAATTTTAATTCAGTCACTGACAGAATTCGCTTGCCAGATTCTATGCTCTTGACAATTATTTTGAAATTTAGAATCACTCTATAATCTCTCTTGCATCTTGTTTTTCCTTAAGAGTTTCATCTGAAATTGGTGATTATTGAGCATTAGTCAAGCTGCCTTCCCCCTAAATGCCTGCAATTCAGTATTTTAAATTTTGTTTCATGGTCCAGATGCTATTTAGAGCTATATTTATGCTCACAACTGGAATTGTAAACCCTCCTTTAGCCTCTGGCTAAGGGACATATGTGCTTAGGCAGATGTTTCATGACTACAGAAGAAACCATCTTTTAAATACATGACCTGCTTAGCAAATGGATCCTGTTTCCCCAAATGTCAAGAGATGATAACACTGATAAGAAATCCTCTCTGAAACATCAGTCTGTTCTTTTCAGATCACAGACAGTGATCTGTTAACATGGGTTATGAATGCATGCTACTCAGGCTAGAGTTTTCAGAGAAGTCTATGGCACTGAGCTTTCTTTAATCTCTTCTGAAAACACTCTCCCCTGTGCTGGTCTGTGGTCTATGTAAGTACTGTACCATTCACATTTCACCCTGGGAAGAATTATGCAGGTTAGCATGAGATACCTTTGCCTGTCAAGACAGTTCTGGAATACAGCCTTATCCCAGCATTACAGTCTTCCTTCAGGATACAGACAGAATTTCTTATCGTGTGCTCTAACATTTGGAAAAGAATGCCTCTCCCATGATCTGTCTTCAGGTGGGCTTAATTCCATGCCCTGTTTTGCTTTTCTTATGCTTGCATTCCCCCAGTCTAAATATGAATTTTGTGCTTGGAGTACCTGGGTATTACTTCCTTAGTTGGAAAACATTGTTGTCATTCTAAATTTGAAGCCAATATTGGAATAGATCATATCACCCCACAACAATTAAGACACTCACTGAAGATAGGAATCAGAAAATCAAGGTGCCCATTAAGATTTCAGAGATTAAACATTGCATTATCATTCACTTTGACACCCAGTACCATGATAGCAGATGCATCTGCCTTAAGGATGAGTAAAAATGTTTTCCATTCTTAATACCAGAGAAAAAAATTTCTGGTCAACTTAATGCTAATGCCTAAATAAGTATTATGACATTGAGTTGAACCATATATACCATGATACGTAATTATTTTCCTGAGGAAACCATTGATCTCCCAACTCTTTAACATTCCAGCATTAAGCTTCTTGAGCAAAAATAGAGCTATGAAGTGTTATTCCAAACTTTACAGTGGGGGTATAGTGCAGCTATTAATTATTTGTGCTGCAAAGGGAAAGGAGATCATAAACAAGGAACAAGGTAGATAAAATGACCTCCCCTAGCTTGCTCACAAGGTCAACAACGGAACAAGGTAAATGTGATTTGTTCAGTTCTGCCAGCAACTAAACCTCACTTTCTATCATACAGTGTGAAGTTCAGGCCAAACCTAATACTACAACAAGACCTCCAGGCTAATCTCACACCTACAAATCCAGTAAGCAAAAAATACATTGTAAAAAATCCAGTCTGTCCACTGGGAAATTGTACTATACTATCATTTTCTCTTCCCTTCTATATCACAAAGGTAAATGTGTGGGATCTATCCCAGTATGTACAATATGCCAGTTCGATTGATACCTGTCTCACCCTTATCCTCAATTGTTTCTTCACTTCACAACTGAGCACAGGGCCAGAAATATGATTAACTGTGAAATTTAATATATGTTAATTTATCTGCTATTTGCTGTTCATAGCATATTGTGAATAAAAGTGTAGACTTTCTCGTTTTTTCTTATCCTTCACTCACGTCAGAAATGCCAGATTCCTGAGCTATACAGTCAGAGAGAAAATAACTGAAATGTCCTTTCCTGAATCAATCCTATCTCTGCTGACATGGCAAGATGTCACAAAATTCTGAAGATGAAAAATTGCTTACTGTACCAGACAGCAAATTAATAACAGTACAAACACTGGAGCCAAATCCTACAGATGTTACTCAAATCTGATGCCCATCATCTCCAACAGAACCTATTCAGCTAATACCATAGGCTGTATTCTTCACATGCTACTGCCTATAATCATGCAGTATCCATAATGGATTTGCAATATTAGAACACAATGAAACTAATCTCTGGGCAGTATTTATATGTGTAAAACACAAACCAGTAAAGTCCAGTTTGGTACCTCAGAAGAAGGCTCATGTGGTACCTCATTACTGGGATTTCTAAATGTGTTTCAAGTTGGCCTAATTTGCCTCCCATTAAAGTCATTCATATCACGTTAATGTCACTGGTAAAATTAATTAGGTTGGTTTGAGCAGAATCAAGTTGAAAGCAAGGAGTTCTTAAGGTCCCTTGTCAAGGCTAACAGTCACCCCTAACGTAACCATGATGAAATAGAATTTCCTTTATATAGTTACAGTATGCTGAGGCCCTAACCAAAATTGGAATCTCACTGTCCAGGAGGAGAATAACAGACAATTGTATTCTCCTGAGTTTTCTATCTAAACGTACAAGGACAAGAGAAAAGGAATTATTATTACTATCCCAATTTTGCAGATGGCAGCTGAGGATAGCAACTTGTCTAGAGTACCCATTCCTGTACTTTAGAAACACAACAGATTTTCCCTCCAGGATGATTCTCTCAACATATCAGAGACACTTGTGAAAAAAGGCGTTAATGGTACAAATATCTCAAGGCTCATTAAAGACAGTGGAATCCAGGGGGGACAGGAGTTAGCTTGAAACAGTAAAAATAACAGATGGATGCAGAAAAGGGACACAAAACCCCAAGTGAACATAGCATAGCTGCAACTGCTAGCTCCCTCCAGTAACTTGCCATTCCCTGTGTCTTTTTAGTTCTTTGGTTTTCAGTTCCTCTTGATTTCCCCGGTACCATGAGCTAAGTAAGTTTGGTTAGGGAAGGACAATGCCCAAGGAAAAATTAGTGGTGAATTTAATCACCTGTTCTCTGCTTATTCGCCTAAAGAATAATAAAATCTGGAAGCACAGTTGAATTAATTCAGTAGAATTTGATTTATATTAATGAAAGAGAAAGGTTCTAAAGCTTCACTGCATTAGAATTACCTTAGCATGGGGTCAGCACTTGTGTTGGCATATCACATCTCTTCCCTACCTTCCTTCTACTTTTCTGTCTTAAAAGTTATTAAATGGCAAAGTTCTCAAAAGAAGCTTATAGTGCTTGTCAATAAAATGTTTCTCACCATTACAACTGCTGAAAAGTTGGCAAAAACAATTGTTTATGTTATTATACAGAACATTTTCATTTTTTATCTGTAGAATCTTGTTTGACTTTTCCATAAATAAAAAAAACCCACAACTTTTCTTGTCAATTATTAAAACTATAGAGACTCTGTCTGATATCTTTCTACTGGGCCTCCCTCTCAAATCATTGAGTTCTGCCTGCAGAGTGGCAGCAGGCCCAAATCTACGGGAAGGTCCTGTTTAAATATGACATTCAAAGTGAGTCTGAAATGTGACATGTATACAAAACAAGACCTCAGAGGTTTTGTCTAAGAATCTGAACCAAACATTCTTTTGAAATAGAGAAGGGTTTAGTAATTCAGTTTTCAAGCTCTGTTCAAAGACCTCTGGAAAGAGAGGCACATCCCCTGAATCTCCCTGGGGCATTTGGAAATACCCATTTCTGAAAAAAAAAACTCTTCCGACTTGGAGGGCTGTGAAGTTCAATAATTGAAATAACTTGTACATCTGTATAGAAAACTCCTTATAAGAAATCTCGCTGTAAGGGGCCAGCTCCATGTGAGCAGCAGGAGCCTAAAATAAAATGTGGTCAGTTAAACTGGAATTTAAATGCAATTCCTAATGGACATAGAGCTGGCTATCATTCTTAGCACAACAGTGAATTTTAACCCAATCACAGGACTTTAAACAAAACAGCACAGCCAAATTTTTTTTTGCTAATTTATCCAGTTCTGATCTTTGCCTAGTTTTTGGGTAATGAAGGCTGACTCCTGGACTCTGTCCCTGTTTACTTCAAAACTTCCCAGGAATTTACTAGGAGAATTAAATTAACTGCTGCCACCACCTCTAACAGGAAATAATTATGGTTCCAAATAAGCAATGTTGCACCTGTTTGAATGTATTTCCCTTTCTTTCTCCACGCTTGACTTCTTACTAAGCTAAAGTTGACACCCATTTTGCCTATTCTTAAAGCTGATTATTTGTTTGTTTGTTTAGAAAGATACTGTTTTTCATGATATTTGACTCCAACAGAAATATATAGTATCAAAGACTGGAATTATCCTTGGCCAAGGTAAGACATTTTCCTAACTTGCAGCTAAATAAGAGTATGGTTTTTAAAGTCCTGCATTTTTGGGATAATTCTCACCAGGGACTAAAAGCCACTGCAACCACTAGATAATATAAGCCCTGAGCAAAGTAGTATGTATGGTTACTTCCAGGTGTTTCCATTTCCAGTCCAAACAGGAAAAAACAATCAGCATCTGAAAGCCCTTGCAGAATTCATCAAGGTCCCAGCAAACCCTCCATGCTCTCACAGAGTGCCTGGGACAGAACTGACAGTGTCAACTTTGACCTCAGACAAATCATCCCTTGTTTACCTACTGGAAAAGGAAAGAATTTGGGGGAAAAAAAGCTAGAAAGTGACTGATGATGTGCTTGTGATGCATTTATCAGGCAGGATGTTAAGCTGCAATAGCAGAATATTTCTTGCATAAAACATTAAGAAATCAAAGCTGTACATCTTCCATACATTTGGAGATCTGTGATTGAAAGACACAGTGCATGCTTTTCTGTCATGGGATAAGGCTGACCTTGAGCAAAGGGAAAAAAAAATGCCAGTGATGTGGCAGAGATGATTAATGGGAATGAAAAGAGAATCCTTTCCAAACAGCATTAGTGATCAGCTAGGGGGAAACTGAGAAAGAGGCTGAAAACACATCAGTGCCCAAGCCAAGAGAGCACACAACAGCATACATCCCCTCTTAAGTTACCTGCCTCTTTCCTCTGCAGTTCATCCATCACACCTTCCTGAAGATCTCCACAGAGAATCTTTTCCAGGTTGTGATCTGATAAGCGTGGCCAAATAGGATAACAAGGTAAGGAAACCTCACCACACTCTCATTTCAGGTGGCGTACCTGTAGAGAGGAAAACAGATTTTGCTTTTAAAACAAGAGAGACCAGAAAAAAATGAGAAAATGTAATATGGATTCTCTTACTGCTGTGCTGATAGGTGCTACTGGCTGCCATCTCATAAGATGATCAAAGAGCTCATAAAACCTTTTACCACCAAAGGCTTTTTCCGTGCCCAGGACAATAAGAAATCAAGTCACAGGTAGGCTGATTCGAAACTAACTTTGTAGGTACTGAATAGTAGAGCAGAACAAGGTAGTATAAGGAATGCTGATCATTGAAGCTAAGAGGAACCAGAATGATCTGAACCACTATACTTGAGATTTCTCAGCAAGTACCCTGCCTTCTGAAAGTGAACGAGATCCCTCGCATATTCCCAACATGATATATGAGAAAATGAATGCAAAACAGAACAATGCAGCAACAAGTAGTAGGGTGATCACAGCTTCCAGTTTTGCTCTTTTGCACCCACTGTAGTTCTGCTTTGCTTTGCTTTATTTTCATTGTTTCCATTTCAGTTTTGAACTTAGTAAAAACAACAGCATTTTGACTGTGAGCGCTGCCATGGAGTAACACCTCCATCATGCTCTTTTACTTGTGGGGGAACTTAACTTGCTTCCTAGACCAGATTCTGCTCTCTGTTGTATAGGTACTCAGATGAGGTAATTAATTTTCTCTAAAGTTACTGAATATTCTTGATTAGCAAAGAACTCAGCCTTTGCTCAAGTTGTGTGATAAGCCTAGAAGCGGGTATTTAGTTTTCAGTCAACTTTTGGGACTTTGTCCTATGGTAAATGGTTTCTTTACATAGGATTGATGCTTGTTTCCTTCATTTGATCTTTCCTGAGGCAGTGGAGAGATATATAGTAAATTTCTATAGACTGTATTCTCCTACACCTAGCACAATCAGAAAGATTATTCCAGAATTCTCTGCACCAGCCAGAATGGTGTAGCTTGTAAGTTGGCTTGTTAATGTATAACTTTGGATGGACCAACAGAGATTGATTTCACCTGAAGCTAGGATTCCAGTCTTGCATTTCAGAATGGAACCAAGTGAGACTTGAATTCGATAGTGCACCTCGCATGGGTGACACTCATATCAGAGGGAGCCGGTCATAAACACCAGGATCCACTGTCTGGAGTGGATACTGTAAATAATTCACTCCAGAAAAGAAAGCCATGCAAAAGTCAGCAGATGTTAAACCATGTTTCTGAGGCTAAAATAGGTCCCCATATGTTGCTTCTACATTTTGTTTCCTTTTCCATTCCACACTCCCGTACAACACATAGTTGAAGACTTTATCCAATCTGTTTAGCTGACTTGCTTTCCACATTGTACACACCACCCATTTACAGCCAAGTTTGCAGTTGTTCTTATCCAAACTGTAACCTTGAGATACTGTCCATGCTCACACTGGAATTTCATGAGTCTTCCAAAAGATCATGTGTTGCAATAATCAGATTATTTTGGGGGGCCACCTGTTTAATTGACTTTCTTAGAAAGTCATACCCTCAGGTCCCACACATAGATGGAATATTTCTAGTCAGTGGTCTTATCTGTACAACAAACCTCCTCCTGCCTCAAAGCTCATGTCCTTGCTAACACAGAAATGTTGAAGTTTGCTGTAAATATCTGCAAAAGCTAATATGTGAGTAATAAGAGAACTGAAACAAATATTTTTGTTTGCACTAAGGAACATGAATTCCCCCTACAGCTCCTGGAACCATTGACAACCATTAAACTTGTTCTTTCATGCATTGTTTTTGCCAGTGTGAATTTTTAATCTTGTTCTTCTAGCTGCTAGATAGATTTCAAACCATCCCATACAATACAAAAAATTAAATTGAAATTAGCATTATCTAAACTTCTAATTGAAGTAGTATTACTTTCTCTTTACTTAAAAATTAAAAGGGAAAAATGCCACACTTGACAAAAGAAAATGCATTGTCACATTTTTAAGTCAAAGTTAATTATGAATTATAGATCATTTGAAAGAAAGCAATACACAAGTACCCACCAGGCCTGTATCCAAAGTAAAAATGGATTTATGGCAAAGCTGATATTGACCCATCATTTATAAAGTCTGTTAAATTCATCTTAGACTAGGCTTCTAGTGGAAGATGATTTATTAAACAAAGTAATATAAAATGTAATGAAATAGATTAAGTCTCTTTTTGAAATATTGTTATCCATTAGATCCGGTAAATTTAAGTCTGTTTAAACATGAAATACCACTTTAGCAGATACTCCTGCTCCTACTTAATGTAGGGTTGCTAATGCTTTAGTCTCCTATGTTGAAAAACCTTTGTCAGGAGAATAGATGGCAGTAATGGTCTTGTTTTTTTGGGGGCTTTAAATTAATCATCTTTAGGATATCTCAAATCTTTTTCAAATCATTTCTGCCTCCACAAAGAATACAGATTTTATTTAACTTAGATGCAGAAGGGTTCCGCCCTGGTTATCAGGGCAGGTGAAGAATGATGTTACTCAGAGTTAAGCAGTCTTCCAAAGAGCCTTGCATGTTCACCAGGGGTTTATCCATACTGTAGTGGAAATGGTAGCAGCAGCACAGGAGATGCTTAACTTGGCATAAAGAGAAAGCAGTAGCAGTGAAGATGCATCAGCAAAAACGTCACTGTCACTGTGGGTAAGTGGCTGAAGCGTATTCACTGGCAGGCAAGTACCTGTAGTTGTCCCTTGTGGCACGTCTGCACTGTGTGCAGGGCACGATGCAGTCCTCTCTAGGCTGGTGATAATCCAAGCCAGGAAGACCATGTGTTGAACAGCAACACAGTGATTGTCAGGCATGTAACAGGTTGTTGTGCATGTGAGGTAGTCATGCCCGTGCAGTGCTGGCACTGTGCTGCCAAACCGGTATAAATGGAGTTAAACTGCTTCCAGGTCTGAGTTGATGCATGGTTACCTCTGCTAAAGGGTTTATGGGCTCTCCCACCAAGTAATACTTTTTCCTGACATAGTTTGTGTCTCCACAATGTCTCCATAAGGCTGCCGAGTATTCTGGTGCATTTAACTTCTGGATAAATCAAGCCACAATGCAATTAGGAGTAGATGTAAGTTTTCTTACTGATGTCGGGCAGACCTTGGCTCTGGGTACATTCCCAAGGGAAAGAAGGCTGGAAGCAACCCATGGTGCCACTCAGTAGATAAACATTTGGGAAAACTAGTGACGTTTGTTAACTCTAAAGGAAGACAGACATTCAGGGACAGAGCCAGGTACACACGTCAGAGCCTAGGAAAGCGCTAAGTATATGGTTAACCTCAGTGAAATCAGAGTATCCTTCATAGTACTCGGGTAATCTATTGCTGGTGAATATAAAGATATTCTTCACTGCTTGGTTGTGCATGTGTGCTTTATAGTGTAAGGTCCCACGGATTTCCTGCACACCCTTGGCTGGATCTGTGTTTACTAATCTGCTACTACAAGTGCTAGGATTCATTTCTTCAAATAAATCTCTGGCATACTGGCTTGAATGGTTTATAACCTTGCTTCTCTCCATGTTCCAACAACATTAATTCTGTTGTAATGACTCCTGTAAAGATAACATTTGAATAGTAATGTTTTATCAGTTTTACTTTTGCCTATTTTCCAGAATAATCCATTCTCTTATCTCATTTTACTTTGAACATTTCTAAGCTTTAGTGTTTGTGCATAATGCAAAATCTTATTGCCACAGGAAAAGCAGTTTCTCTTTTTTTAATTTATTCATAATTAAAACTCTCATGTTAGTGACAGTTTTCAAATCTGACATGACATTTTCATAATCTAGTTAATATCTCAAAAGGTTTTTCTGCATTGCAGCCTGGGAATTATGCAAATTAAGATAAGAAGAAAAAAAGCATTACCTCAATGTTGTTTAATCATAAAGCTATGACTGAAGAATTATTATTGTTTTTATTATAGGAAAACTACATTACAGGGTTTTTGCCAAAAGCAGGTGATGGCTCAGTACATTCTGCACGTAAGAATTCTCCCTTTCCTACAGTTTGCTTTCACAGACAGAAGAGATAATAATAGATTCACTGCCACTGCAAATATACCTGGCCTTAGTTCAAACCTAGTGTTGAAGTTAATAGAAAGATTCAGTAATGGGCTTGGGATCAGACCCTTTATAAATCTAATTGACTGTTATCTCCCCCCCACCTCATTTTCCATGCCACTCAGCATTTTACACTGCAAGATCTTACATGTACAGACATGTTTGCATACCCTGTGTTCAGCCTTGGCTGGAGGAGCTAGATGCTACTGGAGCCTAGGTACTAAATGGGCAGTTGCTTCTTTATCATGACTAAACCTTTAATTTTTTGTCTCAACAGTTAATTACTGAATTCTTATCCCTATATTGGGTTGGGATTAGTGGGACTCCCTCCGTGCAAGGGCAGCTATGAAATGCAACACAGAGGTAATCCATACATCTCATTTATCCCTTAGCAGAGTTTCGCTTTGGCAGAGGCAGGCAGAGGCAGTTCAGAATCTCCACAGAGCTCTACTTACAATAAAATAATATGGTCTGATGGCATGAAGGGCTCATAAGTCAAAGATCCATGCTGCTTTGTCACACTACTGTGTCAAGGAAGGAGGGAAGTACTGTGGTTTGGCTTTATCTTAAGGTAGAAGAGGGGCAGAAGAGGAGAGACCAACCTATATTTGCAAATCCCAGGACCACCAGTGGAAAAGGATGGGACAAAAATTAAGGATAGTGCATGGCCCAAAGGTGCACAATATTTAGAAGAGAGGATTATGCATTCCTTATGTATTCCTTATGAATTCACTACAGCCAGCTCTTCTAGAGCTTTTCTGTGAGTGAAGGTAAACAGTGATAGGAGTGCCTAAGATGAGAAGCATGCCTAGAGCTGAACTCCTGCAGCCAAATGATTTATAGCATATTTACTTTTCCTGGCCATCCAGCCAGCAATTGCCTTTAAGCTGCCATCATTACTGTGTCACTGGAGAGTCTATTATTGCTCCAATCTCTTACTCATTTTTACTCTGCTTTTTCTAATAACTGAGGGCCAGGCAGGATTCATTACAGTGAGACTTAGACTATCACAGAATCTCTACGATGTCTGGCACTACTTGGTGTCTTTGGACTGGTAAATGGTTTCCTTGCAAATGCCCAAGTGACCCAAAATATATTCAGTTCAGTTACCTGATGCCTTTATTTGCTTAGTGTCTTATGTGACACACAGAACTGGACAATTTGTCCCACCTGGAATCTTTCCCAGGGCTGTGCAGAAGAGATCCTGACACTGCAAGCCTTAGGGCAGCCCTATAAAACTGGCTTGTTCCTCTGGAATAGAGTATATGGGATTTTATTTTGAGGACTTATGTTGCCAGCTGATCAGTTATGTCTTCAGATGCAAAAGCTGACCCGAGGCTCGCTCTTTCCTGTCATTTCCCTTCATCAGAAATGAGTCATTGAGAGTGAACAATCAAAAGTAAAATCAGTGCAAGGGAGCAACAAAGTGCACAGTTTGAATGTGTGCACATGTGCTTCTAGCTGTAAAGGACTACAGCTGAGTGCTATGAATTTTAAAGAGATGGCACACCGGAATGGAGCTGCTCATTCAAACGCCACAATGATGGAGCTAAGGATTGTCCATGGGGAATGACTGACCACTGGGCTTGAGACTGGATTCTGGCTAACAACTCCTGTTTGAGCTAAATAAGTTGCCTAACTTCACTTAGTCTTACCTTGTAAAATCTACTTGTGTAACTCAGGCTAGACTACATCTAAATCAAAGGGACGGCTGTACGAGTAATTTCTCTACAGTGGTGCGTTCTGTGGTTTCACCAGTGAGGACAGCAGTTTTCCTGAGTTCAAAAGCATCTGTGTTTGCTTATTGCAATATTGAGCTTGTTCCTGCCTTGTGAGGACTGTGCCCACAATGTTCAGAGTAAAGCATATTTATAATGTATATTTGGGTAACCTCTTTCTCCAAGTGTACAATATCTGAGCTATAAACCTTCTCCATTTTTTATACATTTGCAAATTGTGCTAGGCCATAGGAGAACTATAATGTCATCAGTGACACTAATGGCAAGGTCAATTTTGCATGTATGCTATACGGAATACAACATATTATGTCTTCATACTACTATAAACTGGAATGACAATTAAATATAAAATTTTAAAATGCCATACATTCACTAACTTTGTAATAACTTACAAGTACCTGATGACAGAAATTCATTTACATACCAGAATAATTCTTATATAACTGAAAAATGCCTTTAGCATAATTTATGACAGTTGCTTAGCTGATATTTACAGCAGCTGCAGTAAATCCAAGATGCAGCTTCAAACACAACTCGCTATCTCCCTAAGATGTAACCTAAAACTGTCAGGAAGCGTCAGCTTTAAACAAATAACTCAACACAACACTGTACTAAATAAAGATTATGACAATCTAATGCTGATCTTCAAACTTGAGATGTTTAGGCACAACTGAATTGACTTTTGTTTCTTTTTTAAAAGAAAAAGGTCAGGCAGAAAAACAGTATTTCAGAGGTTAGCCTGTTCACGGCCTTCAAATATATTTTGCTATGTCTAAAATTTTCACTACAGTAAGAACATTATGACCATTTGTCTTGTCCCGCCAAGGGGAGAACAGGAAAGATGACACAGCATCTAAGTTTTAGTGAAATAAATACCAGTAATTTCACTGTTTGTAGAAAATAACAAAAAAAAAAAATAAATTGCAAAGTAGCATTGGGTTAGTTTAAATAGATAAAGCCCACAGTCATTGCATTGTCTTTTATTGCCTTTCATACATATATCTTGTTTTTTCTGTATACCCATCTTCTGTGTTTTATTTACATGCACTATCAGCGTTACAGTGATAACCACAATTCCAAACAACCTTAATACCCCCTCACTTCACTGCAATTTATTTCTTAATGGACAAAAAGGGTTAAGGAAAAACCAGGCAGAGAAGGGAAGTGGTAAGGCCCACACCACGCAGTGGCTTGGTATCAGAACCAGAACTAGAACCCAGGTCTCCTGAGTCACATGCTAGTGCTTTACCCTTACATAATGCTGTCATCAGAAATAAATGCCAGTTGTAGGTTAACTGGTTGATCAGCATACACTGGTTTGTAGAAGGGGCAAATGACAGGCCTAAGTATTCTCATCTTGTCGTGATTGCTCCTTGTCAAGGGAAGAGATGTTAAGAAAGGAGATGTGTTGCCTTTGGAGATCCATTTTTAAGGAGGGAAAGGGGTCACCAGACCCCTGAGGAATGTAGATTTTCAAAAGGAAGAGAAAATTCCTAATGAGGGGATCTGATAAATATTTTCTATTTGGAAAAAAACCCAAACCCACAAACAGACAGAATGTAATACTGTAATAAAAATCAAATTTTAGATCACTAGGAAATACAGCATTGCTTTTCAAAGACCGAAAATTTAGGTCTCCTCCTTTCTCCCACTCCCTCTTTTTTTCTCTGTTTACTCAATTTTGCCACTGTAAAGACTTTGGGGAGGCCTTTTGCCATTTTATAGGCATTTATCTGGGAAGTCAAAATATGCTTTGCAGCTTTTCACAAAGGCTGTTCCAGAAGCAGTAAAATGGAAGGCAACAGGTGCACTACACTGTTCAACTGTAATAGTTTTAGTTTGGTGAATACACTGAAAGAAATTCCAAGCATGAGATGATTTCACCTAAGAAAGAACAACCTATGGAAATCCTAACTTTTCTCTCTTCCTCTCCAGGCAGTATCCTATACTTGATTTAGTATTGCAGGCTTTATTTTACTGCTACAGACAATTTGCATAGTAATTGCATCTCCACAGTAATTTCATTTGTCCACATCCTCCTGACATGCAACAGGCTTTCACACCATGTTTTAAAAGACCCAAGCTGTAAGAGGTTCCCTTGCTTATTATTTAGTACACAGCCCTGTATACCTACTTCGGTGCCAGAAGCCATCTGGTATCAGTTTAAAAGTATCATTTGATTTTCTTTCCATTTTCTTTCCTGGTTTAGGTTGAAATTCAAAAGCTATTAAGATAGGAGAGGGATGTCTGTGGAGGGGCCTTCTAGGATGTTTTACAGGAATAATAACTGGAGTTTTGTGTAGAAACATGCCCAAATACACACTCACTCACCCATCTTCACTGAAGGATCAATCTGTAACAAAGTCAATGGAGAAAATACCTCACTGGTATCCCTGGATTTCCAGGTACCATGCTACCAGACCAAGAGCCTCAGGACGTTGGTCCTAAAATGTAATTTTTTGTGGTCTCATCACACTATTGGAGACAAAGCTTTCACCAAGATATACATCAGGATCTCTGTGGTGAAACTTATATAAAAAACAAACCACAGGAAGTTTTCTCATGCAGAACAGCTGCTCTCCTTCACCTGTGCCTCTAGGAATAGGGCCATTTTATAAATAGTTTTCATTTCAGCAATTAAGCAAGAGATCTTACCAGCAAGCTAATGTTTCAGCAGCTTGTATGATTGCCTTAATAGAGTTCAAACACTCTTTATCCCACTGCTTTGATCAGCCAATCTGGAATTATATCCCTATTTCTTAATGCTAAGTGCAAATTTAATTTTCAGGTTTGTCCCATCTCTACTTTGATATGAGATTGCTTCCCTTTTGTCCCTGCTGTACTAAGGTTGTGATGACTTGTGATTAACCACATCTTTATATATATCACTTAAAATGCTTGCCTCAGGAAGATGGTATTTTAGAGAGGAAGAATTATAATAAATTGCTAATTACATTATTATGAGACATGGAACAGCTTAGGTAAATAATTAGCATCTTACCTTATGTCATGACAAGGTATGGATCAGAGGTAACTTGTCATGCTGCAGCAAAGAAAATTATTCAAGCATAACTTAAGATGTCCATGGGGGAGAAACAGATTACGGCCTGTCCTGTTTATTTTTTATTCTCCTGGCTCTGCAGAAAAGAAAATATGATATTACAGCTGACTAGAATTGCTGATGGAATGCAATGGGTTGTAACAAGTTTATCAATTGAGCTAGTATCTTCCACTACTGGAAAAAATAAAAGGCTTGCTTGTGCAAAAGCTATCATTTCAGTAATCTGTGTCATTACCTCTCTGTCTTCAGGGAGTTCAGCATGTACACAGCATCTAGGTTCAAATGGCTATGTAATGGTTGATTGCCTCCCATTCCCCAGGCAAGCTGGTGCTCTGCTGATGATGTTACTAGCTAAATAATTGGGAAGAGATCTCGTGTAGAGAGTGTTAGCCTAATGCTTAGTGAGATTAGTGACATAATTAATTGTATCTATTCAGGACATAACTGGCTGATGTAGAATGGAAATTGCTTTTCTTTCAGGGTAGGGAGAACACCGAGAAACATTAGCTTCACCACAGATTTGGCAAGGATATAGTGGTTTCTACTATTGCACGTCAAAGGTGAATCAAGACCCTTGTAGAAGAAGTAAGAACAGAAGGAAAGTACTGAAAGAAGTGACCGACACTTGAAGACTCAAACTGTCTGGAGCCTCAGTGGGAACAGTCATTGTACTGCTACAAACAACAGGTTGGCCATTGACTATGTGTACACACAACAGAGCAGTGCTGTGCAGGTTGCAGTGAGTTTGGAGCAGAATAACTATTTCTGAAGTATTGCTGCTTCCCTGAACAAGGCCTGGTATGTATGCAGAAGATGGTCCTGGCAGTGTAGACACGATCATTGCAAGATGGAACAGGAATCAACTAATGAAGCATCATTAGTATCTGTGGAATCACATGAGGGCTGTGCATTTCCAAAGGCATCCAACCACTACCCCTTGGCTTCCCCTTGGCACACCAGAAAGGCTGATGTAACCAAGGCTACTGCAGCCAAAAACATCAGGGAGAACTAAGAGTTTAAGAGGTTTATGTTTTTATATGAACGCTAATATTAAATGATCATGCTATAATTGTTTGAAAAACTGTTATTTAAATGTAAGTTCTGTGAACAAAGAAAGATAAAACAGGCATTCAAGGCACATTTGGTTTGCATTGGATTAAAAAATGAAATTATCTGTTCAGCTGAAACATTTTTCTAGCCTGTAAAAATGCTGTAGATCCTTGTACCTGACATGTAATACTCTTTTGTGATTAGATTATTATTTTAATGAATATTGAAATAGTCTCACTGTTTCTTTCTGATTTTACCGCATAGATTAAAAAAAAAAAGAAGCAGGAAAAGGGTCATACAAGAGTAGCTGAGTTTGACTTAGAAATCTTACCCAAACCACATTTTAATAGTGGACTGCAAAAGCAGTCACTCCCCAAGAGCCAAAAAAAAACCCAAAACCAACCAAAAAAGTGGGTTTTTTTTTCAGTAAATGGAACAAGATAAGAGAAAACATGTTCTGGACATGTAAGGATATGTATTCTGTCTGTGTAGGGTGGAATGAGGAACAGGGTGAAAAGAAATAGATGTGCACGTGACCCTGGAAAGTCAACAACCCAAGGACAGAACAAAATTTCAGAGGTTTCCTGCTCAGATCCCATTTACAGGACTGTCAACAAAGTTCTGTTTCCTGTGGTTTCCTGAACAGTTCTTCAAGGAGGTGACTTATTGAGCATGAAGCTGCGACTTTTCTCAGTTTAATGAATGATGCCTACAGTGCATACACATACACTGCATACTTATGCACATGAATGTGCTCATGACCCCGATACCAATGCCCAGAGAGTTTTTAAGGAGTGTTCAAAATCCAGATCACTGCATGGTGTTTAAAATACTTTATTTGGGCTACTGAATTAGCAGAGCTCTAGTCTTGACCTTTTACATGTCTATGGGTTATTCACTATACATGATTTCTACTGTACTTGGACTTCTACCAGATAGAGTCAGCATGCACCTTTTACAGCCTCTGAAAGTAAGTCTAAACCACTGACTGTGTCTCAGGGAGATCTTTTGTGATTTTTTTTTTCCCCAAAAGAATACTTGTTAGTTTTATAACTGAAATTTTATGTCTTCTATTTTAATAAAAGAAGAAAAAGCAAATGTTGCAGAGGTCTGTCTCCTTAACTCGCATGAACATTGTCAGAGAAAGAAAGAAGGGAAGTGAAACTTTTAAACTACAGTGCTCTGGAAATAAGAAGGCTAGACTTGTAACTATTTATAATTATTTAATTGGGACTCTTCAGTTAATGCTGCATTAACACTTTGCATAATCTAATCTCTGCCTTACAGAAGTGCTATTTTAAGCTTTAAAATTTCATGTCACAATTTTCAGGATAAAGAATTTTGATTGTAATGATAGATCAGAGACTGAGAAAAGTGACACGAGATAAGAATGCAAAGCTGTGATTTTTCTCCCTGGTCACAGCTTTCCTCTTGCACTGTGCTCCACAGAATAAGGAGCAAAGAGTGAACCTGCAATTAGATTAATCCTACAATTGGTTCCAAAAGGTTCAATGATTAAAAACAACTGTACAGAACCAACATTTAGAAAAAGAATCAACCACTATTTATGCACCAGTAGCTTTCTTAAAAACAGGAAAAAAACCTCAAGCCAGAGGAACAAGCCCAAGGCTTAATTTATATAAATTGCAGCCACCTGCTCACTCAATTTCCAAAAGAAAGCTTTTTCTTCATGCTATAAATCAATTTCTCTAGCTAAAGGAATATCGGGGAGCCTCCCTCATTTAATCTTCCATCTAAGATTGCCAACCTTTCCCCTTCAACTGTATGTATTATTAGAAAATTAGTAAGTGATTACCTTCAACCAGCTGACCATTACCTAGTCAAATCTCTAGCCAAACAGATGCGTACATGCATTAAATGCCCCACGCCTGGGGGGGGGGGGGGGGCGGGGAGGATAACCCCCGCCCACCGGGC
>JAVJGJ010000001.1:97225357-97258218 GCA_035590215.1 Microhierax caerulescens
CCCCCCCCCCCCCCCCCCCCCCCCCCCCCCCCCCCCCCCCCCCCCCCCCCCCCCCCCCCCCCCCCCCCCCCAAGCATAAAGGCAGGCAACCCTGCCGCACTAAGAAAATATTGATTGTTAATGTAGGGCATTGTACTAACGTCTGCAGAATGAAATTCTGGCATGCAGTCTGAGGAACTGTTGGTACATGCAGCCTTTTTGGCACAAAAACCTTTCCACAAAGTGGGTTTCTAGTTGATAATTGTCACTAGCAGGAAAGGAGGAGTGTCACTTCTATATATAAGACATAGAATTTAGTGGCACGAATATAGACTAATGTTACTAGTCCATAAAACTACTTAAATAAGGGCTTACCTATGCTGCATAGGAAAGACATTTTCATTGGGAGCTATTTTTCAAAATTGAGTCACAAGGGACTCACATGAACACAAGTGCTGCTCAAAGAACAAGACAAATACTTCTATCCTCCAATAGGTCATCCACTGCCACAAGCAAGCAAGTTTATCTTTGGTCTTGAACTGTTTGCTGGTCACTAGAACATTTCATTCTTAATTACTGGGCCAAATTTATCCCTTGTGTAATTCCACAGATGTGTAGGGAAAATGAATGCTGCTGGCTTTTGAGAAGTCTTCATAAGTACTTTAAAAATATTTTTTCAAAAATACTTTAAATATGCTGTCTTGGAGGCACCACTTGAAGTAGGATATATTTATGAACTGAAGGATGCTGGACAAACACTGACAAATTTGGACATCTTTCTGTCACCTTCAGTCTTAATTAATTGTAAGGGAAGAGTGAGGGAGGAAAAGGATTGTATTTATGAACCACTGTTATTTTATGACAATTGATATTCTGCATGGCTGCTGTTCATGACTCAGATTTTTTTACTATTTAGATTATTTATGCCTTAAAAGTACCCAGTAAGTGAATCATTGCCAAGAGCTTTTACAATTTAAAACATGCTTGTGGCAGAATTGCCAGAATGAACATGATTATTTCCCTTTGAGCTCTAACATGTGTTATCAGTAGTGGAATAAAGAAAGGATAAAGAAAAACACCATGTCCTTCTCTGAATTTGATACACTGCGATAAGCCATACATTTCTGCTACGTATATATATCAGTATATAAACCAGCTTTAAAATACCTAGAAGCAACCCCCAAGCCTAGATGCACAGAAATCTTTACATCCATTAAACAATAACTGCACCCTGACTAAAAGTAACTATCAGATTCTCTCCCTCAGTATGGCTCTGTGCATCATTTCATGTTACAACCCACATCAGGATGAATAAGCTGTTGGACAGGAGGGCCCTGGGATTTCAGTTATCAGAGATATTTAAGAACTGTCAGGAATGGTTTGGGTAGAGCTGATCCTTCCTCAGGGTGGGATATAGACATGGATGATGTCTTAAGCTCCTTTTTAGATGTATTTTCTATGATTGTCTACAATTCCATGAGACATTGCCCCTGAGGAAAAGCCCTTAGACTGACATGCTCTATCTTTGCTAGATGAAGTGGGGAATAAAAATCTCTCAACTGAGAATACTTACCTCAGTACCGCTACGCCAGGGACACTCCATATCAGCACGTGCAGAGGCTCTAGCTGGTGTCATCGAAGCTCCAACAAGAGCCATTCAGAGGTGTTCTGTGGCTGCCCTAGTAGTGTGGGTTGGTAGAGGTCACCCCAGTGCTCATTTCCAATTTCACACAGAGAGCTTGTTTACATTCCTCCTTTGCAGAGGAAAAGATTCATGTTCTAGAAGCTATGAACAAAGAGAAAAGCAATGCCGTATAATCAGTACTGCTGCTGTCCTTCGTTCATAACTACCATATAACTCATTTCTGCCCAGATGCTCTCTCCAGAGTTGGTTTTCCATCTTTATTTTGCCTCATGGTTTCCAAATTTTCATCTTCCTATTTTTCTCAATTTGGAAAAAAAAGTAAAAATTGTGAAGAACATTTCTGTGCAGGAAGCAATCTAGTGTTAAACATCTGTGATTGAGGTCACTACTATCTTCTTGTGTGGCCTCTACCTTATTTTGCAAACTTGTTTCTTGCAGCTGAGCTTGAAATTTTCTTCTGAATGACAGAAAAAAAGTGCTCTGTCACATTTTCTGGAAATGACTCTTCCTGTGAATAGTATTCTTTTTCCTCTCTTGAAATGGCTGCTGCATGATCACAGTGTAGGACAGCGGTGAGATGAGTTCAAAAATACTTTCAAAAAATGCATCAATGCCATCTATTTCCTACCTGGAAGACTCTGCAAAAGCAGCAGTTTGATTTAATCATGTTTCTAGCAGACATGCAGTGGATCACAAAAAAACAGGTCCAGGCAGCACTCAGCTAAGGGGCTAAGATCTCAGCAACTATAAAAGCTGAACTCACTTCTGTGACTGCTGGGGAGCAAGTGCCTGAAGATGAACCACTGGAATGTGACAGCACAAGGATGTTTACCCTGGTGCAGTCTATACTGAGCCAACGCCAACCTGGGGAGCTCAGCATCAGCACCAGAAGGACAAAAATTGGGGCTTCACACCAGTTTTAGTATCCTACTGGAGAAACTACACCCAGAACATTTCATCATTGTATGGACATCATACTTCCATCTATATCAGTGGTTAACCTGAGTAAGGAGCAACCGTTTATAACCCATGTGATGTGTTGCCAGACATTGTCACTGAAGTATACATGAAGGATCTGCTGCTCTTTCTGAAGAGTCACAGAATCATTGGATTGTTTAGGTTGGACAAGACCATTAAGATCAAGCCCAACTGTTCACCTAGCACTGCCAAGTCCACCACTAAACCATGTCCCTAAGCACCACATAGGTACAATGCAGAGCTAATTCAGCCAAAGCTGGAACATGTTTGGGAGTTTAAGTAAGGAGACGTAATTCAAGTATAATAGCAAGTCTGGTAGGAAA
The DNA here is from genome assembly GCA_035590215.1 of Microhierax caerulescens. Classification (NCBI taxonomy): domain Eukaryota; kingdom Metazoa; phylum Chordata; class Aves; order Falconiformes; family Falconidae; genus Microhierax; species Microhierax caerulescens. The sequence goes on from JAVJGJ010000001.1 coordinate 97,228,283, forward strand.
CTCAGAATCTTCATACAAGTGATTAATCTCTGGAATCATACTGAAATGCAGGTGATCTAAAAAAAAAAATAGTGCTGTGAGCTTCTGGCAAGAATCAGGAGTATTGATTTTACCAGTGTGCAGAAAATATAAAAATAACAATGGCTTGAATTAAGGTATTTTTTCCCTTTGTTGCAGAAAACTTTTGCAGGTGGGGGAACGTGTGGGAGATGAGAGTTCTTACCTGCTATTAAGTCAGCCGATTTCACACTGACTTGACATTCTGCTGCTTGGTCAATGATAAGTGATTGATTCCACTTCCAAAGGTTTTCTGAAAACTTCTGAAGGTAGTGCCTCTAAACTTTTTTTTTTGCATTTTAATTAAATCTGATTAGTAAAAGTTAAAAAGCTATTTGCTAAGATTACCATCATTAAAAAAAAACAAAAAAACAGAAAAAAAAAGATGTAGCAAAACATCAAATTAAATACTTTTTGTCACTATTTACTAGTGAATGAGCACCTGAGGTCACGTTTCTCTCTGTTGCAGATGGGATTCACTCCTTCAGTCCTGTGGAGTTCACTGTGATTCTGCCCACATATCACCCTAGATGGTCTTATGAAAACATTGTAAAATTATAATCTGATAAGTGGTATTCTATATTCTGACTTGTATATACCTCAATATTCTGATTTATATTGCATATTTGTTGTTTGTGGATGTTTAATCTTATTTATGAACTGATGTTAATATGCATTATTTACTTGTATAAACCCAGACTTTGTGCTGCATTGTCTAACAGTAATTGGGTATGGAAAATCTCCTGGTTCTGACTATGAAACAACTAAGGAGTCTAAGGACTCTAAGCTAAGAGCTTGGAGGAGAGGGAAATTACTATTGTAATCAATGCTGCATACACTGAAATTAGCAGTGGCCTTGCTAATGGCTTGTTTAGCAGTAGGATTTATGATATGCCTGGATGTACCTTTGGATCAAAATAAGACTGTTAGCTTAAAGCTAAAACCCTTTATTTTTGGAAGAAAATGATCATTTAGATTTATGAGCTGACACATTCCTCTTATTACTTTTCCTCCAAATGTTTTTACAAATACTTTTTGTGACAATTTCTCCCCTTTTTTTCATTTTTTCACAGTGTTGTGATTAAATCTTACCAAGAATTTTACTGAGCTGTTTCTGATTTCTCAACCCATACTTTATGGTGTAATTCCCCCTTCACAGAAAATCTTTAGTGTTTCCAGCTCCTACAAAAATAAAGCAATTTCGAGGTCTATACTGTAAATATGCAAGCCAAATTCCCTTCAGCGCAAGCCTGTGAAACTTGGATACTGCAGTTCTACCCCAGTGAACATCATCTCATTTGGAGCCCATGCCATGACTTTAGATGATTTTTTTAAGAACAAAATGACAAATAATTGCAGGTAATGCTATGCAACTTGCCATCAAATCAATACAGCAGAATGAAGAAGGAATGTTAACAGCAAGAGTGCTTCCTTGTTCGTGCTGGGATCTAGCACACACCAAATATGTGTATGTGTTTCAAGAATGAAAAATGTTTGACTTCATTATTAGATATTTGCCTTCTGTCTTAAAGATGTTATGCAGAAAGACTGAAAAAACAGCTATAGCTCCATCAGGAGGCATTATATTTGCATGTTCCATCCCTATTCTCTCAGGGTTTTCATATTTGTTGAATTGGAAAAGACCATAATCTCATATAACCATAAATACCAGTAAAATGCAGAAGATAGTGAGAAAAAAGACAGATAGTAAAATACAGACAATCATGATGAGAATCATACAGCTGTTAGGAAGGAAAGGGCAAATCCCAGCTAGTATAGAAATTAATATGTTCAATTTCTTTCAGGATTTGCTTTAATTATCTTCAGAATGGATAAGCCTCCATTTGGTTTTCAGTGGCTTGTGAACCCAGAGCGCCCAAATGGTATAGTCAAAACTTTTATTACTGGAGAGGCTAACTCCAGCTAGACTGCCAGCTAGAGCAGAACCTAAACTTTTTGTCAGCCATCAGCAGGGAATAATAGTCTACACCCCAAAAAAACTGTTCCACCGGAAGGTCGGCGCTGGTTATGTATATGACCTGGCAGAGGGCTGATAAAGCACACCAGAAGTACTGTGCTAATGCAGGAACCGCTTTCATGGGGTTAGCACCGATACTGGAGCTCTGCTTTGTTGCAGTGTGAGCAGAGCTACAATAATTCTGCATCCACAAATGAAATCAGTGTCACAGTTAGGCTTAATTAGATTGTATTTGGAAATCTCAGTTTTTGTGGATAGAAGGTGTTGGAGGAAAACAAATGACTAATTTTTAATTCACACTATTATGCCTTTCAGTTATAGCACGTATGCTATGTAAGAACAGAGTGCAGAGAGATTTCAGCAATGCTCAGCTGCAATAGCATATGCTAGTGAATAGCTACTTTATTCTATTTCTTTTTTAAAATTTGTCTTGCAGCTTTGAGTCAACCTTATGAGTATGAATCTGATCTGGAAGTTTTACAGTCAAGAATAGCATCATAGAAGCCAGCAAAAGTACATCAGTGTAAAATTAGGATTTCTTAGATCCAGCATCACATCTGCTATTTGTTGCATTCAAGCATGAACATTCAGAAGGGAAAAAGGTATGCTAACTAGTCATAAACCTCTTATTTGAAGATCAAGTTTTGGTGGTCTTTTTTGGGTTTATTGTTGTTTTTTTTTTCTAAAAAAAAAATCAATTGTAAGTATATTATAAAATACTCACTTTCAACTTTTATTCGACTTTGCACAGTAGGTCAAAGTGCAGAGGGGGAAAATATTCCAGCCATCTAATCCCAGGTGAAGTGTTTCTTACCTAAGGATTTTAAGATCAAAGAGAAGAACCCTCTGTCCTTAACACTTCCTGAGATCGTACTGGAGGCAGAGGACAGGTGTTTGAGGAGAACCTTTACATCGAGAAACTGAGGTTGTATGTCATCATCTACAGGAGATGTAGTTCTCTCATATGACATATGCCATTAAGCAAGCAGTGGTCTCTCCAGTTCAGTTTTATGAGAAGGAAGGCTGAGGCAGACTGCCTCGAAAGAGAGACAACCATGAGCTGAAACGGACATGATCTTCATGCAGATTGGGGATACAAGTTTACCCTTGTTTTCAGAAGCAAGAATGATTAATGGAGTACAAGTGTAGGAGACATGAGTGAACTTTAACAAACTCTGTAGCATGCTGAAAGATATGATTTGTGAGCTGTATTTCCTCTGTGGGCCTTTCCCATCTTTGCATCATAAATATGCACACTGGCTACAAAATGAGACAGGAAATTCTGTCCTGGCCCTAAAATCTCTGATCCTCCTTTCTCTTTGTCTTACCTGTCTATGCATGTCTTGCCCTATTTTTTGGGGTAATTTATAGGTGTATCCTCTTTATAGGCTAAGCTTGAGAATGGAACAAAAGAACTAATAGTTGGACACTATGAATGCCAATGAACTGTAGAACCCAGCTGCCATTTAAATGTTTCTTATTCTCTCCAGGACCAATCTACGTAGGCCAGATGGCAATTTTACCATCTGCCCTGAGAAAGGAGAAGTGCATAGCTGCCCTGAGAGGCACATCAGAGATTAAGCAACAGCTCAACCTCTTGTTCCTCTGATTTCATATCGTTCTGTAGAGAAGCTGACCTCTCCTGCGTGCAGCTGCTTGAGCAGACTGCAGCAAGGACTGGGAAGCAATGCTCTGAACCCACCCATCTCTCCTTCTTGCCTCTGTGCAGCAGTTTAGCAGTCTCCGTTCTCTATTCAGGAGCCGTAAGAACTGAAAAAGGCATGACAGAGACAAGGAGCGTGCTTGCACTCTGCCCAAGGTCCCTAAGTAAGCCTGGGACAATAATGGTTACACCAGTATTTCCTGCTTACAGGTTTTTAAATCTAGTTGCCTTTTAAGCTCCCCTTTTTACCCCTGTTGGTTTTCGGCTGTAGGCATAGTTTGTTGTGAAAACCAGCCCCTGGACCCTGTGGGCATTTTTCATCCAGAGACCATTTTTGCAGAAAGCACCTGGATTGTAAAAAACCAGTCTTAACTCCAAAGAGGTGCTGAGATCCAGGCTTCTGGTAAATGTTCATCTCAAGAGAAAGCTAATTGTGCTATTACGTAGAAATGTAGAAACAATTCTGTCAGCCTGCCCCTTCTTTCCTGGGTGAACCGTGAAATCCAGGGAAGAAGTGACAAGAGTGGAAATGTTTGCAGTGCAGGTTAGAAAGAGCTGTGACAGTCACACTGTGGTGCCTGGAACCAAGGTCCCTCAGCACCTCTCACATCCTAACTAAGATCAGGGAATTCTGCTTTTTAAGTAAGGGGATTTATGTGGTTTTGTTACAAGAAACTGCCCTTCACTGACTTGATTGCTGTAACACTGTTCTTGAAAATATAGTTAAACATATCCAAAAGAAGCCTATCCCTGTTTCTTCATTCTAACGTAAGTCAGCACAGAGCCTCATTTACTTCCAGTTGCAAATTTAGAGCCTGTAGTGATTTAAAAACCAAATAAAACCAAATAGTGATCTATTACTGTTTATCAGAGCTGGAGTGAAGAAATTTCTAAATGAAAAAAGGCTCTTAAGTCATCAAGTGAAAACAGAAATTACACCATGAAGCCTTTTTTCCCAGGGATAAATAATCAGGAAAATAATACCTTCCTTCAAATATAATTGTCATTTTTAATTCAGCTAAGCAAAAGCATACAATCTATTCAGATGGAAGGCCTTTTGTCAACAGATTGTAAACCAGTTTAAAAAAAAAAAAAAAGATCCCTTTGATTTTAAACTGTAGATAAAAGTTAAACCCACAAAACAGCTGAGAGGAAGCAGAACAATCAATCATTCCCCTACTTCCAAATGCAGCTAATTGCCTCCAGCACCATCTTAGCACTATGGAACAAATCAGAAATCAAAAGCTATTTAATGTCAACACATCTAAACTATAGCAGTGGTTTTCACCAAATTATTAGAAAGCAATTTTCTTTAATTCAGCAATGGAACTTGCATCAAATTTTAGCCTTACCTAAGCTTTGGCAATGCACCAGGAGAATAAATGCCAATTTTGGTTCCACTGAGAATATTTTTCTTCATAGATTTCAGACATAGAGCTCTGTTTCTTGCATCAGCAGAGACCTGGCTTACCCTCAAGGGCACTTGACACCTAAATAAAGAAATTCTATTACAATTGCACTTTCTTTCCCTTCACATTATCTAAGTATTCCAGTAACAATGTATGGGCAGGCCAAATGTTTGAGTTATAGCACAATGACGTTTTAAATTATGCTTCTGCTGTTTTCTTCCTTTCCTTTCAGATCTATTTCTACAATTGGCGCTAATGGTATGGTCAGGGAATAGAAACCTGAAAGTTAGCATATCTTATGTTACCTCCCTCAGATCAGATGTAGCAATTGGCATTGTATGCCCTTGGCACCGCACACTGGTAAGATTAAAATCCACTTATATGCATTTCCAATGTCACAGAATATTTTGGCCACTGGAAAAATCCCTACCCATTACTTGCATACAGTATGCTATATAACATAGGTTATCTGAGATTCTTCTCATGAAATTTTTTCCCACGTGGAAACATTTTTTAACCCAATTGGCTTTTGCCAAGGAAGGCATTGGGAAAGGGAGCCAAATAAAAAGAACTATGATGTATAAGGATTCATGTCTTCCTTTCCACCAGGTTGGAAGTTTCCTATTCTATTTAGTCTTGAAGTACACGAGGAAGTTTTGAACTCTAAGGAAATGTAAAGGGTACACATTTTTTTTTTAAATGCAAATATTTTTGAATCACAGAAAAACCAATTTCTGCCCACTTCTATCACATCCACACTTGAAAGCTCCAAATTTCTTCCAGTAGAGGGCTTTGAGATGCATACAGCACTTCATAGCCAGTTCATTACAATGTTTTTATAACCAACTGTGACTTTCACTCCAGGGACATATATGCTGTACTATGAAATGGAATGATAATATATGTTTAGCCAGGAATTTTCATTGTACATAATAGTTTAATGGCCATTTTATTTCTCCAACTCCAGTGCTTTCCTTTCAGAAGTGTACATTGTGCAGGCACCTGCAGCTGTGTTTAAAGCAGTTAGGTTTCACACAGGCAGTCTTTGTTCTCAGTTTTGTTTTAAGTATAAAAGTGGGTTCTGGGTTGGTAAAATACATCAAATATATCAAAAGATGGCAATTATGTAAAAGTATCAGGTTTTAAATAACATTTTTACAGCACAGAATTAACTCCTTAGCTATTTCTGACATTAGATCATGTTTCAGAGACATTGCAGTGATTGTCTTTTGTACTAAGAATCATTCTACCACTGAGTCCAAAGCCTGGTGTAGGGCAGCCTGTACGTGAGGCAGAGGGCAGGATTTAGAGTATGCTCTCCTGTGGTTCCCAGTGTACTGCATTCTACTGGCAGCATCATGTTCTTCTTATCTGCAGCATACCAGAGTACACCATTTCATTAAAGGGATACTAAAGATACTATTGTGCCTTCCTCCTCTCCAAAACACATCTGAATTACCTCAAAAGCCACAGAACAAAGAAAAAGTCTCCTCCAATAGAGTGACATGTGTCAGAGAAGAAAATAGATATCAGTTTCAAGTTCTGGAGAAGTTATTAAACAACAGAGAAAAATGGGGTCGTGGCCAACAAAGTCTTAAGAAGTCAACTGAGAGTCCTTATTACATTAAAAACTTCAGTTGATAGAGTATGCCTCCTAATCCTTCTCTTCTGTAGTACCTCACATGGCATCCCCTTACCCAGCCAGCTCACTCTGCCTCCATTCCAACACTCACACTGTCCCTTGGTCTCTTGCGTTTGTCTGTGTTCACCAGTACTGCACTGTGGCCAGCAACAGATGAATTAATGTTGTTTCCCTCTGTGCCATGGGAAACGCAGGTGCAAAGGGTAATGATTTGCCATGGCCGGTGTTGGTCATGGTCTAGGCCTTGGTTTAGAGAGCACTTCTGAGATGTATGATGCCCTGAGCATGTGAATACTGTATAGAGCAACAGTAAACCTCTGAGCGTAAAATAAGGATAAAGCTGTGCAAAGGATAGGTGCATCCCCACTTTACAGGAAAGGGCAAAACTGTTATCGCAGAGTTTTCCACTACGGAAGTGATAGGCCTCGGGGCAGCTCAGCTGCTACTGGTGACATCAGGGAGCTACTGGAGCCCTGCCAGTGTAGGATGGTTGAGAACTGCCCAGCCAGTGCCCCAGGCAGACTGCACACCTGAGCTCTTGGAGATTGCCTTCCAGGGTACACAGAAGCCCAGGTCTGAGAGGACATCCAGGGACACAGTGCAACAACGGCAACAACTCCAGAGAAGCCAGTCTCATGGCACAGTCTAAACCAGGCAGAGTGGACAGGTTTCTGAAAGGGGATCTTTGTCTCTTTGGTCTTTATTTGAAGCTCCTGTGAAATGTTTATAATAGGGCCTAGCCTCTGGGAAGGTCAAAGATGGGTAAAATACACGTCACAGTCTTCCTTCAACAATTTTAGCCACATGGGTGCTCTGAGTAATATTCCTTGAGAAAATCAGTTAAGATGAATAATTAATTAAAATACTATCTTTTCAGGATAGAGATCTTCCATAGGTTTTTCTAGGGGACAAAGAAACCAGAGGTTTTTTTGGTCTTTTGTGTGTCAATGTGTGCATGGGCATGCCACACTAGGTTTTGCAGAATTTGGCAGCTTGAGAAGGCAGATATGATTGCAGTGATTTCTTTCAGTTTTGCACTTCCAATTCCATCCTTTTTGCTAAAAAAGGAAGTATCTTCTGTCATTAATTTTCACACATTTTTCCAAAAATGTGATGACTCTTTAGCACTCCACTTTTGTTGTCATATTACAAGTCTAATTGACATTACTGTCAGGCCTGGGAGGCATGGCCAGCATATAATGTTCTCAGTCTCAGCACATATTTACCAGTAGCATCAGTAAGGGATGTTCACATGGACTGAAGGCAAGATATTAGAAACTGAAGTTATCAGAAGAAAAACACTTCAAACTTGCTTCAGCATTCTCTGACATCAATAATCATTTTTTGATTGCAGTCAGCAGACCTGGTCAAGCCCATAAAGTATCCTACAAAGCTTGCTTGCTGTCTCTAGCCCTTAACCAATATATCAGCACCTGAGAGGAAACTTCATTACTCTGTACAGGTTAGCCAGCTGCCATATCTTTTTACTTTACCAACTATCATGTACCTCAGTGCCTGGAGACTGCAACATCATTCCCCTTCCCTAATTCATTCATTCAATGGGAGAATCAAACTAGTATCCCTGACTGTTTCAGCTCCCTCCTTCCCCTCACAGTGATTTTGTACTTCATTCCATAGCATTAAAAGAAGTGCTATCACTCATCTGTCCTACTAATGCAACAAATGAAAAGTGCATCTCAGAGGAAACAAACACCTTCAGCAGTTTAAAATGTCATTCCTATTTATGTTGCAGGAAAGGATGAACTACATTCATTTGAGATGAGGAACTAATGTGAGGTAGGTCAAGTATCTCAGGCTCAGAGGAAGTGCTGTTTTCACAGTACATTATACTATATGTTACTGGTGAGCTCTGCACATCCATGAAATATGAATGCATTTGCCTTGCAGAGGATAATCAAGAAGCTAAATTAGGGTTCACTTCACCTCCAGCACCTTCATGTGTTTGTCAGAATTCCCTTGACATGCATCCCAATGTGCTGAGTTAAATATATTCATAAACATGATTATTTATAGAACAAAGGTAAGCTCTTATTCTGGACAGGATGTTTTCCAACACAGGGACTATCCTCTGGTGTTCGTCTATCATTTACTTTGGTTGGATCATGAATGCAATGTTGACAGCAGACACTGATGCCATTGACTTCAGTGGATTTCTGGATCGGGGCCCTCCGGAGAGATCATTTCCTCAAAGAAAACCTAGCAGATTTAAGAACCAACCTCCCTCCGGAACTAAACTTAATAATTACTTTGAAAGGCCTGTACTTCTTCCATTTCATTGTGGGTTTAGTAAGAGCTTCTATGTTGCTTCCTTTCTACTGCAAATATTTAAACACATGCACTATTTTATTATTACTTGTCTCTCTGGTTTGTTTTTTTTTTCTTTTTTAATTTTCCCTGCTCAGGCTATATGCCCCAAAGGTATTAAAATAGAACAGGGATAAACGATCACTTATTAAAAGAGGAAAGGGAAATATTCTTCTGATTACTACTTTACTTCTCTGTCCACTGTTACAGCTAGCTTTCATGGCTTTTAACGATCACTTTTGTCACAAACTGTAAGGCACTCCAATGACATTGCTGACCTAATTTTTGGTCAACAATACTTTGCTGCATAGGCTGCCCATCTCATAAGGTAACAACCTCTTTCAGTTGATATGGGCTGGAAGTATAATAGGTTGAACATCAGCCAACCTAAATGGAAGGCCTGTCAGCAGACAAAGCACTGTATTAGAGGCTGAATGGACTAGAAGGAACAGAGTGAAGTATAATTAAATATGCAGGAGCTATTTTTTAACCCATTGAAATAGAAAACAATTGAATGGAAAAGCACCAGGAGAGATTCAGTTATGTTAGAGATGGACAAGAGAAGCCGCATATTGGACCCAGTCATCATATGTTTGAATTTTGAAAAAGGTCAAGATCTTGCAGACCCATAGTTTGATTTAGCCAAAGAATAAATGGGACTTTCAAAGATGACTGCAGCTGCAAATGGACCACACAGCTGTGAGACCTTCAGAAGAAGAGTGAATAAAGAAATAAGGATGAGTTCCTAGGAAAAATATAAAAAAAAAAAAAAATCACAACATAGAGAAATCACAATATGGACCCGCTTTCTAAAGATCTTTTGGTAACTGTAGTAATATTTGGGTCTTTAATGCCCTGGTACTGAGAAAGCAGCTGTGATCTCCACCTGGGAAACACTAAACCAGCATAATGGTTGTTACTGGCCTGTGTGATGTTGATCTGTGAATTTTGCTGAGAATACCTATGGTTTCAGATGTCAGCAGCAGTGGATTAATCCAGTTGTGACAGATAAAATGATGTGGCTACACACAGAAACCAGCTGCCTAGTCTGAGAATTGCATTTTGATGTGACTTTGCCGTTCCTTCATTAGTACACAGCTGTACCCATAGTGCTGAATAAATGCTCAGTTCAGTGCTAGTCATCACTGAGCTACTCCCAACAGCTTGAAACCAAACTGGCTGTACATGTTGTGCTTTGCCTTAATCTTTGAGAAGATACAACATGACTGTAAGATGTTCTTTTGGTCTCAATCCAGTCCAGCAGGCAGCTTCTAAGCTATAACACATTATCCTCAAGCAAAGTGAGCCTCACACTACATAGAACAGGCAACTGCAAATTAGAAAGTGTAAACTGTGCTCAGGAATAGGGATACTAAAGCCAGCATCCCTCATTTTCAGTACAATCCCACACAGTATAAACAACTGTAAAGCAGAACTGTCCAGTGAAGGTTTCTGTGTATTATGTGACTGAAGTTCCTCCTAAGCTGGGCTCCAGCTTGAACCAATATTAGCCACCTCCATAGTCAAGAGACAGAGGTGAAGGTACTTCCAGAAGATCAATTATCGCTGGGTTTAGAAGCCGCCCATTGGCTCTTGAAGGAAGCTGGATGATGTGCTCATTCAGTATTTCTAGCTGGCTGAAGCTTAAAGTTGAAGAACAATTTGTGAAGTTAACATCACAAATTTTCTGGGAATTTGGCACCAGTATCTTTCCTCGGCTTATGCTCCTGTTCATGACTTCCTTGGAGGTCAGTGCAGACAGTGCACGAGGAATGCTGAGCTAAACAAGAGGACAATTTTTTTGCCAAGAGCCAAAGCTAGTGTGTAGTGTCCAAATGAACTCTGAAAAACTGTTCCATATGATTCAGACATTTTGTATTTTTTTTAATTGAATTATTTATTCCCAATTTCCCATGCATAATTTTATTATTACTGGTAACCTCTATGATTGATTAAGACTTGTAAAAGCAAAAAATTATAGACCAAAGGACTTGAACTCAATTTTCTGGAGTTTCTAGTTTGAGAGACTCATGGAACTAACCACAGACATTTAGGAACATGCTGGTTAGTTATTTCTTGTTCAAAGGATCTTCATCACTTAAATCTCTTCTAGGTATTTGGATGGACCATGAAGTTTGTAGAGTTCATTCCAGATCATAAAAATAGATAAAGGAAGAAAACCTATTAAATCATCCTTCCTAGGGAGAATAAGTAAAAATGGCAAGCACTTAAATTTTCTTTTTATAAACTATTTAGTAATATTTATTTAATGATTGCCCAATTCAGCTACTGTAATATTCTTTAATAACTCCTAAAGCATGTTTTATGCCAGCCATGAGTTTTAATGGCATCACAGTGGGAGGAAAATCTATCTTGACATGAAGCTTCTGAAGGCAATGGGAAAAAATGAAGCTGAGGGTTTTGGAAGGGAAAATGCTCTTTTTATTGAGGTAAATGCTTTCTATCAGCTTCTTCATCTGTGTACTGTAGCCAGGCAGCTATTATATGCGATTTGAGTCTGTCAGTTGAAGAGCATGATGCATATCAGAGTGGGTAAAAGTAGTTGTGAGCAAGTTAAATTTAGACCTTATTACCTGCATTATGTTAATGCCTCTAGGTGTTAACAGATTGAAACCCGTTGTGATAGACACTGTACAAGCACATAGCAAGACAGAAGTCATTCAGGGCATGGACTGAATCAAAATAGACAAGACAGAAAAAGGGTAGGAGGTTTGGGGATGAAAGCAGAGAAAAATAAAGGAACTGGCAGAGCCAAGGGAAAAAAACGGATTATGATTTTTTTGGCAAAAAATATATTTCATCTATAAGTGAACATTTGTTAAAGCCGTAAAATGTTTTCATAAGCTACAGTCTTCCCTAGGCATGTGAAAGAGATACATGCCAGTTAGCATGGACACAGGTTCAAATCTGGTCTTCAAGGATTACAAGACTTGGATCTTTGGTCTCCTAAAGAGTGACCTAATGACTAAGCTAGTGTAGTTCCTTCTCCCCCAAGATGTTTCCATGAAGACAAAATAGTGAGGCTTTTCAAAACTTCACAGGGTTTTGCGTCATAGGTAAAGGATTTCCAAGACTTATAAGCAAGAGGAACATCACCCTGCACCCCCAGAAGACCCCCAACCCCAGCCCCATGCTCTCCTCAATGGACTATGCAATCTTATATTTTAGAAACACTGTTTGTCTTTTTCTATTACTGTTTTCATTTTTCCTACCTGTAAGACCAACTGCTTCTTTTGGAGTTTAGCTTTCTATTCTGACCTTATTAAGCAAACAGCAGCAAGTTTGTAAAATTTTCTAAGTACATGCGCTGCTAAAATAGCTCACTGACTGCTCTGAGTTTAACTCAATATGCCTGGTACAACATGTAGTGGAGTTTAACACAGAACCTCAGAACAAACCAGAATTACTTAGTAGATTAACCAGTTCTACTAATAATCACTGATCTCTGAAGTGACATGACCATGACTTGAACTTGACAAAGGAGGCAGGGAAGAGAAAACTGATATTGGTCTACTGATTATGGTCATACATTTTTATTTAATAGATAAACACTTGCACAGGATGATTTAATACAAGGGGACACAGAACATGTGTGTGTGTAGATATCATTAGTAGCTGACAAGCTCCATCATATCAAGGCTCGACTTCTTTGGCTGTTCTACAATTTCCATTTTAATGTCCTGAAATGTGACTACTGCACAGTGACAGACAACAGAGAGTGTTCCCACGTTTGAGGATTTGGAGTGGCTGTCATCACACAATGGTTTAAGGCTTCTCTCTAGCCTTCTATTGCAAGGATGTTAAAAAATACTCCCCCAGAAACAGCCCAATTCCTCACTGCAGCAGCAAACAAAGTGCTGTCATTTTGGTGAGTTTTGTTTTGAGGCTTATACAACATGCCTGAAGGAAGGCAAATATTTTTGATCTGTATTTCCCCAGAACTCCTTACATTTCAGCAGAAGAAAAATTCAATCTTTTTTCCTTGTCCCCTTTCCAATTGTTATCTGTTCTCCCTGGATAACCGTGAGGCTGTCTGATGTCACCACAGGGTAAGTTGTGAAATGGATGCATCAGAACCATTTTCCTCTGGCAAGCTCATTTTAACAGTATCTTCAACTTACCAAGCTTAATAATGGCAACAGGAAAGCCCAATGAATACACCACCAGGCTGTGTCTTGGGTTTATCAATAGGAATTTACTTTCTGCATTATTGGAATACAAGGATGGATTGAAAAGTGATATGTAACATTTAAACATTAACACTTAAGCTTTGATATTTTGCCATGTTTCTCCACCTTGTCCAACTTTGTTGAAGACCACTGATAGAAAAGCCAGCCACACTGGATTTACAGCAACAAACTGTCCCTTTTTCTGTCTGACAAACCTGTATCTTGCTTGTCATGATCACATCCTACCTTCCCGCTTGCTGCATTATAATATTAGATCTGTAATTCCCCCCTCCAAGCAATTTCAGAACACCACTAATATACAGAAATGTGTCATCAAGAAAAGCTAATTCCAGTCTAGTCCCAAGGGCAGAATAAAGCATGAAACTCTGAATGTTTTTTGCAAAAAAGCTTCCTTTTATCTCCAAGAAGATGGAGGATCTTCTAGTTCTATGAAGAAACAATCTGAACTTCCAGATACTTTCATTCTGCTGAGGTTTGCTTTGCATACACAATTGTCTCAAGCCCTGCAGAACCCAAACAGTCATTATGCAGCTCTAACTACATTCACCCATCAAACCACCTGGCTTGTTCCTGGTTGCAGTCTGGGTGCCTGGGGAAAGCAGTGGGAGAACTGAAGGCAGTATGCAGTTCCAAAACATTGCCAGTTCTGGGCAAGAAAACATTTTTCCATAAATGCTGATAACAAAGAAAGAAGCCTTAACCTGGCCAGTACCTTTTCTTTCTTTCCAAGTCACCTTCCTAACAACTTCCTTAATTTTCCTAAATTTTTGAAGAATGGACTTACCAAAGTTAAAGGAGTCAAATCTACTGGTCAGATCAAACCCATGATCACTGAAATCAAAACAATCCTGTAAAGCTGTTGCACCTGAAACTGTTACAGTTTGGAGTTGGAATATGTACTAGCAGCAAATGAGTTACAGCCAAGGTGAGTACCAAGAACATTGCTTTGCAATTTTCTATAGAAGTCTATATCTTCCCTACTCATATAAAGGCCTCCAAGACTAATTTATTTATCCTCACAACATGTTACGCTATGGAACCTGAAGAATTTTTTCTCCATTCATTAAGACAGAGAGGGACTGAGAGACCAGACCAACATAGAATATATGTAGCCACTTACTTCCTGTTGAAATGGCATTAGGGGAGAATTAGAACAAGTAACTTGCTTACATAATTTATTTACCTATATTGCTATTACCAATAAAACTCAACAAAAACATACATATTGAGCATCTTCAGCAATATGAGTTCTCAGCAAAGATACATCAGAGTACATACCAAACACATTCCTTCATTTGGCATGCCCCTGACCCTCTGTGTTTCTTAGTGGCTGCTTAATATTTATGCAAAGCACCACTTCAATTAGAAACCTAGTGGGATTAATTGGATGGAAAAATACTTGCAATCCAGCAGATAAAGAAAAAAAAAAACCAACAGAGAGCTTTTCTCTCTTTGTCTATTGCCACCAAAATAATGCAGGGAGTTACAGGTTTAGTACAGGGATGTACCCCCTAAAGTGTTTCCAAACTAATAACCTTTGAAATGGATTTGCAGCCTTGGAGAGGCAGCAGGGATACACAAGGGAATAAGATTTGATTTAAGATGAACACTGGCTCATGCACTCATTGCAGTAGCCTGCTCTACAACAAAATGTCATAGGGTCATATCTGACCTGTTTACTCAGAAAAATCTCTGTTTTGATTATTTTACCCCCTCAACTTCATGCACTGCATGAAGTTGCATGAAGTGAATCTGGTGCCTTGATCCTGGAATATCAGATCATTAGCAGTGGGAGCAAATATGCTATGGCCACATTGCAAGCTACCCTGTGGTTGCATGGCCATGTGTAGGTATTGTATGCACATGTACAGCAAGGGGCTTCACATCTTAACGGTGTCTGTGTCTGGGTGTCTGTGTCTGTGTCTTTGTGAGATTCCAGGATAGATTAAAGCCCTTTGCTGCAGGCTGTGAGCCATGGAATTGTTTCCTGACTACATTCCAGTCGGTTCATGTCATACACTCCTCTAGATCACAAATTTTCTCGATAGCAGGAGAAACTCAAGATCACATACATGAAACCCCTTCTCCTGAGTTTGCTTGAACAATAAGAAATTGTTCACTAAAGGTACCCTAATTCAGTGCTTTGCATGGTAGTCTTGTTCTCACCAAGAATGCAGGGTCCTGCTGCTGGTGGACTTAGGGCAGAATTTCATCCCCATCCACCAAGTGTTGCACAGATACAGAATGAAGATGATTCCAGACTAGTTGCTGTTGCAGTAGGTTTCCCTATGAGATTAGGTGCTATATCCCTTGGATGCAAAACAATGGGTAGATTATGTCTTCCTGGCCTCTAATATACTGGCAAGTTTCAACATAACTCTAAACATCTTCAAAGAGCACCAAGCACGAGGGGGAAGCATGGTTAGCTCACCAAGCTTTTCACTTAGCTACAAATGTGGCTGTCCATATTCACATGGACATTTCATATTCACAATATGAATGTGAAGAAGTTCATATTTACAGAAACATTTCCCAAATGTTGTCCTCATTTTGAGCACTCCTTGCTGACTTAAAAGTTTTACTCAAATGTTGAATAAATCTGATGATAAGGGTTAGATCTGGAACTCCAGGTACACCTGGACCAGCACCTGGATATGAGTTGCACTGAACTTTGTGTTTGGCTTATACAGACACAACAGTTTAGCTAAGAATAACTAATTACTGTGATTCTGGGCATTTTAACTAGTGGAAATAATGGTCTGGTAGTCTGGACTCAGATTTCCTCAATATCCTTAAGGTAAGATCTGTAGAGCAAGCTGGGAGGGAAATTCCCACATTATGACCTGTTCTTCAATGGCAGCCATGGTTCCCCCCAGTTTCCTCTGCCTCCATGTAGATGCCACACAAGTGTTCATGTTTGTTGTTCAGCTTTTACAGCTCCATTTTTTAAACTCAGCTTAAATATAAAAAAGAAATTGCTTGCTGTGGGTTTTATATTACCACTATATTTAGACAATGGCTTAACAGTATTTCAATTGCAAGATAGTTGTGAAGAATCTACTTTCATAAGACACAAACTCACTGGCAGTAGGTATTACCCAGAGAGAAAATTCTCCCTAGGCTCATACCCATGAAAATAAAGATGCAATTAGGCGTTAGATCTCTGCAATTAAAAAGAACATTGCAAACATATATTTCCATTTTCTTTTGCAATTTTTTTCACTTATATCTCCAGCAATGTATCACTTAAGCTAAAAACTGAGCCATGAAGTGTAATATTTACTGTTGAGCCTCAGGAATACATGCTGCTCTTATTTACACCCAGGAGGCCTCAGGTCACAACCTCATGTGGAGTCAATGCCAAAAACTGTGGGATGGATATATAGAGTCATCAGTTTAAAGACAAGCAGAGCCAAGAAATAATACATGTTGTTAATCACCACGGCTCATCCTGTCTGGGTGACCAAAGACAAGCCCGATGTTGTTAGCAGGCTGTAATGCTATGCAAAGGGGAGACACTCCACATGCTCGTCTGCAATTCAAGAAGGGATGTTTAAGTAAGTGAACACAATGAGGTAGGATCAAACATGGACCAAACCAGGATTTTTTATTACAGAAGGTGGTCTTGTATTGTTTTCCATTATAATTCTGTTTATCTACATCATACATCAGTGTAGAATTTGATTATTTTTTCCATAATAGTTTCAATAATTGTCTACATCCCTCACTTGCTATTTGGGCAGAGATTTTGCCTGACCAGAGCAATGACCACCGAACCTGTTTTGTCTCTCATTCTCCAAATGTATCCTTTTCAGGAACAACGAACTTGGATGTTTCATCAGTTTTCCTACAAGTATAATTCCGTTATCTCAGAATAATTTTCTGACCACCTGCACTTGATTGAGAAGAGAAGCAGGCCCTAATCCTCGTCTACATGCACGAGCTTTTCAGTCAGATTCACAAAATGTATAAATAAAAATCTAAGAGATTTCTTGTAAGAAATCAAGTCGCTTTCTTCCCTTCATTGCTAAAACAGTGGGCCAGTTGCTTGGGAAATAAATACCACATCTCTCCCCACTCCTTTTTCTTGCGGATGGATCATGTTTTCCTCAAATCCTGGCTCCAAATACCACCACACTAAAACACTGCACACAGTATGAATAAATCAGGCCTTCTGAAAAAAAAAAAAGTTTGAAAGTGTTAAATGGAAAACTCAGCTTCATTCTGCTGTCCTTTAAAATGGTTATTGTGGATGATAGAAATAACTGTTTGTCAATGGAAAAAAAAATTATGGGGCAAAATGTTTCAGCCTAAATTATTCAGCTAATGGTTATTACCTTTGCAAAATGGAATAAAGGGCCATGCAATGCTACTATGGCTAAAGCAATTTTGCTGCTGT
Source organism: Microhierax caerulescens (assembly GCA_035590215.1). Taxonomy (NCBI): domain Eukaryota; kingdom Metazoa; phylum Chordata; class Aves; order Falconiformes; family Falconidae; genus Microhierax; species Microhierax caerulescens. The sequence goes on from JAVJGJ010000001.1 coordinate 97,245,967, forward strand.
ACCTATAGAAGTAGTATGAAATGTCTCCCTCAAGACAGCGCTCAGAACTTCAGCTTTCTTGGAGAAAGAGCCACTGCAGAGGCACTTGCATAGTAGATTTGAAGAGTTTGATTACACTCTCGCATACGCTGCTTTTTCACTTTTGGCAGGGAGTTAGAAGCTGTCTACACGAGCTCAGAATTTTATTTGCAATGTTCTGCTGCTGGTTTTAAACACTGTTTCTTGCAATGCTAGTTCTTTCTTACTGGCGTTTGGAGGTGTTTTCTGCTTTGATGGACAAGATGCTGGGTATGTGCTTCCTTCTAACAGCATAATTCACAGATTCCTCAGCCTTCTTGGCATATCAAGCGGGAAATGGCTTATTGTGCACTCTGTGTATGTGTGCTAATTTTGGCAACCTTCGCACTTAGCATAAGGAATGTAGGATGCCTTTGGCTATATGCCCTCCTCAACCCCTAAAAAAAGGCACCTTGTCAGTGGTTAGCAGTGCTGTCAGAATAGGAAGTTTTCCTCTCAATTTCTGTTAAAATGGCTTCAGTTAGAGTGGGCCTAGACTAGGTTTATGGATAGGTTATCTACCCGAATTCTGCTCCTGCATGAACTGGTGCAGGTCTAAGAGGGTCGAGGGAAAACGTATTTCTTGCACAACCCAGGATAAACCCAGGCTGGCACTTAGCATTTCTTCTCCTCCATTGCACTTTCTGCTGCTCCTTTCCTGAGCAAACTGCTGTTGTATGATACACAGGTGTGCCTCCCATGTTGCCACACTATTTTTTCTAACTAGCTCAGGACAACAGCTTTTCCTAGGTGCCTAACTTCCTTTCCCACCTACACTACTGCTTTCTGCTTAAACAGCAGATGGAACAGTACATTGCGGGGAAGGAGGGCTTTGACACAGCTTTAAATCCCACACAGACAATACATTTTTCTCTTCAGGCTGCCCACCAACAGGAGATGCCTGGCGCTGCCTCTGTGCTAGTACAGGCGCACCCTCCTCCTTTTGTCCTCATTAGGAGCGTGTGGGCGCTGCTTTCCACCAAGCCTCCATGTGCCCATTCTGGCAGTTCCACATCATTAATGATGCCAACAGGTTTCACAGCACCCTTCTGGTTGTCCCTCTGCCACCACCATGCGCAGGCAAGTACAGGAAGAGAACAAAAAGATGCTGATCACAATGCATGGATATGATGTCTCAAAAGCTCAGATGACCCTGCGGCTCACATTATTACCCTCCAAATCTCCCTCACACAGATATATACACACCCACATAATGTATATATATATGGCTTAGTTCCTGGATGGAATGGTCAACTGTAGCGCTAACATGTATTTGTCTATCTGATAAAGATTAGGAATTAACATCCCACGTGTAAGTTAGAGAAAGATATCCACAGGGCAGGACTCCTCTTCATCTAAGCTGATCTAAACTCAGAAGTGAAAAATCTGCTGCTGGTAGAAGACCTCATTTTTTGGGAGGGCTAAGTGTCTGTCATCTGTCCATATTTCTTTGTCACTAGACATTCCTAAAAAACTTAAGCCAAAATGTATTTAATATGCTTCTGTAGACTAGTCATGGGCCATTTAGCATAGTTTCACAGCATAGCAGTGAGCTATAGATCATACTTTAAGATGTGTAAAATTCGAAAGCATTTGAGAGATTAAAAAACCTAGCCTTGATAAGGCACTAGAATAGGTATTCTGTGAGTCAATCTGTAAATGTAAGAAAAATGACATGGCCTGCATGTAATTTTTCACCACTATGTTCATGATTTCACTACTCAAACAAACATCAAACTCAGAAAAAGTTATAGATCATACTTTACACATCAATTGCTAAATACCTAATTAATGAATATTTCTGTATCACATTGTATCATACTTAGAATTCTCAATACGCCTGTTGAGAGGTATAAATGTAGATCAAAAGTTTATCTGATAAACTATTGGTCAGCAATTGCTTGAAAGACCCTTAAATATTCAGTCATGTGCCCACTTTTTAAAGTAAACCAATGTCAGTGAAGGTGGTTTTCTGCAGACATTCATTGTCTCCCATGGGGATGATGCAGCTTTACCCTACTGTAACCACAAAACCTACACACGTACTGACAAGGTGACAATCTGCAGAATCATAATAAAGATGTTTTAAAATTTGCATCCATTAAGTGGGAGATTTGCTACAGTCTTCAAATCACAAGGATTCACATCACTTAATCTAGAACCTCTCAGACAAAACAAGTGTTTTTGTCACATCTAAAATATGAGCCAAACTTAGCATTTGTTACTTGAAATACTACATTTCTCCTCCCTAATTTCATAATGAAGAGAAAATTTACACCACTTTCAAGAGATTTCACTTTTTTTGACATTATAACTGAAGTATTTGAGAGAGGAACTGGAACTACTATGTTAAAGTTATGTAAAAGGTACGCAAAGCTAATGTCACCTATTTATGAAAAAAATTAAAATAAAAAAATCACACTCAAACCCTGAGGTAGGAAATAATTTTCTTCAGCTGTGGTCAGATGGTCACTGTGGAAACTAACATGGTAAATTAAGATCTTCCTCTTGTTCATTAACACCTATTTAGCTGAAGAGCTACGTAAATCAGTAAATAGGAAAAGGGATGTAATTTACAAAGAACAAATGCAAATTTGTACATTCAAGATCAATCATTTATACAAAGGCAGAGTGGAAGACACAGGCTGTCTCTTTTCTGCAGAAAGAAAAAGCCAGAGATTATAGAGAGTCAAAAGCAGAATATGAACCAAAAGCTTGGTAAACCGTACAGGAAACAGAAATAGTAGTTTAGCTGCAAGCCATGTGACAGACCATGCCATTCTCTACTCACCTATAACTGCATTGAGCTTTGGAAATTACACTTCAGGAAAAAAGTTGACTCATTCCAGCAGTGAGAAAGATCAAAGGATTAGATTTATGCGGTATGGTTGAAAGATCTGGGGCTGTGAAGAGTAGAGAGGAGACGGCTAAAACAAGGGATAACAGTCTTCAAAGTACATAAAAGGCTGCTGCACAGGAGAAAAGGAATAAGCAGGTTTTGCATGCTTATTGTAGGGAGAAGCAATTAGATTAGACACAGGGAACATTCTGTAAAACTAAGGGTATCTAAGCCCTGAAATAGATTGTGTGGGGAGATGGGGAATCTCTGTCTTCGGAGATTTTAAAGAATGTGTTAGGCAAACATCTGATACAAATTATGTAGGAATAATTTCTTATGCCTAAGGGCAAGGAGATGAACTACAGGAGTTTGTGGATTATCTATGCCACAGACATTAGCTCAGAGTGAAGCTGGGGAGCCTGGAAATACTGCATGGACACATCCAGATCACCCCAAGGTTTGCCAGGCTTGGGAGATCACATTGGCCTGGCCAACAGCCACAGTAGTTCCAGTCTTGGAGATGCCAGTGATGGAAATTTTCTCTGAGGGGTTTACCTTTATTGCTGCAGAAGAGTGTGATGCCCAGAGTCACCTCTGAACCAATGCTGCACCAATGCTGGAGCCCAGCTTTTGGAAGGTGGTAGGAATGAAACACAGACACATTGGGAGCAAAACGTTGTTCCATGCTTTGCTGTCACTCGAAAGTTCTCTGCAGCTCTTATGTTATTTGGGTGTCCCTGCAATCGGGTAGTCTCAGCCTTCTGCTGATGCCCTGCTGATGGGAAGTTGACTAGCAAAACATTCTTGATGCCTGTCCGTTCTTGTTTTCTGTGACTAGGACACTGATAAGCAGCCGTTCTGAAGTTTTGGGTCTATCAAATGGAATTGTAGAGGACAAAGCCCAGGAAACAAATTATTCATTGAAGGGATGCTAAAGACCTGAAAATGGGCTGCATAAGAACATGGTAGAAAGCAGCCTCTTTGCTTAAGGGTCCAAGATAGTCCCAAGGAGAGTCATCCTGTTTGGTTAAAGGATTTGGCTTCCTTTGGGAAAGGATGTCACTGAAAGGCATCTGTAAAGAATCACCCCAAAGAGAGAGCAAGACCTATGATGTTAATGTTTCAAAACCCATTTCTATGGTGGTGCTTCCTTCCTCCCCCATGCCCTGCCTGTGAATTTGAATAAATTATACAAGCTGGCATGACAAGGGAGCATTAATGGGCCATTTACCACCTGAGAAGTGCATTAACAGGTCATTAATGTGTACCCTGCAGTGTTCTGCTGTTAGGAATCGCTACATATTTCATGCTTTTTACAATTTTTTTTTTTTTTTTAAAGTAACCAACATTTTTACCTCCATTTTTTTCCCTTCTTCTGAATAAATCTTTAGGTTCCAGGGAAATGACAATTCATGAAAAAAAGAATGAAAAGACAAGGTAAAATAAGAACAGCAGCTTTCTATTATTCTGTGGACATAACTTTCGTAGCTGCTGCACATAGGTAGCTAGCAGGAGGAACATGTCAATTCTGTGATCTTATCTCTTCTCACAGGAATATGACACAGTTTCACAGAAGCTTCAGTTGAGACACTAATGGCCTTAATTAAGCAGACTGATCAGAAGAAAGGTTGAAACCAGTTGAGTGCTCTCTCAACTCCTAGTTATTACATGGAGAACTGAAGGTGCCTAGCACTTAATACAAGTAGGCCTTGACGGAAAAACGTTAAGATAACACAGTACATTAAATTGTGCATGGATTAGGTATTGTATGGAGGAAAAACTGGATGGAAAGGCCTTCACAGTCTTGCTGTCAGGAAAAATAGTGTTTTTTGAATGTGTGAGGCACCGTTGGGTTGTTCAGTGCTGAAACGAACAAGAAGAATCAAAAGTTGGCAAAAAGTTGTTATTGCAATATCAGAGATGACCTAATTTTTCTCTTCTGCATCGTCTCTTACTCTTGTCTATACAAGTTTGAGAATGAAAAAATAAAATTTTAATATCATTGGAGAATGTATTGTTTTATCACAAATATGTCTTTTGGCAAATGAATGCAGATGTTCAGGCCAGGACAGGAGTGCTTTGTAATTGGAAAACAGCTGAAAATAGAAAAAAAGGAAGTGCATTCCTACCATGCCTAAAATTGCCTGTAATCCCTGAAACACAATCAATTGTATTCAGTTACACTGAATTCTTTTGCTTGATTACTTCTCAGCCTGACAACAACAGCTTGGAATTTCTACAAAGGGAGCAAGTGCTTTTCTAAAGATAATTAGTCCAGTTTGGTGTGCACTGAGATTTTTTGGAAGAGGTCATTAACTGTCTAGTTCTTATGCATTCACTGAGCCTAGGAACAAAAAGCAGTAACAGACACCAGAGACCTTAAAAATACATTCTGAATGTTCTCCTCCAGACGCTGGACCTGACACTAGGGTCTGCTCAGCAAAAAAAGTACACTGGGTCTAGACAATGGACAATATTAACCTCTTTGGATTTTTTTCTTTATGGTCACTTGTGCCCTTTGTTTCTTATAAATAAATAAATAAATCACAGTTAAAGACTGTGAAAGTTGGATTTTTCAATTCCTGAAAATAATGACATGATCACTGATAGCTACAGTAAAATACGTGCATGAAAGAGACCTACTGAATCATGAGGTCATAAAGGAAAGGACCAAGGATGAGAAGAACGATGTAACTTAAATTAATCGAGCTCCAATTTCATCAGAGAACTCAAAACAAAACCAGCAAACAAAGAAACAAACAATAAACCCCACAGAAAACAAACATACAGGAAAAGGCTAGCACTTCCAGCCTTGCTTAAATTAGAAAATGAACAGGTAAGGCAGCTTCAGTGTTTCTCCTTCATGTACTTCTTTCAGTGGTGCCTGTGTTTAAGAAAGGCCTGTATTTACAGATACAGCCCTGCCCTGTATGGACAGATGACCTTTATCTGCTGCTGTTCTCTGAAGTGCAAGTATGTGTAAAAGAGGCTGTAAGTCAGAAGATAACATCTTTGCACAGGCTTGGAGCTCTATTACATACAAGGCTCAAAGAAAGCCGGTAAGAAAAGGTTTTTCATAGCAGTCTGAGACCCAGAAAGCAACTCATCAATGCCAGTGCTAATGAACTGAGCACTGATGGTAATGGCAGGTCAAAGATCAGGTTAAGTAATATGACATATTCACACACTATCAGAATCAATGAAAAAATAGGTCAGTGTCTTGCTTTCTTAGGATTTTTTATGGTTCTATGTTCAGGTACTTGCATATGACAGAAGGAGCCAGACTCTCATGTAAATTGAACTAAGGTCTTATTAAGATCTTATCTAAATGTAATAGCCCAGATGAAACCTGTTACTCCATCCCACTCCATCTGTGAGGCATTACTAATGACTTCATAGTGGATAACTATTATTTTCTTAATTTTCAGCCACAACACAGTATATTTTAACATAGAAACCTTCCAGACAGTTTGGACTCCAGGATACATTACTGTCTTTTAAAATAAAAAGCACTGGTAATACAACGAGAGGAGCAAGCCAGCTTGCAGCCTATAGATTTTCAAGAGAAAATGGTGATTGAACTGGCCATGCTAGGGATGGTTTTTAGTTTGAGCTGAAGGAAATGGATGTAGCAATAATTCCATGTTATGTATTGAATGATAATTTCAGAGACTTTCTTTGCTGAGTGTTTGAAAGGACAAAATTTGAATTCTAATTTCCAGAGAAGGCAAAGGTATTTATAGCAATTGCCTTTGTGTAATTGCTAGAGTACAGACTTTATGCAGGGGCATAGGACAATGCATCTCATAAGGAGTCAAAGATAAATGACTTAATCTGAGATCTACAACTCTAATTATATACATCTCTCTATCCTAAAGGGTTTTATTTTGCTATAGTTGCTTTTAGAGCCATTAACAAAATGTTGCATTATATCTCTGTTAGTGTGGGGGCATGTGCAAAGACTGCATATATGCCTAAAGCCTATTTTTATATTGAATGAGTTCTAAAATGGAATTCAAATCCAGTTTGTTTCTGTTACAGTGCTGTTATCATTACAAGTTATTATTTTTAAAAAATATTGATAATCACATTTATGCATGGAAAGGGTGTGTAAGAAAGGAATAGAATTCATATTAAAAAGGTGAATTAGAAAATATTTACAAAGGAGCAAGCAAAGAATGAATCTGGCTACAAATACATTATCTCCTTAGCAACAAAAATCTCAGCCTAAGCTTTCTCTTTAAGCTTAAGTTCTGTTGGCTACAAAACCAAGATGTCCTCTGCTTCCATGCTAAAACTGATAATCTGATTTCTCCATCCTGGTGGAAACATGTAAAGATTTGCCTGCAAGCATGGGAAATAACGGTTCAGCTAAGAGATCATCATCATCATCATCATCATCATAACATTATCATCATCATCATTCCAGGAGGATCCACATCACCAAGCAAGTCTGTTGAGCTATATATTGTAACAAATTATGGGAAAATATTACTGCTACTCTGAAATCTTAGTATCCATGGATGGCTCAGGGGCATTCAGAGAACTGCCAATCAGTTACAGACAGTTTGATATTAAAATTATGTCCTCTGCTTCTTCTGACAAAGGGTCACAAAATGCACAGAAACAGGTTCCGCATCTAGAAAGTGCTCCCTCTATCAAAGCTCCTATGGTTGCATCAGAGTGGAATTCCTGAATAAACTACTCTTTTGAAGAAAAGTTGTTTTTTTATAGCATTACATTAGTATAAAGAGAAAGGAGACATACCTTCTACTTATGTTATTTCCTGCCCACTGGATAGATACATTTCCTATGGAAGAAAAGGCCTGTATATCTTCATAATAAAAGAAAAAAGAAAAACAACAAACTGAGAGAATGTTTAAATATTTTCTAAATCAACACTTTAACTCAGGATTCTTAAATTTTCGAGTACCATTAGCATTGCTTATTTCAACGCTGAATCAAAGTCCTTAAGCATACAGTTACAGGAATTGCAGATATGCTTGTGCAAAATGAACAGGATGTGAGCAGATGCTGACCTTTAAGCATTGCAACCAAACAACAACGGCGTAACTTTCAAAAAGAAAGCCAAAAGCTACAAGTGCTTCTCTGTATTAGATTAATATATGATGCTTAGATCCTCTTTTTGCAAATTACTTAAACCAATGGAATGTGCTGTGGGAAAATGAGAATTAGCTGCTCTCCTTCGATTTAACGCTGTTAAGTCATCCAGCACAGTGGGTGTTTGCATACCGAGAGGTTAAAGTACATCAAAACTGAATTCCCAAGTAAGGATTTGACTGACTGAGAATTCACCTCATAGTCCTACTGGACCCTCAGGACAGGTCTGCGGTGTGAGCAGATGATCAGCAATTTTAGAAGCCCAAATAAAAGACCACAGAGATTATCTGATGGAAAACAGGGCTAATGTGACATGTCACATGTCTGCATGAGGCTGTTTGAAGAGGAATTCCAATCAAGAAGGTCACCTTTTCTTAGGAGGCTTCAACAGGAAGAACATGAGGGTGTGCAGATGGAATCACACAATTGGTGCACTACTATTTTTACAGTTTTCCAAATTAGCTGGTTAATTCTAAGGTAGCATATGAGAAGTAGTCTCTGCTCACATCTCCATCACTTTCTAAGCTTTGAAAGCAGCACATTACATCGAAGACCATCATGAATTTGGCTGATTCATGCAGCCTTTAGGAGATGACCTGGATTATAATAATTCAAATATGAAAATACTTTCAGAGGGCAAGGAAGAGGAGGAGCAAAAATTTAGCAATCTACCCTTTTTTTCCATCCTGAACTCTCCATCTAAAATGGTTCTCCTCAACCTTCTTTACTAAGTAACACAAGAATTTTTATTTGTAACTAGATAAAAATAAAGTGTAATGTAGAATGCTTTCCCTATTCTTTCTTCCTTCCTTTGGAGTGTTTAAAATTTGGAGGGGAAAGGGATGGTTGATTTTATTTTTTTGATATTTTGTTTTGCAAGCCAACTCCTCAGAGGTCACTAGAGACTCAAGACCACCACTGAACCACTGACTCAAGGCTGAGTAAGACTGACCTAGAATAAATTCTTTCAATACCACAAAAGTCACTCACTCTACCCTGATGGCAGTAAGGGAAAACAATAACCCTGCTTTGCAATTTCATCTGCTTCTGGAGCTCAGTGGCCATGCACTGCCCCCTTCAGAGAACATACTTTAAAGGTTACAGTCTTGTTATAGAAAGCAAACTCTTTCTTTTCAAATCAGTTGACAACTTAAAAGGCTTGTCTGACTTCTACAAATCCATGCAGGTTACATTCACTATAAGCTGTCTCTTTTGTTTTCTTTAGAAAAATGAATTCAGCTAATACTTGATAAAAATGGATCTGTTAACATACAACAGCTGTTCAAAGAGAAGCAAAAGTGAAAAAAATAAAAAAAGAAAAGATGCACTTTCACTGAATCAGAAATATGGTATAAATTTTTTGTGTGCCTGGTTTTGTCTTAGCCAATCAACTCTTGTACCTACATACAGTCTGCAGAGTGCCCCATCCATAACCTGTAGCACATAAAGATAAAACATATACATGTACAAAAATCACCAGGAAAGACTTTCTTCAGGTTTGAAACGAGACACTTTACACCATGGTGAGCATCACTAAGTTTTTACCCTAACAAACACAATTTATTTTAGGAAAGGAATACTCCCAACACAAAAGTTGCTGTAAAACAAACTGTAATCTCAACTAAACAAACCCCAAAATCTCAGTTCTTATTAGCATGAAGATGCACTTAGCCCTTTTAAAAATGTCCAAAGTATGAATATATTTCAGTTTGGAAGAAAAAAAAAAAGGCATAGCAAAATTTTAAGAAAATTTGTGTTATATACTGCTGCTACAAGTGATTCTTGGTGACCAACAGACATGAATCTTTATCTGATTGTCACCCAGCACTATTAAAGGCCACAGCCGTGAAATTTTGAGCACTCTGTCTTAGCAACTTTCTTATAACAATAGTACTGTTTGGGTCCACATCATTTGACTATGCAATCACTCTAGAATTTCACATCAGATTTTAATGACAAGGTGTATACTGTAACAAAAGAAGAAAAAGACTTTGAACATAGACAAGCAGAAATACAAGCTAAAAGAAAAGAAGAAAAATATGCAAATTAGATCTAAAGTGGTTTACTCTGTAGGTTTTCACTATAAAACGGAGATTCAGGGCAAGTTACAAACAAGGCTGATTCTATCAAAGATGTACTGCCTACTTAACAGATCAATTGCCCATACTGTGCCTCTGACCAAGAAATCTGGAAGAACAGACTAGCTGCACAACCATGGCATAAACAACATTTACCATAGATAAACTCAGGGCTCTCAGAATAGGTTATAAAGATCAAGACAGAAAAGAATTTCTGAGAACAACAATGAACATAGATTCTTTGTTCCCTTAATTCTTACAGTCTAACTTTGTGTTCTCCAAGCTGCTTGGCCCTTCAAAGCAGAAGATGTAATTGAATTTCAATCATATCATGGTTTGATTCAAAATAACCCATAATGGCACTAATTTCAATATTGTATAGTGCTGATTTTTATTCTGGGTGTAGTGTCGGTTCTTTGCTGTAGGAATTTCCATATGCTCCTTGCCCTGAATTTCAAAGAATAAGTTTGTCTAATGGGGCTGAATATTGAGATTTTCCACCCATGACTCATGGGTGCAATTTGAAAGGGGGGGGGAGGGGGAGGGGGAAGTAACATGTACATGAAAAGCACATACAACACTATGTGATGATAAACAGCTCTTGCAATTTGCTTAGCTATAGCTTGTTCTTTATTCCCAGAGACACTAGTCACTTTTATTATGAGATGACAGCTGACTTTTATTCTCACGATTGTTCAGATTTCTCACCTGACTAGCTCAGGACTATATATTTCAGGTCAGAGAGCAACACAAGCTGGGGTCTATTTTTCTTCTTCCCATGGCTGTTCTCCCCTGTCATTATTTATGTTGATTTCCATTTCGCAGCCACACCGGTAAGCTTGATTTTTCTCTATTTATTTATTTATTTATTTTAAAGCAGATTTTAGAACAATCTGCATGCCTTCTTTCACAGGGCATCTTGTGCATGGTCTGCCCTCCACACCCTAAACGCAGACCAGTCATGCCGTGTATTTGAACTGAGTTGACTGGTATGTGGATCAACAAGATGTCTGCTTCTTTGTTCTTTTTATCATTATATCCATCTTCACATTGTGAATATTTGGAAGTCATATTTTCTGTGTTACTGCAAGCAGACAATTTGCTGTAGTATGAGACTTAAAGGGCATGGGAGACTATCAGTGACGTTAACCAGTAACAATTTATGTAACTTAAAGGGTAGAGCACTAACTGCAGTTCAGAAGTCCAATTATCAGCTCTGCTGCTGGTCTGCAGTTACCTTGGGCTAGTTGCTGCCATCTGGTGTTGTAGTTTTCCACTTGTAAATGGGCAAATTGTGCCACTTTGTGAAATCGTTAAATCACATATGTCTTGTATATGAAAGACTGGATGCCTACTTAATAGTCTCTACTATTTTAAACATGTTTATAAACATCTGGCAGGGAGATAGTCACTGTATCAGCTCAATAGAATAGCTTCTATTTCTGAGTCCCTGGGTTTGAACCAGATTGGTAGCCTCATCTCTACAACTCTGTTGAGCAATTTGTAATTGGTTGTTTCAGGACTGGAATGATAGTAAGTACAGACCTGAAATTTGTTCTACCCATTTTTACAAACACTGACCTCTTTCTTCAGGGCTATCAAACTAGCATTGCTCCCCTTCACTGCTTTTGCTCTAATAAAATAAATACAAATTAAGTACACAATCCACATCTGCACAGACAGGTCAAGAAATCAGAAAACTTGGATAAACACCAGCCAAGCCAGATGGAACATTTAGTTAGCAAGGAGACTGCATTAAAAAGCTGTATTAAAACTGCAGTCACAACTGTTGGTTTTCAAGGTTGGTAAGATCATCCTCACATATTGCTGCTGTATTTGCTTATGTCAATTACTGATAAGATAGGCTTTGGATATTTCAAGGTCCCAAAAATAAAGGGAATCCTCTCCAGAAATTTTGCCTCACTGATTAAAATCTCTGTGAGCTTCTCACGCAGGTCATGTGCTGTTCACCAGCTCACAATACTGAGAACATCTGTACCCTTGAAATGCTCCAGCATGGGGTGCCTCCCACAGGAGACAGTCCTCCGTGAACTTCTCCAACATGAATCCTTCCCACAGGCTGCAGGTCTTCACAAACTGCTCCCGTGTGGGTCCCTTCCCTGAGGTGCAGTCCTTCAGACATCGACTGCTCCAAGG
>JAVJGJ010000001.1:97259632-97274010 GCA_035590215.1 Microhierax caerulescens
AGATGTTCTTGGTAACAGATGCATTTACTTCCATTTTCCCGAAGCCTGGCCTATTGAACACACCTGAGGTGCAAGAACTTAAGGAATCAAGAAGGTGGTTAGTGTCCCACCACCCTGGCAGTTATGTCTTTTGTCTATGACATGCACATGTGTGGTACAGGTGTGCTATATCTATTACATACACTTGTGCTATTTCCTGCCTTGCCACTTAGGGACTCTTGAAGAGAGGAGGGAGAGCACAGCAGCTGGGTGCGGTGGTCCCTGGACAAGAACCAGTTCTCAGAAAGAAGGCACCAAACTTGTTTCTGAGAAAAGGAAGAAAGTACATCTGTGGAGAGAAGAATAAAAGCTCATGAATTGTGTACCTGTACTGAAAACAGCACAATGTTGGTTCAATACACATTTTATTGTGAACTTTACTGGAATCTGTGTAATAGAGTTATAAATGTAACAGCTTAGTAGAGCTGCATGTGAAATATTTTTCTGATTCACAGGTATTTTGAGATTGGAAAGAGTTGTTTCAGTTTCTGTTCTTTCTCCACATCCATTCCATCTTCCATATTGGTAAGTGCCAACAACTATTGCTAGGGTTTTGATCTGTTTTTTCTTTTCCCTGATTTTCAGTGAATGACAGATGGTTTGCTTCTAAGTGTAAAATATTAGAAACCATTGTGCCAACAAAACCTAATCACAACCAAAATATCAGGTAGTCATGTCCTTGCTTTTGCCTACATACCAGAAAAAAAGAAAATTTGCCATAAACTCTCAGCAAAACAGGAAGTGTATATAGGAATTAGAATAATTGAATCATTTAGGTTGGAAAAGACCTTTAAGATCACAGAGTCCAATTACCTATACTAACTTGAAAAGGGACTCCAAAGTCACAAATCTCATTGAATGACCTTCTCACTTCAGTTTCAGCTGATGTCTTTCTCTTCCAAATTATTATAATTAAGAGTGCACCCATTAAATTTTTTTCATTTGTTAGATGGATGATGCTATTTTATAATGTGGCCAAATAATGTGCCCATTATGAATTTCAAGTTTGGTGCCAACAAAATGTCTGTGGCTCTTCTTAAACAGTGCTTGAAACCTCAGAAGGAAGGTAATTGAAACACAGTTTGGGAAGAAAGCCATATGAATTTAACCACTAACTGCCCATGTTTGGATGTCATTGGATTTCTGTCTGATGTATTAATGTCTGATGTCCATAAATACAGTGGAGGTAAAAAAGGTAGAGATTATTAATGGATTTCAGCAAGACAAGCATGTTCACCCCATGTGTGCAAACATCAGATACAGTCATAGCCAAATGAAGTCTGGAACTGTTTGGAAGGCAGAAAGAATGAAAACAGATGTGTCTGTACCTGCATTTTCCAAAGCTATGCTTTTAAATAACTTAATTAAACATCAGTGTGCTTAGGAAAAGCAGTGTTTCTGCTTTTTTATTTTGTAAGCATAGAATTCTTTTTTCTACTTTTGTGCCAGTTTATTTTCACCTACTTGTGGAAATATCAGATCTTTCCATTACACGTTCGTGTTACATTTGGGTTTATTTTTTCCATTACACCCCCCCCCGCCCCCCCCCCCCCCCGCCGGGGGTTGAGGGGGGAATCCAAGCAGCTGCAGATGACTGCCTGCCATTTAATCCGCACGCCGGCCCCCTGGTTAAAAAGTTTGAGGACCCCTGGTCTAAGCCATCCACTGGGCAGGTAGAAGCTCAGCAGATTTTCTCATAGATTCTGGTGTTCATGTGATAAATTCATAGATCCCCAGTGGTTTTAATGGAAAGACTTCCATAATTTCTCTGTTTTCCCTTACAAAGAAATGACACTCAAGCAAGAATGCTTTGGTAGAAAATTGCCGGCCAATTCTGGATTATTTGATAGGTAAGAAAGCTGAGTTTTCACAACACCTTTTTAGATTTTTACAAACCCACATACACAGTTAAACACACATGGAAACTGGACACCTCTGAAAAAATAAAAATTGAAGTCTGTAGGTGGCTGGTTGTGATTAGGTTGTTAATATTTCTTTTTGTATCTTCCCCCTTTTTATATTTTTCCATAAAAAAAACAAAACAAAAAAAACCCCCAAAACAATGCCCTGGGCTTCTTTAATCTGTTTGAAGGGCATGTTGGCCAAGGAGCTGTGTTACACTCATCTGTGGAGGCAGCTGCTCGCCCACCCATCTGTCTGGAGAAGAGATAAATACAGAGGCTCAGTAGAATTTTTCCTTTTTCCAGTGTGCTTGCCTACTTAATCAAAATCCACCACTGCTGCCAACTGTCAGCAGGCATACAGTTTATAAATGTTGTAGTTCAACAGACACTAATGCTGTATATGTTATCTTAAAATAATAACTTTCATCTTGGGCAAAATTCAGTTTTGTGTGAAAAGGAGCACACTTTTTAATGTTCAGTTTTATTTAATTTTGTAACAGTCTGGCAGTTTAAAATGGGGGTTGAGCATTTGTATTTTGTGTGAAGGTGCTAGAGGATAAAGCTACTGAGTTCTCCCTGATGTTATCCTAAGATTCAGAAAACTTGAGCAGGGAAGAGAAGATATCCATATTGTTTAACATTATACAACTAAATCTAAGCCTTCCTAGACTTTAGAGACCCAAGCTTCTTCAAAGACCTGTTTGTGGAAGAAGACTGAAACAAACACTTTGGATTAGTTTGTGTAGGGTAGCACCTCATTAACTAAGAGGGGAGACTAGTCTCCCAGCTTAGGCAGCTAAGACATTCTAGAATTGGAGAGGATGAATACCCTTTGGTTGTGCTCTCAGCTCTGCCACTTGCTTCATGTATGAAGGTATCCCTGCTTTGAGCAGAAGGTTGGACTAGAGATCCCCAGAGGTCTATTTTAACCACATTAATTTCCTCTGATGTAAAAAGCAATCTCCTTGGGACATAAACCAAGTCCTATTAGCTTTAGGTACAGCATCCCACGTTCTGGAGCTCTGCTTTTTTACTGAGGTGGAGAGATGTATACAGAAATGGGAAAGGAACACTAAAAGATACAAATGCAGCAACTAGGGCTTGTCAGAAAGCCTTTTACTAGAAAAGACCCACTAAGTCCAAGTTCACTCTCCCAGATCCCTCAGATTAGAAAACTGCCACATGCAAACAACTTAAAATAGACATATCTAATTTTAAGTATCATAAAAAAGAAAAGAAAAGGAAAAAAGAGAAAAAATAACCAGAGAGAAAGCTTCTAAACAAGACAAGAAAATTCCCACTTTTCTGAACAATAACAATCCTATCAGATTTAGCAGCAGACCAGCTTTTCAGAGGTAAAGACTCTTTACTGCATTCCTGTGAGTAAACCCTTAGTCCTGCTGGAGACCCTGGGACCTCTGTGGGTGCAGGCAAACCTGAGGCACATGGTGCATGGGTACATTTGCAGAAGCAAGTCCTTACACTGGTAGGCAGTAACAGAACTTTGGCCTGCAGCAGGCCAAGCAGTAGTGTGCTCTCATAAACATTTTCTATAGAAATTGGCAGTCTTGGTATATTTCTCTGATAGAATGGCTTTTGTTTTATTTCTTCCACTGATGATTAACTATCTCCAGAGCATCATACCTCTTAACTACCATAATTTATGGCATTCATCCTACAGCTGTTAGAGGGAAACATACAGAAGTATTTAACCCTCACTTGGCTTTGCCCATGGCTACACAGACATCCTGCAAACAGAAATAGCCAAGTTACCTTTAACACACAAATTGAAGTTATACTTGACAAAAGGTTTTCAAGTACATATCTCCTGCACGAGTCAACATAAACAAAGAACTTTGGAAAAAGAAGGGATAGCAAAAGCAGATTTCCCTCTCTTCTGAATCTTGCGCCTGCTTTACCAACTTAACAGCACTAGTACATGAGCAGAGACTTGACTATAGCTTTGGTGGAGTATTATTTTATTAGCATCTCAGAAAACAACATCTGGCTGCATAATTTTCTGTGGGGTGCTTCTTATGGGATTACAGTGACTTAGATATGCAGGACTGGAGAAGGAGTCAGGATCAGTTTTGATCAGGAAGACAGAAACTGATCCCTTCTAAACAAAGCTAGCTTAAGGGGGAAGACCCAACCATAAGGTTAAAAAAGAAATCAGTTTGGGATTGGAGTTCTAAATTATACCACACAGAGATTAAAAGTACTTTATTTTGAGCATGGGAGAAGAGGCACAATCTCAAAGGAACCGCCAAAGCCATAAAGGTCAGATTAAAAGAGAGCCAAGTCCTGGTGGCAACAAGTTTAGAGGCCCTAGCAAGAAAACTCAGATTTATAGGCATGAACCTACAAGGCTTAGCAGGTTGGGCCCGTGTTGAGAGCAAAATGTAGCATCCTAGATTTAATAAGACACTTTCAGCAGAGATAAGTCTAGCTAAAAGCTAAAGGAAAATACAGTGAGCAAAAGGAATCCCTTGCCATTGGAACAGAAACAACAGGCAGCTGGCAAGGAGGTGTATTTTAAGTAAGAAGATGGGTTACTGAAGGCTTTTTATCTGATGGGGAGCAAGTCCTGAGCATGATTCCTACAGAAGGAAGCATGCTTTCACCTGTTAGACCTAGCCCTTGAAGAAATGATTGAGCCACTTCCCAGGGAATAAGAACACCAAAAAAACCCCACTGGAGAGCAAAGCTGGTACTCATATCTTGGAGAGGGAGGCTCTAATATCTGTGCAAACAAGTGGAGACAAGTAGTTCTGTTCTGAAAGACAAAGGCCAGGTTTAAACAATGGGAAAAACTCTTGGAACTAGAAGACCAGTAAAATTGTAACTCAAATGCTTCTTGCAATTACCAGCACAGAGTATCAAAATGGCAATAAGTCAAAAGATCTCTTGTATCCTGGAAGCCTTATTGGCTCCAGCAGCCCTTTCATCTGTTCTTCATTATTCTGTCATATTTGGACAGTTTTAAAAGTAGCAGAATTAAAAGTATTTACTTTTTTTTTTTAAAAAAAATAGTAAAGTAAGTGTCTGTGTTATTCAATGAGTCATCAGCTGTCTGCTAGCATTGAGCCAAGAGTCTGAGCATGATACAGGTCAGGTTAATGCATCCTGAAGTCTTTATGTATGGGCAAGCCCTGTAGCTCACCTTCAAGCTGACACAGTGGTACCATGAGACATCAGTTCTTCATCTGGAAACTGAAAGTTGTAGGATCCTTGCCTTTTTGCCCTTTACCCAAGAAGAAACAGACAGAAGACTCACCGGCTCACTGGCAGAGCTGGAACTTTTCTCATTGCCCATCATTCACTCCCAGTCCTTGCTAGTCATTTATCTAAAGCAATTCTGCCTGGAGGTGTGTGGGTACCCCTTCTCTCCCATCCCCTTCCCGGGGAGCACATAATGCTAATGTAAAGAACTATTTAAGAGGACAAACGCAACCTGAAAACCCTAGGAACAGGAGAAAGTAACACAGAGCAGGACCTGGAAACACACCAGCTAACAGAGTTCTCAGTGCCTGGCTTTGTGTTTGCAAAGCAAACCAGAATTGGCCCACTCGCCAGCAACCCCTGCATAAACTTTGTCCGGAGGTGTCCTGGAAGGCTGCTATGGCCATGACTTCAAAACTCACTATGCAACACTTGCTTTTGCTCCTTCTCAATGTGCTTTCCATATCCCAGGTTTTGAATTCCTATTAGGAGGGTGCTAGAAACACAGCTGACACACATACAGTGAAATTGCATGGCAACAGCTGAAGAAAGCATTGAACAGCAGTCTAAAAAACAGAAGACAGTAAGGTGTGGCAGGTGCTCCTGCAATATCCCATGATTTTGAAACTTCACAAGAAATATTATTACTGACTTTAACACTTCAAAAGAAAGACAATTAGAAGAAATTATCCAGCAATGAAAAATCATTATTAAATCTGCAGGAAGCTATGCACTAGGGTGTTCTGTGAAGGCTGGGCTTTTAAAGAGAAGTCTAAAACACTAACACAATATTGACAGCATTTTTAATGAGGAGTCAACGTGACTACACACAAAACCTTAGTAAAAAGATAAGGGGCTTTTTCAAGCAGGGCAAGAGCAGTTGAGAACAGCTCTTTTCTAGCAATCGTTGCTTGAACTATGAGACTCAATTACCTCTCAGGAAAATTAAACCTCAAGTTTGGCTGCAAAAATTTCAAATGCTTAGGCTGATTTTACAAGTATCTTCATAGAAGGTTACCATGGGATTTAAACTTAAGTTTTGCTCACATCTTGGAGACGGAATAACAATGCTAGTTATGTTCCTAATAAAATAAGGGAAAAAGCAAACCCTACGATTGAGAAAGTTTGCTCTTTCTTGTTAGTGCTTTTAGATTTCCTTTGGTCTTGCCTTCAGTTTCTTAATTGTAGGTTAACTTTCTGTCATGAGAAGCAACTCTAAGTTTGCATTTGTGACTAGGACTGACATACAGCTGAAGACTAGTTAAAATACTGTTGAAACTAATTTTTCAATTCTGCTGTGAATATCAGACCTGTACCCAGAAATTTCCTTCCAAACTGGTGACTTGCATTTTTGCAGCTCTTCTGTAATAATATAGCTAAGTCGCTAATTTAATTAACTGTATGATCCCGTGGACTGTCAGCTCTAAGCCTCTTACCGCCTTCTACTGACAGCAGTGGGTGACAGCAAGAGCCCAGTGTAGTTTCTCTGGACAGTCAGGAGAGTAAGTGAGTTGAGCTGAAGTCCACAAAGGGAGTGTGAATAGACTAAATCAGAGGCAAGAAAGATCTCAGTTACTGTATCAGATGCCATTTCCACAACTCAAACAAAGGCTATTTAATTGTTTTCACACTCTCCAAATAAGATTTAACACACAGCTCTCTTCCATTGTTTTAACTTACGTCAGTAATCTCTCATGGGGGTAGGACACATAGGAAGATAGTCAGAGCTCTGCTGGGACAAGAGGAAACATACTAAATCATTAGAGTAGGCAGGAAAGCATCAGCTTGTCACTTAAATAAGGGAGCCTGAGAGTGCACTTTTCCATGTTCAAATTGAAGGGGTGTGAAAAAATATCTTGTTTGTCCTTATGATGAATTCTGCCATTTATGTAAATTGGAACAGAGTTAAAGAAATGTGACATGTCTAAGGTAAGTAACAGCTGGGAAAAATTGCACCACAGTTGCCAACAATCAATAATGTAGTATTAATTGGTTCCACAGCCATTTCTGAAACAGTCATACCATGAAGTGTGCAACAGGATAACAATGTTACAGGGAATGGTAAAAGCAGGCATTTTTGTATTGCTGTCCTAGAATTTCCCAAAACGTTTGTGTATGGGTGAAATGTACTTAGCTGCAGCTATTTTTCCTTGAGATACAAATGTTGCTACAAAATACAACAAAATAACAACAAAATCAGCAAAAAGACAAACAAATCCATGAATTTCTGTTCACCACAAGTACAGGAAGACAGAAACAGAGGTGGCATGCACCCTAACCATACATACATTTTGCAGCTTTTGTACAAATAGATATGGTTTCTCATCAGAATTAAATTGGGCCTTGGAAACCTGTCTGCTTGAACTGGTGGGGACTGAATTCACTTCTGTTTTGATATTGTATGTTATCAATTAATTTGACTGAACTTCCTGGTCAAGTTATTAAGTTCCCAAGCTACTTCCTATTATCTCCAAAATAACGCTAACAGTATTAGCCCTAGTACTCTACAAAGGAGATTGAGGATTATATAGAACCAAGAATAATTCAGAAATCCTGGTTGAAAACTGCATGCCAACATTTTCCTCTTATCTGAAAACCTCCAACCTCCCTTTAGTGTCATTAAAAAAAGGCTTATTCTAATATATTATTTTATAAAAACAAAATAGACAGTAAGCATTTAAGATAATTATTTGCCTACAATCATAGCTTGACTGATATTCTCCTTGTTTTCTAAAAGGAATCTAGTTTTGAAGGTGACCTGCATTACTGCAGTGTTAATAAAAATGCACTGTGTGTAATCGGTTATTATTTTATCTCTAAGCATATTCAGTCGTTCAAAAGGTGTAAGCATTCTCAAGGGGAGCGTCACACCAGTAAGAGAAGACTCTTCTCTAGGAAAAAAGGGGGTCAAATCTTTCCCCGAAGTATTAAGTCCCTAGTGATACTGATCTAGTTAAACACTGCATAATATATTTATATTTAGATTGTTGTAATGTCTTGGACTTAGCCACAATTGCCACATATTACGTATTGCCACAAGGATAACATATTTTTCTGTCACTGTAGATGCCGGTGCATCTGAGATCCCACTGGCCACAGTTCAGGTGAAAATCTTTCTCATGAAAAATAATTGCTTAAAAATAATGCTGAGCTGTTGAAAAATAATTTAATTTTCAAGAAAAACTGCCCAACCATTTGCATCCTTGTTTTGCTTTCAGTCATGCTTTCTTGATGTATTCCCAGAAAACGAGATCTGCGAACAAAAGCACCTCATTTTTTAAATGCTTAGTCTAGGATGTACGATATACGAACAGGATTCTAGGGTTACAGGAAAGTCAAACCTCCTGATTTCCACTATTTCCCAGGAGTAATTTCATGATGAAATGTAAGTAGCTATGGAAACAATCTCTTTTGTTTCCTGTACAATAGCCTAAATTTCTAAAACCTTCCATTCAGAGGACACCACTTCCTTACAATGATAGTATTGCAGTACTTTTCCCACTGATACACAACATGACGCAACAGCTGCTCCATCCAAAAGAGTCAGGGCACTGGAGCAGCATGTCTGATCAGCGGGGAAGGCAGGGAGAGAAGGTGTCTAACACACAGCTTTCAACCTGAGCTGTGCAAAGGGAGTCAGATCTACTTAGAGGAAGTACTATAGTATGCAATACCCTGCATATTTTTTTATTATTACCTGTAGATAGTAATTACATATAGTACCCGTGGTCCTATCAAATTAAAGTTTGAAGTCCTGTAATGTAAGAAAGTGGATATGGTATGGATCAAGAATGAAGAGATCTAGGTGAAACTCCTTGGTTAAACTCAGATATTCTGAGTAAAATTGGACAAATCATTTCATATTTCCTCCTTCCCAATTTTCATGGAAAAAAATGGGAATCACACATTACAAGAGTTGTGTAACAACATCTAATGAAAGATCTGTGGCTCGTTTCTCAACAGTTATCTCTACCCCTATGATCAACCAGGATGGTGCCAATCCTTTGGATCACTTTTGCCCTGTGTTGGGGACTAGAGAGGCCACAAGAAGCGGGTGCTGTCTGACACCTCCCCACACAGCACCTTAAAGGTGGCAGCTACCCACAAGATTAAAACACAGCTCTTACAACAGAATTAATTTAGATTGTATCCTCTACTGGAATTATTTAATAGATTAGCAACAGAAAGAACTTATGTCTTTTTATTCTTTATTCCTTGGTCAGGAGTAATTTTTAGTCCTAGTTACAAGTTTTGTTATTTCTGTGGAGTGCATGATTATGTATTTAACAAGTCTCTACTGTAAATGAAATCTGTTGATTCTATAGAAAACATCCAGCCAACCATGATTAATAAGGTAACAGAGAATACAAAATACATTTACCTTCCATTCTTTTACGCCAGTTTTCTTATGTATAGGGGAAAACCCTCTTCAAGAAGAAATACAAATAGACATATATAGGTACATATTTGAAAATTTCTTTGCGTATTGTACAGCTTTGGCCAGGGTGTGATAGGCATTTCACACAGATGACAGCATAAAAGAAAAGTGATATTGGTTCTGAGTTCACATTATGACTGATTTGAACTTTATAAAATATATGAGTTAAGTAAAAAAAGAAGCCCTGAGTAACTGATCTATCTTACCATGTCCAGTTCAATGTGGGAATCCCTTCCCAAGGGACAGTACCAAAGACCAGCCATAGCTGCACTCTTCCCAGTTAATTCCTACTTTTTGCTCTAACGGCAAAACAAAGTGACCAGTTTCAAACAGAAACAAGTATCACGACTTGTGGTCAGATGCTCAGGTGCTTTAAGCGCCCCATCTCCATTAATTTCTGGGCAAATACAGACATTTATATCAATCTAGATCTGGCCTCCATCACCTAAAGGCCAGATCCACAGTAGATGAAGGTCTGATCTGGGCCTGGGAAAATCAGGATGTCCCTTCTGCCTCTACAGTTATTTCCAGTGTGACCTTGGTAAAAGTCAATCTATCTCCTTCTGCCTCAGTTCCCTTTTCAACAACTATAGGTTAATGACACCTCCTAGAAGTGTTTTAAAGTCTTCTGAAGGAAACTGCAAAATGAGAGTGGCAAATATCTTTATCAGTGTAGGGAAAAATACTTTAACTACCCTCTGCAAATATTTTTGAGAAGGGGCAATAATTTTCTTCATCTGATTTGTTCCTTCCCCAGCAGATTTTATTCTTATCTAAAAATTCCTCTTGAAAATCCCATTTAGTTTTATAACATGTTTGGGAATGTTTTGGAACAGTATATACTTTATAAATGCAAGATAATACCCAGTGTTTCCAGGCTTCTGATCTAACTAACATTCATCCAAAAATGTAAACAGATTGAAAATCCTGTCATAAATGCTCTATTTCTTTCCCCAGCGTTCCATAATATTTGAGTGGGGAAGCAGAAGAAACGATGTAACTATATTTGCTTATTGGGAGGTTACACAGAGCTCATTAAATCATGCGCATGAGCTGGATGCCACACACTTATGTCTATCGCAAAATTAATTCAGAAACAGAGGGAATATCCTTATGCATTTAGGGCTTTGGGCACCAGGGTATTTGGCTGGGATATATGAACACTGCCCAGTCTAGAACAGAGTCAATAACAGAAAGCCAATATTCTCAAGTAATATTTGAAATCTTAGGGGAGCCAGAAAGTCTTCTAGTACTTTCTTGGTTTAAGTCACTTGATGACAGCTTCATTTCTTGCACATCCTGATGTCATACAAAGTGTGATTTAACTTTCTGCAATGATCTTTTAAGGGTAGGGTCAATTTTTCTCATTTCTTTAGTGTATTAACATTTAGTGAATGAATTCAACTCCTTTCCTCCATGGATGCACACTACACAGGGTTACCAGATGAAAAAGACTGCTTTAAACTGAACCCAATGACACTTTCAAAGACCTCTGTGTCATTCCAATCCTTGCAAATAGAATTCCTCATGTCTTTGGAGAGGAACTCTCGTTTCTTATGAAGGCTCTGATGTACATAAAGGCTTGCAATATTCCTATCATCAGTATTTACAATTGCAAAAATGGCAAATAGTTTCAAATTGCAACTGCAGGAACGGAAGAAACACACACACCCACACACCCCCCTCCCATTTATTAAGCTGGCATTCAAAGACTTTTGAGAAGGTGTTTTTCAGTGTTCTGGCATATCCACTGAACTGAAACTAGAATCCAACTCTGTGCAACACTATTTTGGGGGAAGACATAGATTAGTGCCCCAGGGCAGTTTGAGAAATTGAAGTAAAAATGACTCTTCTAACAAGTGGCATACCTTTCAGTATTGTACTTTCTAAGGATCTTTAACAAATACTGATTAGAGGCTTCAGATTTTTCTTGCTGTAGTGTCTGCCTGCTTTTTACTGATCGTTACTGTTTAGGAAAATTTTTATTGGAATAGATTGAATATTTTGTAACCATTTGTGTAGCTCAATCACTAGTTTTCTGGATACTGGTGCATATTTAAAGCTGCATGTTTCATTGATTGACTTTTCCATCATCCAGTCTTCCCAGGGCTAGAATAGTAGCAGCTTCTAGCCCTACTTTCAGGTATACAGTGATGAGATAGCAGTGCCTTAAGGAGTGACCTAGATCTTTTGCAATCATTTAGCTTGCTACCATACACTGTACCATTCAAGCTATCATCTGAACTCTTCTTGTGCCATGTGCAATCTGGATTTTCATTTCAGCCCAGGTCTGGTGTTCATCCCCAGACAACATCGGTATTTAAATTTGCTACTTTTGTTTACATGCCTCTGTTCCACCGTCATCATCATTGTCATCGCATTTGAGCCATAAATGGTAAAAAAGTCAGAGAACGGTGGGCAATGAATTTTCCTTGCATGGAAAAAAATTAGAGAACACTGCTAATGGGGTCTCATAGGTTCTGCGAGTCATTCCACATTAAGCTAGGTCTACTTTCCCTGGTTCCAGGGAACATGAGGTTATTTGAAAATATATCCAAATTGTGAATCTTATCAGCAGACCTGCATTCCCAGAAGTAGCTCAGCAAGCTAGTCAGCATGTAAAAAAATGGTTTCAAATTGGCTATTAGAAATTCCAAGTTTAATTATTTCAATTTGTGAAAAAGAATGAGAAAAAACCCCATGTATAGCTGTTCTTTGTCTTTGCTTTTTCTTCCCTATATGCAGACAATGTTTCAGTAAAGCAACAGTGATATGATGCAAGTTTACTGGTGCTTTTGAAGGGGTGCTATGAACAAAAAGTTCTCTGCAAGCCTCTAAAATCATCCCACAGACAAACAACTAGGAACATCTGGTAATACTTTCAGCTAGATTTCAATATTATGGCTCTAATAAAAAAATAGCAATGACAAACCCCTATTTAAAAAGAGCCAAACAGTCAAACAGCCAAGAAGGTGATGAAACAACTTAAGTGATTTCACGGTTTAAGCAAGTTGCTTTACTTGGAAGATTAAGATACCTTCAAGCACATCTTTATAACCAGTATCAAAAGCCCAGACTTATCTTGCTGAGAATAGAAAAACTGGTAGGACATAAAGCAGGAGATCAGTGAATAGTTCTGGTACATTTTCTCTGCTCATAAATTGATCAGCTGAAGAAGGAAGTTGGGAGAACTTCTCTCTGTTTCTGAATCTCTTTTTACATAAAAACATATTAAAATCACCCAAAGCAACAGCAAATAATCAAAGTCCAAACATTTTATACAAAGACCTAAATTCCTGAAATAGCTGTTGGGGATGGGGTGGTGTGGGGTATGTGTGTGTGTGTGTTTGTTTGAGCAATCTGGAAGGGAAAATGACACTTTTTTTTTTATAGACTGAGATTTTTTTCTGTGCAGCCGAGTTTCCCAGCCATTCAGTATATTGAAGGCTGTTAGCTGAACATTTCTGGGAGGGGAAGGTTAGAAGTCTGTGTACTTATAGATAAATGAAAAATTCTTCATCTCTAAAACCTTCTGAAGCTCATTGGGAACTCATCCAAATCAACTCAAAGAGCAGAGAGAACCCCCTGTCCCAATAGCTTGTCTGGCTTGGAAGATCTAACTTGAGCATTTCAAAACTTTACCTGTGCTGCTTGTGTCAGATACACCCAAAAAGCAAAAAAAATATTTGAGTCATAGACTTATATCCAGGGAGACACTAATGATTCCCTTTCAAGTTAAACATGAAGGGGCTGAAATATTCCATATTCCTTATGCAAATAATTTTGGGGAGGATGAGACAGGGTGTGGTGCTGAATAAGAGAACCAGATTAACACATTTGTCAGCTGCTACAGCGTATGAAAAGCTGGATACACAATCCATAAAAAATAAAATGTTGTGCTGTAAAGGATATCTATGCCACTTATATCTAGATATTACTGGATCGTGATGCATTTTATAACTGAAAGCGATTGCTTTTATTTCCTTGACACATACCTAGCTTAGATCCTTAGTCAACCTGATGGAAATTTTTTTAATTAAGTTTTTCAACCCATGCTCTTCAGATACATAATGGCACAGAAAAACATACTGCCATATGCTTGGACCCGGAACCCCTTCTGGATATACTCTGCTGAGCAGTAGTTTTACATAACATCGCTAGGCCACATTACACAAACTTTTGCTATTTTAAAGATATTAAATCTTTGGCAAGGGTCTGACATCCTGACTTTTGCATTGACATTTGGAACAGCTACCTATTAGAAGACATCATCAAATTATCCTGACACACAAAGGTATTATTTGAGACTTCAGTGGAATCAGTCCTGTTCTGCTATCAGGAAATCAAGTGTTTCTTCAAATCATGCCAAAAAGCCAGTTCTTAGTTTGAATTTCCAAGGCTTATTTTTCTTACTTTGAATGTTCGATCTCACTGGTTTAGCACTGTATCACTTTCCTCTCCTAGTGATGTTCCCTACAAGAAATTTGGGAAGAAGAACCACCTCTCAGAATTTTATTAATTTGTCTGCTTTGGGACACTTACTTGCAAGAGAGGTTGCAGGTTTATTGATAGTGATCAAGTATCTTGGGAAATGTGCAGAAGGTCAGAAGTCAGCCCCTCCATGTCTTCATATCTCATCTGAATTCTGCTCTAGTGCTTCTGTTTAAGTCTCTGGCACAAAATTTCATATCCCTGAAAATGGTTCAGTCACATTTCAGGAGCATTTTTCTGTCTGTCTATTCCTCATAGTTTTACCTATGAGCTGACTTTGACCA
>JAVJGJ010000001.1:97292441-97318955 GCA_035590215.1 Microhierax caerulescens
AAGTGTGAGGAACGGCGCTGCGAGCAGCCAGGCGGGAGCGGGGGCAGCGGGAGAGGCGCTGGGCAGCCATGGCGGGAGAGCCGGGGAGCGCTGAGGGGGAACGAGCGTCAGAGAGGAGCTGCCAGGGGCTGCCCACAGCCCCCTGTGGACCTTGACTTTTAAGTGGTTTCGCTGTCTTTATGTTCAGCCATGTGATTTTTCATTTTCTCCTCTATCCTGGTGAGGAGGGAGAGCGAGAGAGCAGCAGGGTGGGTGTCTGGCTGCCAGCCAGGGTCAACTTGCCACAACAGCCAAAATACAGATGCACTTTTTGTTTTATGGTTGTGGTATGAACTTTCAATCATACAAGAAAACTGTTTCCTTAATTTCCTATAATGACTCTGTAAGCACACCTTTCCACAGCTTTCACTCTTGATAGCAGTTCTTCCCATCGTGTGGGTAAATATGTTCTCTGATTGAGAGATTCCACCTGGTGGAGTATATGCCAGCTCCAAGTTGTAACTGTTGTGCTATTTTATATACCATCAATGGCCACAGTATCTGTGTGCCTCCTACAGACTTACCAATACATCCTCACAACACTCCTGTCTGGCACAGTGACATTAAACAATTTATCCTAGGTCATATCCTAGGTCCTGTGGCAAACCAGGAGCTCAGCTGAGAACATCTAGGTCCCAGATGGTTATAACAATCACTAAACCATCTTAAAATGTTCTATTATGTGCCATAGCAGGCCAGAAAACTTCCAGGGACAACAGCTATTTCATTGTTTTGGAATAGATTCATAGCAACTATTTGTAGCCAAATGACACAAGAGTGTGTTGTCACCACCACATCTCACTCAGGAATAGCTGCCTGAAATCGGCATTCACTTATTGCCAAGTCTTTGCTGGCCATGGATACTTACATTTATAAATCTAAGCAGGCAGGAGAACATGCCAGTACAAGTGATTTCTTCTTCTTCTGCTACAATTACTTCCCAGCCAGCAGACATGAAGAGCATCACTGAATCAGTGTAGTCCATATGTTCCCAAGGTCTCAATCTAAGATGATGCCAACAGAAATACAGAGTTACACTACTGTGACATATTTTATTCTATGTTGGCTGTCTAAAAGTCAGTTATCCAGGTTCAGTTAGAAGAAATGTTCCCCTGAAAGGCAAGTAATCCAGTTGCAAGCAGTTACCAATAGGGAGCTTGATTCATCCTTCACTTTTCTCTGTATTCAGAGGTAGTAAAGATTTTTCTGTGCTTCCTTTTAAGAGTAAGCATATTTATAGTAAAATTTTATGTGTACATGCAGAACCTCTGTTTGACAGAAGTGCTGTACAAATGTTATATGGTGTTGCCAGAGAAATCAAAAGCATAATATTTGTGTATATTCAGTGTTAAACAGTTAAAGGAATTGGTCCCAACAAGTTCTTCTCTTAAAAGCTGTTATTAGCTAAAACATTTACATGAGTTACATTTTACTCAGTGAAACAGAGGTTGCTAAAAGAGAAAGCCCATTCCATGAAATTCCACCACACCCAGGAGTATGCTGGGCAAAAAGACAGGCACACATCTTTCTAACCATGGCTTTATATATTGGTTTCCCTCTTGAACTGGTTAAGAGAAAAGAAAGAGGAAAAAGCAGATACAAAAAGCAGACATGAAAAGGGCATGTGAACATTTGTGCGCAAGCTCTCTTCTGTCTTTCAGTCAATCAGGGCTTATTTCCAAAGCTGAGTCCTGATAGGGAGAAGTGCAGGTAAATCCGTACAAAGTGAATTACCGGAGTAGGAAGAAGGTACAAGATACGGTCCCAGCTGGACAGACTTATGTTAAATCCCCATTTCAGAGCTCTGGTGTGCTTTGAACTGAATGGCTTTCACTAGACAGGAGACTCCACGGGCTGGTGCTTCTTCAGATCCTGCAGCTATGCTGCAGCCAGTCTTAAGGCTTCCAGGCCAGCAGTCAGCAGATACTCTTTGAAGCCTCCAGAAGTGTGTCAAGAATTACAAGTTAGCAGCACATACACATCCAGGCTTCAGATCTGAACTCTATTCTGGGGAGATGTTCTGAATTTCCATGTGGTAAGCAAGAGAGAGAAAAGTGGCTGGAGGAGGGAAAGAAAGTGCAGTAAAGCAGAGAAGCTGTGTAAAAACTGCCTCACCCTGTCTCCAAGAGTGGCTGATATGTTGTTAAGGGGGGTAAATGGGAACACCAGCTTTCTGTTTAAATGTTTTCAAGCATTTTTCTTTAATAACTTGTCATTTCTTGGTGAAAAGAGCTCCTGCAGCAGTGATTTGTGGTGGTCATTCTAACAGTAAAAAAAGCCGTTGGAATTACAAAAAATAAGATCTTGATATGCTTGCTACTGGGTCACAGTATCTGTGTCAGTTGAGAGGCAAAGCTAAAAGAACTAGGCAAGAAACAACTTCCATCTGCCTGCAAGACTATCTGCTATAAAGCAGCTCTTGAATGGGAAGCAGCTGGGCTCCAAAGCGAGATGTTGAGCAATGTACAGTCTGGTTTATGAATGACCTCGGGACAGCTACTGGGTCCTCTCATCATCTCTCATCATCTCATCATCATACACAGCAGCACTGTGTGTAACTCTACGTACTGTGAGTGGGGCCTGTCTAGGATCCCACATGTAGTGATCCAGTCAGCATTAGGGAAGCCAAGCATGTGTCTTTAGTCTTTCCAAGGGTAAGTGCTCAGCATCCTAACTTGCAATTAAAGCTGACAAAACTGCCACTGAAATCTGAGTCTGTGGTGTTAAGCTCTTGCTTAATGTAGATGTCTATATGCAATACCTGCCCATATGTGCAACTATGGTGATGGGGTGAACAATTTAGGCCTGTGTTGCTTGTACTTCTGCATATCCGTTTTACCTTGATGAAAATTAAGTGCATCATGGTTGAAGGATACTTGATGAATTTTCAACATTTTGTTGTAAAACAGTAAATATTTTCTCAGAAAAAAATGTTTCATGAAAGATGAAAACTCATTAGTTAGAAAACTAATTCTGTGAGAATGAAGGCTCTGGCTTAGAAAATAGGGATGATGCAGTACTGAACTGTGCTTTCATTTGACAGGTTCAGATTTTTGGAACAAGTTCCTATATGCTATTAAATACATGCACTATCTGCAAATGAAGTAATGAATAAATTATCATGAATAAACACAAACGTCTAAAGTCAGCTAGAGCAATAAGTAATAATAATGAATCTTTGAAAGAAACGTTGTTTTTTTCTGAGAGGTATTCCTAACACACTAGTTGGCAGAGTGGAAATCGATGTATCAGACCTGAAAAAGTTAGGTATTTTTGCTAAAAGTCATCTATCTCTTAAAAATTGGCATAATGGTAAGTAAGCTTTAAATTCCTCAGCACAAGCTGTTTATGTAGATTCCACATACACTGGGTTTAGTTTATAGAGATCGGCACGCTACAGTCAGGCTGATAACTGTGGAGTCATTCACATAGGTCCAGTATCCTGTGAAAAATCTTAACAGGGCTCACAGATACCAATCAACAGTATTGGAAATACAGGAGCCAAGGTGTATATTCCTGAATTATGTAACTGGTATTTCTTTCTCCTACAGTCAGCAAACTCAATAAAATTTTAAACACCTATAAATCCCCCTATAAGTGCTCCATCTAGTCAATGTTTTTGGCCAGGAATAAATGTATCAGAAAAATATAATCTACGTATCTCACAGTGATTTGATCACAATTTCTGAAGAACTCAGCCTTAGTCATTACTCAACAGAGAGTGTTATTCTGACATACTGTGCTCTGTCTCACCAGGACATACCCTAAAGGATTTGAAGCTGGGTGAATCCAACAAAGGTGGAGAAGCATAGCAAAAACAATTAAGCCATAAGAGATCTTCACTACAGAACACTTCACATCAAAGCACAGGAACTGGTGAGAAATCGGCATACAACCAGATAGGTATGTAGAAAATTTAAGCTCTGTTTGAAATCAGTGGAGTCACCTGAACCGGATTTAGATAACTAAAAGCACTAGAGGGCCCTACTCCCTCCTTCCAGCATACACTCTGCCTTGCAATGCGTTTTGATTTTCTTCTGACAGACACTGGCTGGCTGTACAATGTGCCAAGCGATGCATGCATGTATCTGAAGACAGGATCGAGTCCTGAGAATCTGTCTGTTGCTTCCAATTAGTGTTTATACAATATGAAAAGAAAGAGAAAACACTGTGGAGCTATGAACTCCTTTTGGTTGTTGTTGTCTAGAGATGGGATCAGAAAGGAAGCTTCAGGCACAACATCTGTAATGTGGACAGACAGATGTTTGCAGTTGCAGCTCTGTGCTTTATCTTTTTCAGAAATTAACATATATTCATGGAAATTCTTTCCTCCTCATAATAAAAAAGAGGTAATCCTCCGTTAAAGAAATTCAGTCTTCTGCTTTACTGTAAATGGGGAGGTGGGTGAGATTTATTTGTTAAACATCGCCATAAATATTTAGCAGAGCAAGGCTCAGTTGAGAAGAGGACATCTAAACAGATTGCTGGTGAGCTAACCCTTGGAGATTTTCCAGATTTCTCTCTCTTCCTCCCATTTTTTTTTCCCTTTACAGACAAACTAAACAAACATTTGAAAGGAAGTGCACGACTGGAACAAAAAACTCTCATAAATAATTCAGAAGAAAATTAATAGGATTCAAGATACCACTTTCTGATTATCAGCATGGCTTGTACTTTTTATTTTATTTTTTTACAGTAGCAACCAGCTGGTACAGTGCATAATGCTAATCAGTTAGTGTCTTTCACATTTTTGAAACTCCTTGGAAACACATCCCCATCAAACTGCTTTGAAGTTCAATTTTAATTTAGATGCAAACTATCCCAAAAGTACTGATAGTCTAAAAAGCACCTCTGGCAGTCTATAATTATAATGCAATAGAGCTGTCAGATTTGATTAGAATGTTGCTTCAGTCACTCAGTCCTTGCAGCACTGTTTAGCCTCACATGATCATTTAAACATTCTTCCCCACCACTCGATACTTACCCAGCACTTGGGTATGTAATAGATAGGGCTGTATTTACTTGTTGGTTTTCAATCACCCAGATCGCAAACCATTGGAATGATAAAGTTCTGCAGAAAAGCATCCTCCAATCTCTTTATCGTACAGATATTCCTGTTGCAGCATTTCATCCGCAAAGATTCACAGCACAAAGCTTAAAACAATCTACTAGTATTATGGCTCAATAAAAGAGCAATATTGTACCACAATGCCAGGGTTTGAAGAATATCACTATAGCTGAAAAGACCCATTCTGGCCCAAATAAATAACATTTGGAGGATAAGAATGTAAGAATAATTCTTTTGAGAAGAATTTCTGTGCTTCTGAATCCATCATGTATCCACTATGCAAGTGCAGCGCATTCAGCTGACTTCAGTGGGGTTACCCGAGACAGGTACCCACACAAGGCTATTTAATTAATATCTGCAGTTCTTGCTGCTTTCAATACATGCCATGAACAGTGAAAACAGAGAAGATACATTCCAGAAAACACAGGTAGCTCAAATAGGCAATCTGACTTCAGATATTCAAAATAAAAGCTAAACTAATCTCACCTGGCCCAAAGCTCCAACCTGACACCCTTGCACTCTGGCTCCAGGAAGGGCAGTGAGAAGGGTGCACTGTCAAGTCTGAGAATGATATTAGAAATATTTGAAAAAAAAAAAAAATATCTCCCTCAAGCTGAAAGGCAACACCAAATGCAAAGGATTCTAATTTCTGACTGTCTGAGGGGTTTATTCTGTGTGCTGTTTTCTGCTTTAGGCCCAGGGCCAGCACACTACCTTGCCATTCTCCCTGTGCATTCATTCTTTCCCCCTATTCTTGGAATTGTCTATTTGAAACAGACACTGCATGTAACATTCTGAAAAGGAGGAGGCTTTCAACATCTTGGGACATGCACTTTTTTCAGGTCCATTGTCTCAGTTATTTAAAGAGGTGAAGAGAATCTGGCAATGCTTAGGAGTTGGCAATGTTAGCTGATGCTACCCTTCTTGATTCTGCCTCTTCTAGAATCTTTTTGGAAGCAAAGACAGAAAAAAATCACAATTCTGACGGTTCATCCTCCAGACAGCCCAAGTACTGTGAATCCCACAGACCACCTAAGTTCTCCCTATGCAAGCTTTTCCTCCTGCCTACCCATAAAATGTCATTGTAGACTAAAGCTCTTATTCCTAGCCAGATCTGAAGGTCACAGCAGCAGCCCTGTTGATTCTAGTACCCAGAAAAAAGTTTAACTTTCCATCCCTTTTAGTGTGTGCCTCAAACACACCGATAGTCTTTTGGGTCTGTTCAGGGTCATGCTGAAAAATAAGCCTATTAATACAGCAGGGTTTAAAAATATTAGAAGAGCTAATTCAGCAGAGTTTATCTCTCTGGTGTAGACTTCACTGGAGCCAGCATTCTTCACTCTGTATTCAGTCACTCTGAATATCAGTCAGGGCACTTTACTCAGCCATAAAAGAACTGCAAGCAGAGATGAATCTCATCCTTTCTTCTTTCAGACAGCTAGGAAGCCACCAGCCTCCCATTTTAAACCTAACTACAGAAGACAGCTTAATGAGGCTCAGGGAAGATCACCTTGAATGTTAGCCAACAGCCCATTGTCACAAGAAAAGTTTCTTGCGTCAAAAACTGTATAACCCTTGAATAAATCTCTTTGATTTTCCTTACACTGGGGCTGCGCTCATTCTTGCTCCTTCAGCTGTCACAGCGGGAGGTGTGAATGTGTGTGGGATGCTTACGGTGAGAAAGACAAGGGTCTCATATTAAAATCTTGGTTGTAATAATTAATTTAGGAAAAGCTACAGCAAGTAGTGAAGAGCGAAGGGTTTACAGACAGACTCTTTCATTCATTTATGTCTGTAACAGAGAGAGAGAACACTGAATAAAAAGCCCTGCACATGTGCACAGACACCCAGTTTGCTGCTAGCTCATAAAATTTGCCCATGTTTGCTTGTGTGCAACATGTGCATGCACAAGTATGCATCTTCTCATGGTACCTCCAGTTCGAGGAAAAGCCTATTATAAGAAGAGCAAATAAAAAGTGCATAATTGCAAGAAAATGTATTTCCAGACAAGCAGGGAATATATTAGCATCCCTCTTTCCACAGTAACAGAGGAATATACCGCAATCTGAGTTCTTGAAAAACTATTGCTAATGCTGACCTTAAAATGGCCCAGAAATAAATTCAAAGGTTTTAGTATGATTGTTTAAATATACCTTCAGCATTTGCTGCCTGCCATTAATCAGACATTTATTACTAATAACTTCTTATCTCTCAAACATTCACTTACAAACCAATCATTATAATTAGCAATGAGGGTGCTTTGACCACTGTTTAATATGTGAAGCACAGAAGTCTCATCTTTGCCTCGAATCCTCTCCTCTGGTTGTTGCACCTGCCTGCTGTCCTTTCATGTGTAGAAGTTATTTCAGGCAGAGGGAAATCTTTCTTGTTGCAAGCTTGCACAGCATCTACCAACACTGGGATTCAAGTGTAACCATAATAAACCTTTTGGTCTTGTTATATTATCTGGTCTTGACATGAAAATCATGGCATTAAAGGAATATGCCACTGAAAGCAGTCTGCATCAGAAAAAATGGGCTTTTCTTTCTTAACAAATCGTGCAAGTTTTCTCATTTCTCTCATGGATTAAGAATGTTCTTAGTCAAGAGAAAACATCTGTCCAAATGGAGAGGAAGGAGAGAAAGCCATATGCCTGAATGAACTGCTGCTTAGGAATAAGTAAAGAAAATCTAGATGGTTGGTTTAGGATTTAGTTCTCTGGAGGGCAAAAAAGGAAAAAACCACTGCAATCTGTTCATGTACGAGAGAGGGACAGAGGAAAAGACAGGAGGCATAGCAATAGGAACATCTGCAGAAGTAATCTTTTTGAATAACAAGCAGCATACACTGGTTTAGGACAAACATCTGTGCAATATGCAATAGGAACATCCACACGGGTGTGAGCAGCTCCCCCTCCTCCCAGAACTGGCATAGGAGAGAGGTGGAAGGGCACATGACAAACTGAAAACAGATGAGGGACAGATACTCCATTAAAAGGCACAACATCCATTTCCTTCTATGTGCTCAGTCTAAAG
Source organism: Microhierax caerulescens (assembly GCA_035590215.1). Taxonomy (NCBI): domain Eukaryota; kingdom Metazoa; phylum Chordata; class Aves; order Falconiformes; family Falconidae; genus Microhierax; species Microhierax caerulescens. Next base: position 97,300,584 of record JAVJGJ010000001.1, read on the forward strand.
GTAACGTTAATAGTGGAAGCTGTAGGCAGGCAAATTAGCTGTCAGATGCTGGAGGCTGCTAATGAAGAAAGATTCAAAAACCATGGGAAAATGCAGCCAATAAAACATCTCCGAATGCAAAATGAATGAGAACGCTTGGCAGAGATGTGTAGCTCTTCTTTTAATCTGGAAACCGAGGGCTTGGAAGAGCAGATGGAATGTATATACCCCTGCTTTGGTAAATACACCCACATAATTTGGTTACTCTGCTCCTAGGGTTACAGAATGTGTTATTCTCAGAGAAGTGGTGACCAGGATTACTTGCTATAGGTGTGTACTGGAATGCAGGAGAATAATATGGGAATTGTAGCTTTATCATTGGACTGCAGTTCTGGAGACCTTGATTTAATTGTGCAGATCACTTGGATTCCCACATCACCCTCTGAAAGCTGGGTGTTTGTGTGAGCTGTCTAGGCTACCTCCACAAGATGAATGATACCTCTTGAAATAAGTAGGATAAATCATATTGTCTAGAAGTCCCCTTCTCTCTACTGAATACAGAGGGAGCCTAGCTTATTTAGACCAGAAATCTATTTTTCATACATCTAAAGTTATGTGAGATAAGCCTCACCATTTTTCTACCTTTTTTTCTGAATATCTGTCAGCAAACTGGGAATAGCATTTCTAGTCACTCTGTTGCACTATGAAGACATCATCCATTACTGTTTCACAGGTATATGCAATTGTACTAACAGCTCTATAAGAATATAAACAGACAAAAAAAGGCAAAGGGTTTTTTTATTTGTTGTCTAGGTTTCAACACTAGTTTTATTTTTCCTATCTAACAGAAATTAAAGGTCCACTGTGAACTGCAGTTCTAAAGGGAGTTCTATAGAATATCAAAGGCAATGCTACAAAGCAGCTTTTTTATTTGGATGTTTTTGAAAAAACAAAGGGAGAGGATTTTGGTCTACATTCTAATAATCTCAATTCTGTGAAGTTTGACAGGAGTAGTACTGAAACGCTCTTTATCAGTCATCGTCCATTTCTATACTGGGCAGATGAAAGTTTGCAGCTTCACAGATGCTGCAGATTAGAGCTGACTGCACTTCTAAATGGAAGAGTTTTGTGTCTGAAAGCACAGATTTGACAGAATTGAAGTGCTTCACAAACAGATATCAATCTCTTGAAAACTGTAGATAAAAATTAGTTGAAAAAGGTTGAAACATTTGTCTTGAAGTATGAAATAAATGTTTTAGGTAGCTATGACTTTCAGATTGTATGCTGAATGACATCTGTCAAAAAGATACAAGTGTAATCTGTCAGAAAGACCAAAATAAAATATTCCAGTGAAGTTAATTATAAGAAGATCTCTGAGACTTTAAAGAAATTTTGGCACTTTTTTTTTTTTTTTCATTTGCAACAAACTCAGAGTAATAGATGACACTTCCTCAAGGAGCTCAAATCCCATTTCAGCTCCAGCTGCATTCAAGGTATCAATACAAACATACACACCTGCCAGTAATAGTACAAGGGCCGTGTCTTGAAGGGGTGTCAAAGTGAAAACATTACACGTTCCAGGGGATCATTTCCTGCTTTCTTCAGGTAACTAGACATTCAGTTACACTATGAGTATGAGCAAGACTCCGTACAAGAAAGCATTTAAAGATGGTGATGATTTGAAGGTGTTTAAGCTTTTGAGTTACTTGGATTTCTAGGGAAATTTGTTATTTCACTATGAAAATTATTATAGTACTATGCAAGCAATTCTTAATGCTACTTTTCCACATTAAATCCACCACTTCTCAGGAGGTCTTGGCCACCAGGTGCTATTTTGATTTTAAAAGTACACAGGAGAGATTGAAATGAGTATATTATCTCTGCATGCATTTGTCACTGACAAAACATATTAATTGCACATGGAAATCAATGCAAAGCAGTGTAGCTTTCAACCAAGTTACAGAATTAAATACAGGGCCTATCAAAACTGATAATCCCTTATTGAATCAAACACATTGCCAAGGTCATAAAAAATAAGCAGCCTGTGAAATGTATCAGAGAATAGTAAATCACACGCACAACTGTGCTGGTGGATGTGTGCATTATACTATGTAGTTTATGGTGCTTGCCATTAAATTACCCACAGCTACCATATTACTATAAATAAGACACATTTTCCATTTGCAGTGGTGAGGAAGGAGGGGATCCTCCTGTGGGACTCAAGGAATTAAAGTTCAGTTCGTGGCTTATTCTCAGAACTTGTGCAAATTACCCCGTTTTTCTCTACTTTGGCTCCATATTTGGAAGTAACCCTGGATCATGATATTTACGTTCCTCATGGAGCTATTCCACTTGGAAAATTCTTTGCACTGATTTTCTGGAACTGAATGGCATATGTCACCAAAAAGAGCTCTTTCAGTAAGGCAACTGTCACCACAGAATGTCAACGATTAATGCTGAATAAAGATTTTGAAAATAAAACTTCGGATGGTAAGTGATCGGCCATTAAAGAAAATATCATGTTGCTCAAACTGAGCATCACTCATACATTTCAATGCTGCATGCAGCACTTTAGACAAGCACTGATGGACACTGATGGTGTCACCTGGCTGCTCCCTACACCAATTTTGACTTAATATTCTCTCCTCCCTGCTATTTACTGCAACTTCCTTCCTCTTCTCTTGTTTCTTCAGGTAGCTATCACCTTCTTAACCCACCAGCAAGACTGAAATTACACAACTACACACATCACAGAGTGAAAAGGATATTTGCAGACATTGTATTGCATGCTCATCAGTACCCGCTGTTCCCTTTCCTCACCCTTTATTCATCCTGTCTTTTTGGATTTGTAAGATCTTTGGGTCCGGGATTGATTTTTGTTCTCTGTCTAACAGAAGGGGGGGTGAAGGGGAAATGGCCTGCTGCTTGCCAGTCCTTTGTAATTTCCACAGTAATGTGATATTAGGACTCATAGGTAGTAGATTATCAAGTCCATACCATACTTAAAAACACACACAATTTTATTACTTTTAAAACAATGCACAGCTATTCCTTTGTTAATTCTGGCTGTTGCATTCTCAAGAGTTCCTTTGATTTATTAGGCCAGTGTGTTATTAAAATAATGAATTATGTGTTGGTACATTGCATTTAATGTAGTATACACAGGGGCAAGTACATCTGCAAGCTATTAATCAAATATTCTCTAACAAAGGTTGATTAACAGCATTTTACACATTTACAACAAGAATGAAATGCTTAATAGAGCTCCACTGAAGTTAAATTATAATAAATTATTAAAACGCATTTATCTGTGCACTGATTAGTGTGTGGGATACACAGAACAGCAGGTACAATTTTGTTCATCACACAATACCATTTACTTTTTGAAATGGACAAGACATTTATTTAATACATTATTTTCAGCTTGGGGGGGGGGGGAAGCCTAAAAGCTGTGAACAGCTGTGCACATTTTGAGTCAAATTTAAGGCAAGTTTCCTCACATGTAATTTTCATGTCTGCCAATCTACTGACTTAAGCTTTCAAATCAACTGTTGTTTTGATGTGTAGTGTACAGCCTGACATTTGCACACCCCAATGCCAAAATTTCCTTACACTTTTGATAACTACCTTAAAGCTATCCAGTCTTCAGTAGGTACTAGAAGTGGAGATTTGTCAAGCAGGCACCAAAAAAATCTGAGGCCATTTAAATGGATATTTAAGAACTTCTTTCTGTGAGGAGCTGGAATTACAAAATCATATTCTTATATTTCATACCTGGAGAGAAGGCTAGGAACATTTTTTTCACTGAAGCTGAACTGATTTGCTTCAGTTAAGAGTTAAGTGAAATTTTCTTACATAGGCCCAGCTCTGAGCTATGACAACAGATTAATAGTCTGGGGTCTATGTACCCCACTAAATTCTACTGAAGTCAGTAAGAAATTTGAGGGCTTCCAGGCAGCAGGATCGCTCTCCCTTGTTAATTATTGGCAGTTTCTTTAACTAGACTTCAGAGAAAATTACATTTTTTTCCTAAATTGCCTTTTTATTGATTTTCAACAAAACAGTGTCACAGAAAGCAAACATGGACTATAAATGAGAGTTTAAACATGCAGTGCACATACTGTTGAACAGGCGAGAAAAATATAGTATGTTAATAAACCCAGCTAAAAGAATACAAACCAGAAAGTAAATAAACAGATGCAGGAATTACAGGAGTTCAGAATTTGAGTTCAGGGAGAAGAAATTAGGGTTTGCGTTAGAGAATATCACAGTACAAGGAAAAACATTACAGGAAAAATATTTGCAGCTGGTGCAAATCAATATTGATTCTGTTAGTTTACTTCAGCTGAGAATCTGGTCCATGCATACTTACGTTAGTATTTAGAACAACAATCCAATTGTTCCCTGTGGAAAATAATTCCATATGAAAAAATGTTTTTCCTGATCACTTATCTAAGAGCTCATCTGTAAACCATTCTACAGAGAGTAAATCACTTCTCAATCTTTCCCATAAAACAAAGGCAGAGATAGAGTCTCAGGTTTAATCTACTGTGAGTGGCACTGTGTGGCCAAGAAAGCAATTTATAAATAAGACTGCAATTAAAATGACCTTCAAAGTTTTGCAGTATAAAGAAGCACAGACTTGAAGAAATTTAAACAATGAATGGCACGTAAGAATCTAAACTGCATGTCTCTTACAGATATTTGCCTTTCAGAGTCTTAGCTCATTTCCAAGGACACAGCTAGGTAGAAGGCATTTTGTGTGTATGAGAAAGAGTTACATTGTGTTTTGTCCCAGTGGTTAAGTCATCTTTGCCTGTACCCGCCTCCAGGTATTGTCGTGAGTTGGATGTGGAACAAAAGTCCATACAAACCCAGGATTCATTAGCTGTACTGCTCACAGCGCAACTTGGTTAATTACTTGGGTGAGAAATCAGGACACTGTATAAAATGCAGGTATTATATATATATATTTATATATGTATATACGTACACACACAGATTGGAGCATCTGCACCACTTCATGGAGAAGATCAGAATTCACAATTACCTAGATAGTTACAGAAATGGACCAAGATCAATAGGATGACAGACAAGTGCAAAGTACTACTTTTAGTAAGGAGATATTGAATGCACATGTACAGAATAGGGAATTAATGTCTAGGCAAAAATACTGCAGAAGAGGAACAAGTTTTGCCACAAGCTGCATACAAATCAACGTGTCGCTGTTGCCAAAAAAAGGCAAATCTCATTCTGGGGTAAATTAAGTGGAGTTTCATGTGAAATGCCAGAAGAAATGTCTCTGGAAGTTTTTAAAACATGTAAAAGAAACATCTTCAGGAAAGCTAAGGATACATTTGATCCTACTTCAGCATGGCCACGCAAACAGCAGATCTCATAAGGTTCTTCACAGCTTTAATTACTATGATCTTAGGCTCTCAGGTGAAAATCGAAAATACGAAGCCAGACAAAGGCAAACATTATGACACAATGACTTGAGTTCTTGTTTGTGTAGTGGGTACCTGCTCTGCTGTCTAGCTAGTAACTTCACCCAGACAGTGATTCGAGAGCCAAGTGGAAACTATGTATTATATGTGAACCAAGTTCACAAATGTTTCAAGAGAATCTACATTCATTTACAGTGCTACAAGCTATTTGTAATTTTCTTTAGTTTTGACCAGTAGTAGATTTTTCTGGGTTGTGCATGGAGTTTATCCGAAGTTAGATATTAACAGATGAAGTTATGAAGAAACCCAAACTCATTTAGCAACCAAAGCTACTCTCTCTTGTACAGTTATTTTGAGAAGTGAAAATTTTAAGGCCTATCCTTTCTCCCTATCCACAAGAAACTTGGAAAACATTAGAGATCTGTCAACTGTCCAAGGTAATCACACTGGCGGATATTAATTGCAGCTCCTGACTGAGCTCTATAGCTGCAACCAAACCAATCCCAGCCCTACCAAGAGTCAAAAGTGTGAAGCTGTGCTTACCTCAGCAAGCAGGTTACAAATACACAATAATTGGAAGGAAAGGTTAATTGACTTACATTTCTCATTAATGACTATATTTTTCTTTTTAATAATTGTGCTACTTCTCTGCTTCCCATTTCTATAAAGTTGCCAAAGATAGAGGTAATTGGTTTTGATAAAGACAAATTTTAAAAGTGGTTTAACTTTTATACCTGTAACAAATTAGCATCTTCCATAGGCTCCACTTCCAATTCTAAATCATTAGAGGTCATTTAATAACCAGACCAAGTGTCATTATAAAGTCAAAGAAACATTATAGGGTGCTCTATCAATAAACCAATATCAGAACAAAGTTTATTAATTAACCTTCAGAGCTCCTTTCCTTCTGTTCATCATAGCACTCAGAAAGGTGGAGCAATAGGATCGCATGGAGCAGACCCGGCTCCATGTTACAATCAGAATCCAATGGAGACATCAGCCTTTCTCTGGTGCCTCTGTGAACAAAGGGACTCTGGCAGCTCTGTTCAGCTCTGGGGAGCCTTTCCCTACCAGAGCAACAGAAAAACCTGTGTGTTCCCAGGTATGTGAATATGACAGGAGCAGGAAGGGTGTGATGGAGCACAGCAACACAAAATCCACAGGCAGCACTGTCACCAGCTGGGGTGAGTGAAGGAGGTGGCATGGGGAGCCCTGGACCCCTTCATTTTGATGGTTGCTCCCAGCCAGGCCATCCCACCCTGGCACGGCACTCTCCACTGAATTAACACTGGCGCCTCTGCACAGCAAACTGCATCAGGAACTGCAGCAGCTGACAAACAGCCTGCCAGAAGAAACAGATTTGCTGCAGTCTGTTTTGAAATGAGCCACAGGGATCAGCAACCATGGAAATTGGTGCTGCCAATGGAAAAATACCTCCAGCTATGGCCTCTGCAAACCTCAGTGAACTGAGGAGTTCAGTACAGGTCCTGACCTGCATCTCCAAATCGGTCTCCTTAGCACCTACAACCTCTCTTCCTCCTTCAAGTCATCAAATAGTTTGCACACACGACAAGTGTGCTGGTTTGTTGTAGAGTCATAGAAGCAAGAAAGAACATCTCAGAAAGTGGGCTGTGGTAAAAATACTTAATACGATATATATTAAAAAAACAAACAAACAAACAATAAATGCAGAGATACTCAAATTGCTGCTAGAAGCTCCTTAATTATCAACAGAATGCTGTAATTTCTATAGCCTGTGACTCTTTGCAAAGTGCACTCTGAAGTTAAGTAGCTCTGTCTCAGTAGCCAGGTACAATCACAGTTTCTTCTCCTATACATTATGCTCTGTCATCTATGTAGTCATTTTTCTTACATCTGAAACATTATCAGAAATGTATGGTGTCGTAAAATTGCTGAGAATTTCTAGAGCTAGTGAGCAGAGCTCCTACTAGCAGCAAAATTAATTAAGATATTAATTCAGGAAATCTTGACATCAGATGCCAAGAGCGTGAGTTAAAAATCCAAGCAGCTCAAAGCCTAGTGGAATCCAGCAATGTGCTGGAGATCTGGTTGCTCTGTAACAGCAATGGAAATCACAACAGGTGCCAGACTGCCACTGCTGTGCCCTCTTTTGGGAACCGTGGCATCCAGGTGTCTCCAGGAGAAAGACATCGTCCTCCTCCTCCTCCACCCTCTCCTCTTCCTTTCCCTCGGTGCCAGGCTAAGACTAGGGGCTCCATCGCTGGCAAGAGCCCAGGCTCCCTGCTGCCAGGTAGAGCTGTGGCTGCTGGGGAAAGGATTTGTGGTTTCTTGAAACAGTGGCTCTCCACTTTTGAAGGGCCATTAATCAGAACGAGAGAAGGATACGAGGAGTGGCACAAACAACACAAGGAACAATGTTTTGGTGTGCGCGCTCTATGACAGAGTTCAGTTGCAGCTCCATGCATTTGCAGGCTGTAGAATATTCATTGAAACCAATGTTTTAACTAGAACAAGTGGAGCAAATTATTTATGCAGCATACCTAGCCTCTGTTTCTGAATTGATAAGAATGATTCTTAAATGTCATTTACTCAGAACACCTTCTACTTGCAGTCATTCTTGATTTAATTTAGTATCCCCTGGTTATGTGTTATATTGAAACTTTCCATGCTTCCAAACATACATTTTTGTTTTTAAACAGTATATTTAATCTAAGCAAATATCTTTATTCAGACTATATTGATTGGTGCTCGTTACAAGCTATCACTGAAGATGTATGCGAGTTTAGATGGGACACTAGACACACACGTATTATTCAGGAATATATTTTCTGACTATATTGTTATTAGAAATCAGCACCGCACTGTGCCAATGATGACAGATTATTTTTTAAATTTAAAATAAAATTGGATTACAGTATCTGCTGGAAGCTCTTTTGTAACACGAATTGTTCTTTTTCTGTACTCTTAACACAGAATTCTCTTTGTCAGATTTATCTTAAACTTACAAAAAATAAGAACAAGCCTGCTTCTTGGAAATATACAGCTGTCAATGGCTGAGAGAATACTTTTGATCAAACAACTGCTATCTAAGCTGAAGAACACATACTTGCTCTGAAATATTTTCTCTAAGTTGGACGTACTAATATTCCATTATGACATGTCATATGCTGGAATGACTAGAAAAATACAGGAACCAACCACTAACTATTACATTAATCATGTAAGCAACCATTTTGTTGATTACAAATCTTACTCTGCTACTCATTAGCACCCAATCATAGCTGGGAATGCAAGCTTTTCGAACCATGTTTCGAGCTCTTGTTGATTGACATCTATGTCTGTGTCTGGGAATTAGTAAAAGAGCTGGTGTTAGCATGTCTGAGAGCTGTCAGTAGCGCAGCGTGCTTTATGCGTGACCGCAGCTGGAGAACGCTGGGGAAGAAATGCCAAAGACGGTGTAGTAGGGTGCGTTTTCAGCCGTAATGAACGTGTAGCTCCCTTGTGTGCTAATGGTTAGTCTGCCTGAAGTATGTCATGAGTTTCTGAGCTCTCGCAACTCTACTGCCTTGAAGTTATGGATATAATGGAAGTTACGTGACTATGTCCATTAGTTGTATAAGCTGCGTGCTTAATAGTAAACATTGGTGTTGTGAAACACAAATCACATTCTTGATTCTAAATGATTCCAAGTTCCAATTTAATAAAGACCCCACTATTGAAAAGAGCTTCTATTAACAGGAGCTTTCTGTGACAAAGGGACTACTTCACCGCTTAAAAATTTCAGTAGCAGGAAGAAATCTTCCTGCTAATGAAACATATTTTAATTCTGTCATATCTCCCACTCCAGGTCCTCAACGCAGCTTAAGCCTACAAATGAATCTCCCTTTAGGTATTGTGTTAGCATTGCCATTTTGCTTGCAAGGCAACTCACATACAGAACCATGAAAATCTTGCCCAAGCCAGCACGGAGAACGTATTTCTGGTGCACCTCATACTCCTTCATCAACTCATCTTCACCACAGCCCTATGCAGTAAGGGTGTCATAGTCTCATTTAACAGATGCAGAACTGACGTGCAGCCGGAAGGGTAGAGGTGTACTCCACTGCAGCTCGAAGCTGCATGTCGGGCTGGGAGCCTAAATGTTCCTTATGGTCAGCACAGTAGAACAGGTTCTTTCTTGGGCTGGCTGGGAGTCCTGCAGCCGAGTGCTTGACCTGCAGCAGAGTTGCCTTCCCCTTTCCTTCTGCTGCTGAGCAAGGTACTCACAGCTCAGGCATCTGAGCTACAGCCCGCGGCCACACAGGACAGCTGCGAAGTCCTGAAAGCAGAACTGCTGAAATACAAGACTAGTGCCTACTGAAGCTGAACCGCCCTGCAGCTGCCCTGTGACGTCTATGGTAAGAGAAACACAGGAAGCCATTTGCGGTGTTGGGAACTCGACGTGTAATGCTGCTGATTTTTGAGCACCATCTACTGGTGTGTTGACTACCAACCTGCCCCCGCACCAAACAGCCACTTCGGAGCATCTCATGATGTATGCTAGTGCCGGCAAGGGAAATGAGAACTCCTCACCCCCAGTTCTGAGCCTTAATAAAACCACCCATCCTCTTTGTCAGACAGGATTTACCACTACGTTTTGTCATGTCTTACAATAACGTTGTTTTAACACACTCAGCTCAGCTGAGCGACTGCAGCACAGCAACAATTTTGCAGTGACTGTCAAGCTCTTAAAGTTACTCTGATTTGCACACTGAATTACTGCATATCATCCCTTCAAACCATAAACACAGGTAAGTCAGACCTGTCAAGAACTATGCATCAAATTCATCCTTAGTGTAACTCAGTGGGAATCCAATGAAATTCATACTAGAGATGGATTTGGTCCACCATCTCCTGATTCTTCATACGCTGGGATCAAAGCCTTACCAGGGACCCTGCTGTGTATGAAATGGTTGCATTTGTCAGTGTTCAGACACCCAGCAAAATACTCCCCAGTGCCTCCTCCATTCCAGAAAGAAACAAAACATACAGATAATAAAAAACAAAACTGGATATGAGCAACTGCAAATGCAGAAAATGAGAATTGATCAACACCAGAAATTAATCAAAACCTGACAGGCCATTTATGAATAGGTTAATAGTTTTCTACTAAATTTTTCTTCTTGCATGTAGCTAGACTGGGATGCTCTAAAACCATATCATGATATTTTTTAGCTTCCTAAGTAAGATATAAAAAATGATTACCACAATTTCCAATGGGGTCTTAATCATGCAGGAAATAGAGTGCAATGCTAGGTTGACAGTAATTCATTTTCCAAGATAAGTTGCATCTCCTGTGAATAACATCGCAGCCATCACTATCGCTGCTTGGAGTTGCACAGTGTTTGTGAATTGCCTTTCCGAATACCTGCCACCTTCCCAAGACTTTTGTGGTCAAAAGTAATTTGCAACACCCTCCCTGGTTTTCAGTTACACTAAGGCCTTTTATTTTGTTTAATGTAGGCAAAGGTTACATGGTTCTCTCTCTGTAATAGTCTTCTCAGAGCCAGCAAGAAAACCACAGGTCAACAGAACATGCTTCTGTTTCCTTGCTTACATCAACAAAACCTTATAACGAACCTGTACCAACATCTATCCTCCTACTGCGATGCACAGTTGGCATTCACAGCTTCGTAAACTACTATAACATGGCATACACATCCAGAAAACATGTAGGTTAAAATCATACCTAAAAGTGTGCTTTGCGTTTGGCTTTTTTTTTAATTATTATTATTATTATTATTATTATTATTATTATTATTATTATTATTATTATAAATTAATTTTTTATTGTTTTATTTTAAGAAAAGTGAGCTTAACACATCTGGTATAAGGTGTCTTTCAGCTTTACTCTCAACATACATACAAGAAGACATATGGTAAAAGTATAGTTTATCTTTTAAAAGAGTTTTCTTTTTGGATTTCTTAGAAGAAAAGAACTTTTTTTTAACCATATGTTTCCTCTGTGTATATATTTGAGTTGGAACTGTGTGGCAGCTCAGACGAGAGAGAGACATATGTTAAAAGCTGTTCTCTTTTCTCTGTTCAAGAAAATAAAAATAAATAAATAGCAATTGCTCCAACAGACACTGAAGTGAAAGTAATACCTCACATTGATTACAGCAGTAATCAAGTCAGAGCCATGCTATTCCTCAGTGTGATTATTTGCTTCCTTTTCTAAAATTAAGCAGACACACTGGTTGACAGTGTGCTGTGTTCTGGCAGTGCACAAGCTGTAATATAAAGAGAGCATCAGTTAAGACAAGTAAAGGGATTCAGCAGAAGTGAAGCATGACGAATTAGGAGAAACAATCAATATAGACATCATTATAAAAGTCATATCAATGATTTAAGCAACTTAAAAATCCATAAAAATCTACAGTGATGTGAATTAAATAAAAATTACAGATTTAAAAAAAAAATGTCATTAAATGTTGTTTTGAGTGAACCTGTCATTCTTGGTGACATGATTATAATATCTCAGACACTCAACATTTGCTCTTTTCTTTTACGGTACATACAATCTAGCACAGTACTATACTGAGCGTAGCTGCCATAATACCTATTTGCCGAAATTAATACTTGAACGATTATTTAAAGAACTACACGTATCTCAGTACAGGATATAGCTCACTATAATTAAATAGCCAGTGAAAGGATTAGCGATCTTTCATTACTTGCACTTCCTTCTCATAACATTTGTTCATATCTGCCCCATCCTATCCTTTAAATATCATAACGTTCTAATCATGGTATTGGCCACAGTGTCTCCGATAATTGTATTTTTTTCCTTTCAGAAAATGTTGGTGTTTCATAGTGACATTATTTTTCACTAGGTTGTAGCCACTGAAAACCACCATTTCCAAGAAATTAACAGTAATGAATAATCTCTGCTTTCAGATACAGCCTTATCACCACTGCACCTTAATCTTCTTGCAAAACAGTCACATTTTCCTACAAAACACACATCTTTCCACCCAAAAAAAGAATATCATTTTTCTATTGTAAAAATCAGAACTGGAAGAATTTCAATTTGTGACATGGCACTGAAAGTTAAACACTATTCTATTACTTTTTTAATTTAAATAATGGAAAGGAAGAAATAATAATAATTAAAAAAAAAAACAAACCATGAAGAAAAACAAAAGATAAACATATGTTTTGCAAATTCCATAGAAAAACTGGCTGACTGTGTTACTTGATTTTGAGGTCAACCAACACTGAACACATGCACTCCTTTTTCTTTTACGTGAAACTGTAAATTTTTCCGAGTCCAAGGCAAGTTTTGACCTATGAAATAGCCCTCATTATTCCTGCTTGGCAATGCTCAACTGGCAAGTTCTGCAGGTCATTTTTTTTAATTTTCAGCTACTGAAATATTTAAATTAAGGTATAGCTTTTCTGTTAATGAAATCAAAGGAGTCTGGTGGAAATATTCTGCAGGCTTTTTACCATTAAGCCATTTAAAGAAAGCAGTGAGGAGAAAATCAAAACCCTCTAATGTCTGGAGGGGAAAAGCAAGTGAGGAATAATTCAGAGAAAAGATGAAAAAAAGGGGAAGGGAAAATAAAGGAGGTAATGTAAATGTTATTCCAGTTTGTTTTCACAGCTCCTAAGTAATTTCTCCCACTTGTGATCCAAATTACATTGCCCGTGCCCTTAAAAAGCAAATTGCCATTTACAGACTTCCTTTCTCTGGCTGTAATCACTTATACCCCTTTCATAACTGGCTCTGTCAGTTAAACAACAAAAAATAGTAACAAACTGTATCATCTGCTTCTTCCTATATCATTTTCCACTGCCCATTCTCAGTCCCTATTCCATGTTGAAAAGAAGTTTCTGACACTAGGGTATATCAAACTAGCTTCAAATGGCTGTGAAATGTGAAGTCAGAAAAATGTGGTTTTTTTTCCTAGCATTTTTAATTAAAAATACTTAAAATCAAGCCCCCCCAAACTTTTGTGGCAGCTGGCTGATGGCTCTGCATACCTGTCACCTGAGGATGGAAAGGAAAGTGCTGTCTCCCTCTTACAAGAAACGGGGGGGACAGAGGACTCCAAACACCCCGCTAGCGCGGAATGAAGCCCTTCTGTATTGCACCATGAATGCACCACGATAAGGGGCCAACGCCTCGCACGTAACAATGAGTGACAGCCCAATAGTTGCCTCTAATGTTTCATTTGGGACCTAGGTTGCTTTTGCTGCTGTTGTTTTGCAGAATCATAATAAACAGCCACATTTAGAAAAGTGTTCCCAACCTGCACTGCTCAGAAATTTCTGGCAAAATCTGTAAGTCCTGTTTAGGCTGGAGCAAACTCTTTACCAGAAAAAGAACTGCAGCAGTGAGAAATGAGAAGGCATGGAGGGATGATTCAGTTGAAGATTTTCTTAAATAATAAGTTGGTTGCTACCTTCCTACGAGGCGATTTCTTTTCACTGACCTGTCAGAAGTCTATTTTATTGTGTTGGTTGGATTTCTAACGCTGCTCTGATTCACCGCGCATATTAAAGCCGGCAACAGAGAGTTCTGCCATGTTCTAATATAGGCTTAATAATCCGTATTTACACCAAATGGGCACCGAAAGACTGAAATTAGTCATGTTCGTATAGGGTTTCAATATCATTAAGCGAAGCACAGTAGGGAATGTAATAATCAAAGAAATTATTATAAGCTACCACTGCAGCATAGGTTGCACTAAGAAATTCACAGAAGGGTCTTCACAAAGGCTAATTTTAGGCACAGAAGACTGGTCTCTGTAAGCACTTTCTGTAATCAATAGAAAGAGACAGGCACCTTCAGAGGGCAATTCAGAGCATGAGCTAATTTAAGTGTTCTGAATTGCACTCTTGAAATCCCCATCTCTCAGTGTTTTATATATTGGAGCCTAGGGAGATATACCTCAGATACTGACACAGAAAAAGCAGAAGAGAAGTAAATCTTCTGTATTTTGTAAAAGAGTCGTGACACTTGTAAACTGAGGGCATGTCAACGCGGCAAAACAAGACAAAGTGCAGGGAGGCCCAGTTTAGCCCTGACTGGGGCTGGTGAGTCCACAAAGCGCAGTAACAAGCAGGTGCACAGGCCCCAGAGCCCTCCTGGAAAGGTTTCTCATCTTCCACCCAGCCCAGGACAGATCAGCTCTGCGATTTTGGGGGGCAGAGCGACGCAGGGACGGCTGCCCGAGCTCCCCAGCACGCAGCAAGCCAGGCTGGCTGGCCCCAGCGCCAGCCTCCTCTGCCGCCGATTCCCAAGGGACCTTGTCCTGCCTGACTTTCTCCTGCTGAGAGACCAACCCCCTTGGCTCCACCAAATCCAGAGGGAAGCGTGAGAGGCACAGAAGCGCTGGGGATCCTCCCTAGCGTGGAACAAAGCTGGTTTTGGAATAGATAAACAGTGAAAGTAGGACACATCAGACACGTGCATTCTGTGAGATGATACCTATTCATGTTTACTTTTAAACAAAAGACTTACTGACAACTTTGAACAAACTTTTTATTGGTGATGCACAAAACAGAATGAATACATCTTCAAAAACAGTAACAAAGTTATGTGCAAATTCCACTCTTTAAGAGACATCTATTATTTTTGAGTTGTGACAGTAATAGGGCTATTGCATCCTCTCTGCCAGGGCTGTATTCTCTGAAAATCACTTTTACAGAAACATCACAGCGTATCAGTCGGCAGGTCAGATTCTCCCACCACGTAAATCAGTTGGAATAACGGGATTTCCAGCTTTGAACCCAGAGACAGCCGTGTTACATCTGGCCTTTCAAGCCAGCCTCTTTCATTTATTCACATTCGGGTTTTGTGAGTGAAGAGCAGCAAATATCTGCACTGTCTTCACAGCCCCCCAGGGAAGGGGATTGGGCTCGGAGTTGGCTCCTTCTTGGACACACACTTCCCTGCTACAGGAAAGTATTTCACAGCCAAACTGCTACGCCAAGGAGGAACTGAGGGGAAAAGAAGGGTTTTTTCCGCCACTGCCCGTCTCTGCCTTACACAAAGGCAGCTGTTAATACCGAGCACACAATGGCTACCTGGGCCATCTTCTTCCTACAAACTCTCCTGAAGATATTTATTATTTACCTGGTGTTAGAACTAGCAGCAGGAAAGAGAAACAGAAGCTGAGTTACTTATAGCACTATCAGAAAAAAACATGAACAGAGAGGAAGGAAAGGAAATCAATACGTGTGATTGCTCTTCTCCATCCACTGTAAACGTGTTGGTGAGGGACACGATTCATCTCTGCTGGTGAAAATTGGATTATAAGTGTTGTTGAAGCAGAAAGGGAATTTTGAGAGGAAAATATGTTCCTGCATTCATGGCTGAGCACTTTGCAGAGAGACTTTTAATTGGATATATGACAAATCCTGTCACAGAAGAGCAGTCCTGGCTAGAACCCTGAGGCGCAGAAGTTGTCCTGCTCCCCTGGTGTTACACCCTGGACCTCCCTTATAGACGACTTTACAGTCCTTGGGTTTTCCGTGTCTTCCTCCAGTGGGAAAGGCACGCAGTGCAGAGTACAGGTGAAGCTCTGAGATGCCAATGCTCCTCTGAAGGCTCCCATCAGAAAGGTAGGAGGGAGGTATTAATACAAACGTTTTCCATTTCCCTAATTTGTTCAATTCAACAATACTAAACAGCTTTGGAAATAGTTTGAAACAGAGACTTACAGCATGTCTGAGAGGTAAGATAAAGTAGCAAGGACACGCCAAATGAGAAGAGTTCCTTTAAGTGACCACAATTATTTTAGATTTTTTTTTTTCTCAAGGACACCTAAACATAAATGAACCACGCTCTGCAGAAGGATGGAATTGATGGATTTAGTTACCTTCCTTGACCTGTATTCTTCTTAGTTAATGGTGAGAACTGGCAAGCCAGGTTTTATTTAGGTAATTAAGCCCAAGTATAGGAAAGAAGTATCAGAAAATCTATTTCTTGTTGTGTTCAGAGAAGACAACAACTAGGTAGACAATCAGGCAACCTCATCACCTGCAACACAAGCATTTCACTGTGTTCCATTTCTCATCTCTGCCACTGACTTACTGTATGATCTTAAGCAAGTAACTACTGGTCCAGTTTGCCATCATTCACCTCCAGCACTGAGAAGAAACTGCACTGATGGCAGTTACACTTCCAGCAGTCACGGAGAAGCCTTTAAAAACGTCCCTAACTGGTTCTCTTTCAAGACTGCTAAAGAACTGCCGTTTCTGCAATCCAAAGCAAACCAAGCAAAACTTGAAACCATTAAAAATTAGACTTTGGTTGTCCATCTTAGGCAGTTAGCAAGTAGCAAGTGTTTTACCTTGCATAGGCTCCAGAGAGCAGGTAGGAGCCCCTGGGACACCAGGGCTGCAAGGAGAATAAGCCAAGCTGTTCTTTCCAAGGAGAAAGCAGCAACTGCATTGTCACTGTTGTCATGGAACTTTTTCCATTTTGAACTAGTCTAGACAAAAATAATTTTTCAGCATCTCTACATAGTCATAATAATCAATATTTAAAGGGTTGTGGAA
Organism: Microhierax caerulescens; assembly: GCA_035590215.1. Classification (NCBI taxonomy): domain Eukaryota; kingdom Metazoa; phylum Chordata; class Aves; order Falconiformes; family Falconidae; genus Microhierax; species Microhierax caerulescens. Next base: position 97,317,545 of record JAVJGJ010000001.1, read on the forward strand.
CATTGTAACAAAGGGGTTTGATTTTAGTCCCTGACAACTAGAGAGGTAACCTGATTTAATACGGGAATGCAGCAGCAACCATGCTTCTGAGCCATTATTGCTAATTCTAAAGACCCCATAGTGATAAAAGAACAATAATGACTGAGGACTAATAAAAACAAAATCAGTGAGGGTTTTAATCATCAGCAGAAGGACATGAATTGAGTGTTAGAAAACATACTCTGTTTAGAGAGTTAAGCTGTTACGCACACTGAAGCATAATTTGCTGTCACTGTTTTATTGTCATGCAATATATATTGTAGAGTAATCATTTTAATCTGCATGCAGATTATTAATTAGTGAAATAATAATTTAGCCCAGAGTGAAAGCACAGGCAGGATGAGGAAGCAGCTGGCTATTTCTCCGACCTTTTCCATTTCAAAAGCTATTCCATAATGACCCAGCTGCTGTTCAGGGACAATTTTTATGTTAACTTTGTTGTAAAAAATCTGCATTATGTGTAAGGCTGCACTATGACTATGTACTTGCAAAGATTTAGATGCATATATATCATTTGTGCCAGGCTAATAAACTATACTTCACCATTAATTTTAGTGAACATCTACTGCTTAAGTGTCTTTAACTCACCAAAGTTCCTTTCAGGTTAGTCTACAGTGCAGCAGGCACGCCAGGTCCTGCTGCTGAACCAGTAATGGTAAGCAACTCAGGACAAATGGAACAGCAGAAGTTTCATGTGGCCTTGGGAACTATTTGGTGTTTTACTGGGAGAGTCACCTGCTGGGTGGTCCTGCCCTCCCTTGGACCAGGCTCTGAAGTGCTCCATAGCTGTGTTACCATGCGCACATGCACACACAGACTTGCATCCTCGTGAATCTAAATAACTGCAGTTGTGGCTCCATGGTGATTGTGTGCATTCCTGTAGGTATCTCAGTCCTTTCTGGTGGCAAAATGCAGGACCTGGAACATTCAAAGCATACTCCAGTGGGGGTGACAGCCATCAGTAAAGAGCTGGCCACTGTAGCTGCTGGTTCCAGCCGCTAAAACCTGGTGCCACAACCCCCGTGCCTGAGGGCTGAAACCTACAAAGTTGCATTGTTTCTATGAAAAGTCAAATTCCTATTAAACTTAAGGAAACCTCTGTCTCTAAATCCCTTGCACCAAATGATAAAACTTTTGCTTAAATGGGAGAAGACATTTAGGGGACCTTTTGCCTGTGGGCTCTGGGCAACTGTTGCTGGGGCTCCCTGCTCTGTGTATTAATTAGCAAAGCTGATCCTTCCCCTTCCCTTTCCCATTCAGTATAAAGGAAGCTCTTAAGAACTACCCGCCCCCCCAAGAAAGATGTGCTTGTTCGCAAAAGTGATAATGGAATATTAACGGAATATAATGTATCTCCTTCTAGTTCAGGTCA
>JAVJGJ010000001.1:97319055-97357622 GCA_035590215.1 Microhierax caerulescens
GCTTGCAAGTAAAGATGGCATGCACAGTGCAATTTGCAACGTTGGCTACCCTTTTAAAGTTTTTGTATTCAGCCCCAAAACTAAACCCATGACTAGTGGCTCTCCCCCTCTCTGATTTTCGCTAGGGAAGCAGTGGTTCAGGGTGTCGTGGAGGCATTCAGAAGATGCCATGAAAAATCCACTTAATGCAGAACCCCAAATGCAAGGGCTAAGAACAAATTTTCTGGCAATTCCTTTTGCAGAAGCAGCTTGCAAGTAAAGATGGCATGCACAGTGCAATTTGCAACGTTGGCTACCCTTTTAAAGTTTTTGTATTCAGCCCCACCTAAGTGAATTTGTATGCTCAACTTCAAAGGTGACATGCACAGCCAAACTTGTCCTTTGCTACTCCATTGTGTTTCTTTTACTTCTCACCTTGCAGTAAACCTGCAGCCTCGTTCAAATCAAGACAGACAGTTGTGGACAGTTATAAGCAGCAAGGTAATTAAGGGATTTGCTGACTTTAGTGAAAGCAAAATGAAATGAAAAGTGAATATGAATATATGGGGGGGAAATCAATGCAAGATATTCAGTGGGGTTTAAAAAGGCTTAAAGGAAGGATTTCCAAAGCTTGCCATGTCCTAGAAAGCTTTCATTTCTACCTGATTCAATACCAGTATTTATTTTGATAGGGAGACAAAAGTGATCTCAGAGCTTGTGCTGTATCTCAGTCTGGGGTTTCTGAGGAATGTATTTTGACTTCCAAGAAGCCAGTCTGTTCCATCGCTGAGCATTGTGCCTGGCTGGTACTTAGTAATAAGACTTCTTTTAATCTGCATGTTCCAAAAGAGACAAGATTTGTAGAAGGTTTAGGTGAAAAAATAACCAGTTTCTTGAGACCTCCTATGTTGTACATTGTGTGAATATGCATTCCATCAAAAGCTTTCTTCTTCATCCAAGTAGGCTGGGATTATGAGAGCTCTAGATATCTTTGAAAACTGCAGCACACACCTACGCTCAGCCAGCATTTTTCTAATTATATCAGCAGGCCTTTGAATTATTGCTGGTTAAACTCTATATAAACACCTCTGAATAGAGGTGATCAGGGATTGTACTCCACCTTCATTAGACAACCTGCACGAAGCAGCCAATTTTTGACAGTCTAAAAATAAAAGCATTACTTTCCTTGGTAAGGGAGACTTATTAACAGACTACAGAGCTTTCCTGCGTCAGGGCAGTACAGCAACTGAAGGGGAGAAGGACTGAAAGTTATTAGCATCAGAAGTTTGTTTTAACCTATATGAAATAATGAGATGGTCTCACACCACTGCCTGGAGTGTAAATGGCCAGGAAAACAAGTACTTTGGAAGCCACTCTCTTTCTTCAGAGAAAAACAATGATTTTCTTAATCAAGTCACAAAAATCCTATTCACAGGACTGTCATTAATTCAAAGTAGAGTCTTTTCTATATTCAAGGAGATCATCTAAAAATAAAAGTAGAACCACAACAGAGTATGTCTTAAATCTTTTCAACTTTAATTTATTAAAGTTTAATGAGCCTTTGGCTTTCCACATACTCATATATAGGTGGCAATTAACCCTGCATTGTCAGAGAATGCCACTTGATTCAACACATTTGTCTTTGAACCCTTTTATCAGAGCAGCTCACTTTGTAAAGAAAGCATAGGTGGGCTCTTGAAGCATGTATTACACAACTGAGTTCTGCCCAGAAAAATACTCCAGCAAAACATCAGAAAATTCGTGACTCAGTGTGCCTGGCTATTTTTGTGTGCAGACTGTCAATGAATATGGATCATACAAAGTGGATGTTTGCTCTGATCCAGTACAGTCATGACTGTCTTTCTGCCAGTCTTCTGCTTGCTTTCCTCCAACACACAAATACATTCATCACTTAGATTTATGCTTTTTCAGCTGGTTGCCCACCTTTCACAGTAAGCTTCCAACATGTCTTTTGAGTTTAGTGATATTCACTCTTTTATGGTTCATTTCACCCTTAGGTGATCCTGTCTGAGCCTTGATTGCCTGCCTCCAGTGAGCCCCCAGCACAGTGATTTCGGTTACATGCTGCTCAACACCCCCAGTCACTGCGGTGGGCTTTGAGAGCACCCACTGAAATGCGGCGCAGTTTTGTAGCGGCGCGTGTTTCCTTCCCTGCAGGCTTGCCCTTCTGAGCCTGACCTCTATGAGGGGAGCTGTCAGCTCCCTGCCCTCCCCGTCAGCTCCCCACTGGAAAGCAAAGTGGAGATGACCGTGGCTGGGAACATATGGATCGGGAATGGCATTTATACACGTCGAAACACTACATGGGATACTGGATCTTATGCTATGACACAAGCACAGTGAAACTACTAAATACAAGCTCTTTAGAAGAGCATATGTTACTCTAAACCCACATATTTAAAATTTATAGAGAAAACAGTTCATGTAACTGTCATACTTTAAAATTAGCAAAACTCCATTAACATTCCCCTAACTTATTGGGAAAGTAGATGGAATATTTGAACACATCTGAAAATCTGACAGCTAAGTGCTATAGATCATGAATGCACCTTTCTAAGCCATACATAAATTCCCCTAGTGTTTCAAACAAGAAGATAAATAAGATATACCATCAGATATTTTTTTTGGCAATCCTCCTTACTTAGGATGATACGTAGACAGAGCTTCTTCACCTACAGAATTTTAAGAAGGGCTTCAAACAAAGGACCACATTGGCCAAATACACTTTATGCAGACCTTCTAGTGACTTCTTTCTGAGTTCGAGTAAATTGTTGCTGCTACACTATGATGCTTAAATACAATTTGGGTGGCATCATGGACCAGTGGCTTCAATAAGGTTAGAATTTAGATGGTTTAGAAATATCATTCACTTCTGAAACATATCCACACATGAAAAGGAACACCAAAATGCTCCTACAATTAACAATGGCCAAACACCACCATACCCTCGGAAAATATGATCAGACATCCATATACGTCTTTACTTTCAGGCCATGGTCATAGCAATTAGCTTCCTACTAGGAAGCAGTATGTGCAAATGGAAGTAGTGCTGGTGCAGGGCACCTGAGCAAATACACATGAGGCTTTGAATCCTGCAATACGGAGCATCTAAAATTACCTGTCCTCTGAAATAAGCTGTGGTTTGCTAAGTACACTAAGTACAGGTTCACTAAGTACAGAAAATGGCAATAGAAAGAAGATGAATGATTTGAAAACAACGTCGTGAAAAAGAAGTATTAAATGTGCAAAACCATGATTAAAAAAAAAAAGAAATACTGTGTTCTCACTGACCCAGAAAAAGACATTGGTCCACTGGTTGTTCTAACACAAGTATAGCAGCCTCTCAGTTAGATACACACCCATACACCTGAATCTGCAGAAAGTCCTCTCAGCTGAGTCTGTAATATACATTCACGTGCCCTTTAGAGAGAAACGGAGCCAAAACTCTTTTACTTTATATTCCTGTAAAACAAAAGAAACCTACCTAGTAATGATTGTGTCCAGGAACTGGATTAAACTACAACACAGGCAGCTGAAATGAATTCAGATAAGGGGAAAAAAAACCAACCCAAACAACCAAAACCCACCGGCCACTGGTTTTAAATGTTCAGCGCACACGCCATTCCCCTGCTGATCCCTGTTTGCTGACCACAGCGCCTGAACTCTGCAAGGTGCCGCCACCGATCTCCGCCGTGCAGGACTGGCCCCACAGAGCGCAGACCACAACCCCCCCGCAACAGCGGGGGCTCGAGACACCCTGGCAAGGGGAAAGGTTGAACACTTCGCGTTTCTTTCTCTGCACTTTTTATGCTTTCAGCAAATTATTCTTTGTCTCTTCATTTCACAAATTAGTGCACACGAGCACACTGGCAAAGCTGCCCTCCCAGGAAACCCTGTTGTTGCAAACCACTAAGTTTTCCTCAAAATAACTGCACGGACAGCTGTTCTGAAAGCTGCGGAAAAAGAATTCTACTTGGGAAGCTGAAAAGGTTTAAGCTGCTGAGAAAATGAGGGCCCAAGCTGATATAGAGATTTAGGAGCTATTGTTTTTAATCTCTCTCTGTCTCCAGTGAATGCTTCTTCCTACACCGAGTTGCCATAGTTTCAGATTTCTGTGGTTCCTTGGCTGCTGGTTACTATGACATTTTTATATCCCTGATGGTTTTATGATGTGTACAGTGTCCAAATTTGTTTTCACACTGTATATGGCATTACAACCTACGTATTATAACACCTGTAATTATTCTTTACTCTTTTGGATATTCTTTCCCAACTTGAAACCTAAACAAATCTCCAGATTTCAAATTCCTTTTTGTTTAGTTCAACACCTAGCTTTCCAAAATATCTTTGAAAACTATGACTTAAAGGAAGAATTAATTAAACTTATATTACCAGACTTTTCTCTGGTGCTGCATACTAGGGGGAGCTAGCAGTTAATGCTAAGTACAGGCAGTCCTGTGCTGTCACTGGGGAAAAAAGCTACTGGGAGCTCTGGTGTAAAACTTCTTCTCCTGTTATTAATCCACATGATCTGCACAGATGCTTCCCCTGCTTTTTACAGATAACCCGTGTGTTATTAGCATGAAACTAACGACAGATATTCGTTGTTTATATGATTTCTAGCAATTCAGCTTCCACTCTTGAAGGTGTTGAAACACAGGATTTGAAAACTCTCTCAAACCTTTTTACTTTTCAGCATTTTTCACATTTGGATTGATGTGCTAAATTAGGTTCTGTTACGGTACATTTGCTTCCATCTCTCCTTTTCCCACATCTACACATCTCTCTACAATAAACCATGCCTCTTCATTGTATCCCAAACAAATAACTCTTTCCAAGTCTCTTTTTCCAGGTTGCCAGTCCTCCTTTCTTTGTGTCTGGTCTTGGCAAGATCTCTTTGCACTTCTTTCCCAATAAGGCCAGGTTTTAGCTTTATCTCTGCCTCATTTATTTTGCAGCTGCTTTGTTCTCATGCCCAGGCTATTTAGCAACATGTCCTGTGGAAATCTAAAAAATCCCCCCCAACAACTGAACATCCAGTCCCTATAATGTATTTGAATCCAATGCCAATGCTACCGCTTCAATCAGCTTTCCAGGCATTTTCACTAATTTATTCCATCCCCTAAGAAAAAACAAAACAAACTAAAAAGACATGGCTTTAAAAAGTTTGGACTGGAAGCACTTGGCTTCAGAGAGCTAAGCACCATTACTGGTATTCAAGAATGCTGCAGCGAGCAGCAACTGGTCTGTCTGGAAGCAGAATGTGGTCCACTGCAACATGGTTATTCCTAATCCTTTTTTTCCTCCTCGATTTTTTTTCTTTCTGTGGGTTAACATTATCCATCAGTCACTCTCTCTGGATGCAGAACTATGCCATACCTTGAGAAATGATCTCAAGACAGCATTCTGACAAAGGCAGCCCTGCTGTTTAAAAGGTTTCATTCTATATCCATTGGTCCACAGTTCTTCATGCCACGATCGCAAGCAGCCAGCTAGGAGAGAGGGAACTGTATCACATTCGGCTGCGAGAGAATGTTCCTTTCTGTTGGCTTTGCTGCTTGTGACTGCAGCGTGAGAACAGAATACTCAAACACCCAGAGGTACATTTAGATCTCCAGGGCAGAAGCCTTTTTTGCTTGACTGATCAAGGAAAAGCGAACAGTTGTTGAATTACATTAATACTGGTTTCATTTACCTACCATTTTGTGGATTTGGGTTTATTTTTTAAACTGGCTGCCTATAGGAACTGCTGATGCCTTCCCATGATATTACAGTCAGTAGCTGCTGCTCTCTTTGGAAGGAGATAACTGGCTGGCCATACTGCATGCACAATTTCATCATTTGATACACAGGATTTGTTGCTAATCGAAAATTCTTAAGGGCCACTAACCAGTTGTATGAAGATAAATTACCTCTGCTTAGTATCATTGTGAATGCCACTCTTTCTACAGCCTGATGTCATGAGTTTACCCCTGAATTGTGTGATTCAGTTCCGTAGAGTGAAGGATACTGCAGGATGGTAAAGGAAGGCATTGTATGTTTATAAAGACTGATTTTACTCCAGAGATAAATCTGCAGCGCATCACTGTCTTATTATATCCTTCCCTTACAAATGGAAATTATTGAATTTCTTTTGCCTCATTTAATTCTTTTTAATCCCTTTTCTTTTTTGCCTTCTGGTGATAGCTTTTGCTTACTAATTGTCCAACGCTGACACCCAACGGGTCGCATTATACTCGAATGCTCACAAAGCTATACCCGCTTCCGAATGACTGCTATTGAAGGGAAGTTCAATTATGGCAAAATATTTTTCTTTACCTCTTCTGTGATGCTGACAGGCCTTGGGCATTAGTTTGCCTTATTTTATTGAAAGCAACAATGGAATGAAGATTTGCTTTGAACTATTTCATAGAATTTTGAGACAGGCAGGTATACATCCTGATTATACACAAAGTAATTTACAACTGTTAAGCACTTAGATTCAGTGTAAATCTGGAGTTCTATGGTCTGATCCCACACGGAATACTCTGCTCCTGTGAATTTATGTTCACCCAGCTCCAAGCAGCTCGCTATAAGACTACCTGCATGAGAGTCATCCATCGGAATAAGTATTTCCACCACTGGCCCCAGGTAATTCTGATTTAGCTGGTGTATCAGCTCAGGATTCTGTCCACCGTCTTTTAACCTGCTACATAAGAAGCAAAAAACATGGCACAGTGAATGCATTTCATCTGTACTATATCTTGCTTCAGCCCATCAAAGCAACACATTTAGATGAATCATGCCGAGAACTCAGTTTGATTGTGAATTTGATCATGAATTGCAAAGCCTAAATGTGGATGATAAACACAAGCAGAATAGGGAAGACCAGTTACAAAATACAGGGGTTATTATAATCTTAAAATCACAGCAGTGCATTATGCAGCAGACTTGATGCAAAGTCTAAGTGTGAGATAAAGTACAGAACCTAAAAAATGTTATTAATGCAATTAATTAGGTTTTGTTTCTTTGTGCAGTGTTTGAAAAAAAAAAACCAGACAGGATTTTAATACAAAAGAGATCCTTGAGGAGACAATTTAATCAGCATTAGGATACACCAAGTGATTAAGATTAAACACAGGGAGGCATAATGAGAATGTCAGTATTAGTGAAGTCAAAATTTCTCACCTCAACACAAAATGTTATTACAAATGTTAAAATACAAACTATATTTTATTTCAAGGACGTATAGTCCAGATATAAATATTTTTAAAAGATTTGGTTTTCTTCTCCCACTTGTGTATTTTATTTTAAAACATTTTCCTGTGCTCAGAAATCAGTTTCCTCCTGATAAACAGCCAGACAAATGGAGGTCTGATACATGGCCCTTTGAAGTCAAAAGGCAGCTTATCTTTTGACTTCTGTGAGCTGCTTTATCCGATGTTAAAAGCTGAATTCAGAAAAGCCACAGTTTCACAAAAACCAAAAGGGATTCAACACTACTTCATTGAAAAGAACCAGTGTGACGAGTCAGGGACCAAAGTTTTAAGTAGCCAGTCTTAGCCAAATTTTGCTCTAAACCTGAAAACTGAGGTGCCAAGTCCTTCCACTGGGATAAAATCATCTAAAAGCTGATGGAGGCTTCTTTCAGCACAGCCTGCCAGAGCCAGGAAAGGACTTTTTGCTAAAGAACGCAAGAAACAGTTATTTCTGTAAGCTAATATGTTTTTACCATAATATGGCAACAGAATGCAGTGACCCCAAGTCCTGAAGTCAATAGTTCCAAGTTCTCAACAACACTCGCTGAGAAAATCCGTCAATAAAGTCGCTGAGCGTGTGTCTGGGTAACAGCGCTGGAAAGCACAGAAAGACCAAACGCCTTCCCAACGTATGTCTCCGGCAGCGCTATTCAGATCAGTAAAACTTTTATCATCCTGACCAGCAATTCCCAGATAAGGGGTGGGCTGCGTGGTGTGCAGGGGGGGGGGGGGGGGGGTTGTCAAGAGCCCAGCCCTTTCTGAAATGTCAGGGCTTTGCATCTCTGGCCAGGTCGTGCGTTGTGTGAAAACGCCGAGGGACAGAGAGAAACGGCTGCAGAACCCGCCACGCGGTATCCTCCACTGAGCAAAGCAAAAACAAACGGGGCACCCTGATATCTTTCTTCATTATGGGGAAGTAGGCGCGTAGGAAGTTTTTGGAACCCCAGAGAAAATGTTAAGCATACTACGATAGATCCGTACCTAAGCAGATGCATTATTTTAAAGGGGGGAGCTCATCTCCGTGCTTAGGTGGAGCCTCGCAGGCGTTGACTTTCATTACACCACTTTGACGTTATTGATGCTCTCCCCCAAACAACACTGAACATTTGGCTTCTGCATAAACGGCAGAAACTGCAGTAGATTAAGCACCAGGCTATTGCCTGCCTTTGGAAAATTGCCATGGAACAGCAAAGGAGCAAAGCACTCTGAAGCCGCAGCCTTCTTTAAGAGTCTGATAAGAGAGGAGGACTTCTCATAAAACATCTTTTTAACCTGAACACCCAGGTGGGAGCACTGCCGTGTGATACCATTCTGACCTTTCCTGCCAAATAGGAATGATCTCCACGGAGTACTAATCTCTTCACAGTAGTTATTGCTGTTTTTAACAAATTACTTAGGGGTTTTTCTTAGTTAGTAAATGCTTTATTCTTTCATCTGTTGTTTTTGAAAGTTCGTCTTATTTTTCTTATTCAGGGGTTTCCCTCTAAAATGGAAAGGGAAACATAATTCAAATTTATTAATATAGAAGTCAGACAAACTCTTAAAGATATGAGACTGGATCCTACTCTATAAATCAATTTCTTCTTGAATATCATGGGAGTTACAGAGATTCATGCTAGTAGAGGGTTTTGCCCTACAAATAAACCAGCCAGAGTTTTGCTGACAACTCTGAGCCACTACTGGCTATCAAAATGGTTATCACATCTTTTAATGGCAGGCTTTAACGAAGTTACCGAGCCAGCAAAACTGAGGGTAACCCAAGATTTAACCCCAGATCTAATCCTGGTCATGAGGCAGAGCAGAAAGGGTGCCTGTGCTTTCGGTGCACCTCAGTGAGACCAGCAGGTTTATTATCTGAATGTGGTCTGATCGGTGGGGTTTGGGTGCAGGTCTTTGGCATGAGCCAGGGGTCTGTGTAATTTCTCCCTGTTGTTCAGACCTCGAGTTTCTACAGGTTCTGTCTGCAGCAGCTGGACAAATTCAGCCCAGTCACACAACCGGTAAAGAGCAGACATTACAGCCAGCCATCTCCTTCCACTATGGCAAGTGAAGGTACGTTAAAAAATATATTTTCTTATACTTTTTCATATTTCAGTACATCCCCATGCAATAAGCAATAACACTGGAGACCCTTTCACTAAAGTATCTCCTTCACTTGCTGTTTCCGAGTTTTTGTTTTTGAGTTCTGGTTAAGCCAGCTCAATTTCTCCATCTTCACCTCTTTCTTCCAAGGTTGCCTGCAAAGAAAACCACTAGCCAGCAGGAGGGCAGCAGCTCTCCTGACTCCCCTGGGTACAGCCCACGTGCAGCCCCAACAGGGAGCCCAACAACTTAGAATGGACCTGGAGAGGGAGGGTAATGGGTGTTACAAAGAGGGGAACCAAGGATTTACTGGATGAGGGGAAAGAGATGGAAGTGAGAAGACTGAAAAAAGGAGAAGTACTGGCCATCACCTCGTAAGCATTTCAGTCTTCCCCATGCCTGATTTTCCAGCATGAGCATTCTTGTGGTGGCGGTTTATTTGCATGTAATAGACAGGCAATGTCAAGAAGACGTTCTGTAGCTCCGACAGAGCTTAGCTGCACACAGTATACTGTAACACTACCTACCAATTAGTGTGGATATGCGGCAATTACTACTGCCTTTTGTTAACGCTTCATTGTTATTTTGTCAAGCACAAGATTTATACATAAGACCAAATTCTACATTGAATAACACAAGTTTAGAATGAGAGGGAAAAGCAAGCAGCAGCACAGTGCTAAGTCTGTACTAAGCCTAGTAAAATCATTTTTAAGGGACAACAATGCTACGTAAAGCTGACTGATCCACTAGAGGAAGAATATGCTATTTTGTCAAGCACTGAGATAAAATCAGATAGTCCCAAATTGCTGAAGATCATGCAGGTGTGGTTGTTTTCAAAGCTCATGTTTGGCTGGCCAGGCCAGTTAAACCCTCTTGCTCACACACCCCCCTTAATTCCAGCCACCTTGGGAGGATCAGACCAAGACAACCAAATCCAGGAGGTAAAATATAGCACATAATAACGTGACAGGTATTATCTGCTTTTACATGCAGAGCAAAATCCTCTATGTTGTTTGCCTTCCAACCAGCCAGCTAACACTTCCAGAGGCCAAAACCCCTGCCTTACAAGCTGAATCCAGCCCTTTGGCCATTATTTGGACATCCTTGACTAAAGCCATGACCTTGCAATACTCCTTGCTTACCTTCAGGCTTTGACTAGACTCACTCATTTCAGCAGGATTATTTCCATGCTTAAACAAACACGTATGTGTGTGCAGAAGCGGTGACTACGGCCCCATACTGATGTGCATGTTATAATAAAATACATGAAATTGCTTCGTGAACTCTAACAAGGAGAACAACGTGACACCCAAGCTAAACAGGGATTGCGAGCTATTGTGATGATCTACATCTCACCCCTCAGCACTGACAATCAGCCACTGACAGGGTCAAATATTGGGCTAAATTAAGCTGTTTCTCTCTTCTAGATGAATTACACTTACTGATAAACTGATTCTGTGCATATTGATCTTACTTATAAAGGAATCTATACATAGACAACTGCACTGTATCAGATCTTCTATAGGAAGACAGTATAACCTGAAGAAACAAACCCAACTGAAACACAACAGAATATTTTTTTTCTCTCTGGTGGCTGCGGCTGTGTTTCCATGGGCAGGACTGGAGGACCTCCTGCGCAAATCAACAGCTGTGAACAGCCTTCAAGGTCAGGACTAAGGAAATAAGACAAATAGCAAATGAGAGCAGTGCTGACAACAACTGATAAGGTGGGGTTTGCAGATGCTGAGTGGCTCATCAAGTATATTTTGAGGCTATGGCATGGAATATCTCTCCCAACTACTATAATTCATAAGTTTTATAATAAAACAGGAATAAAATGAACCTGAACATAGAAGAATTTACCATTCCTCATGACGTGGATTAAAGAACATGTAGACTGACATTATGAGTGAAATAGTGATAGATAATCTAATTTCACAAACTGTCTTGAGGAATAAGGATTTGATAAATGAGGAAGGTTCCATTTGAAGAGAGCTCTCAGCGTGGGCAGTGTTGTTTGGAAATCTCCCTGGGACAGAGCAGTATGGGCGTTTGATAACTTCAAGTCTAAACAAAAAAAATTATGCAATTAGCCCATCCAGTAGGAAAATCTCACCATAAAGCATCATGACAATATCAGAAAACACCACAGCACTTGCCGTGTTGCCTGGTGGCTCAGGTCCAGCCTGGGACTCAGGAAGGCTCTCTTTCATGTTTCTGATCAGCTGTGACATGTGGGAAAGCCAGAGAGGCAGAAAAGTTAAGACCAGAACTCTTCATTAAATATTGCCCTAACAGTCAGGACTATAAACCAAAGCCTGCTCACGTGCTGGAGTTCTGAGGACTTCCAGTTGTATAAAACCAATTATGAAAAGAAGTACCATGATAGAGATTTCCCATTTGTATACTTAAAGCTGTCAGACTGAATAACACCTCAAAAAAAAGTCTCCCGTTAGTCCTTACCTCTCTCTGAGCCTCTGGTCTGTGAGCAGAACCTGTAGGAAATTGCCAGGCAGATCTCAACCTTGAGTTGTCACGAACACCTTACAATCATCTTACTGTGAACTGATCTTACAAGCGTCCAGATGCAATCTGTGTCTCCGTCAAGGAAGGTGCAGACTCTGATTAACTGTTTTCTGTACAGGTAGCACTTGCTGCTCCTGCGATTCTTCTAATATAAAACTCAGCTATCTATCTCTTATCCCAGTTGTGTAGTCCAATCTCAGATGTTTATTACAGCTGTATCTTACTCCTCCCTGTGTCTCAGCATGGCTCCCAGACTGCAGTTACAGCCCTGATAGCTACTGGCTTGACATTGTTTCACTGCACACTGGGTTTCAAGGTATGTGCAATTTCAAAAAGCAATACACTTCATAGTATTTTTTGCTAACTCATCACATCAACCAGTACTTCATGTATTTACTGATAGATTTCCTCTGATACAATCCCAATAGTTAGTAATTCCTTTTCAGTTTTGGCATTGCTTTGTCCTCCCGGTAGAGCTCAGGGGCATTTACAAGCAGACCTCACCCCTGCAGGATGTTGCTCTTACAACAAAAACGTGCTTGGTGCAGATGTACTGGTATTACACTGAGGATTTTCTCCAACTGATGCAAATCTCTGCACACTCCTACAACCATCAGGAAGTTACTGGCTCCTTTAACCATTGTCTCAACAGTGCGTGATGTGTCACTGGAGCCAGCTGTCCCCCACATCTTCTACCGGGCCTTTCTGCCCTAGAGAGTTTCATGGTGGCTTTAACTCCACTGCAAGCTGGCTTACTCCTGATAAGACTACATCCTCCTTATATTTGGCTGCTTTGCCATAAACCAGATCTTATCTGAAATAATCTTACTATTTTCAGTTTGATTCCTTGCTGCCACTTCTGGGTGTGACCTCTGAGCTGGTCCTATATTTTGAAGTCATCAGCTGTAACATGGATGTTTGAAAAATCTCCAAACATGTCACTGAAATACATCATGAGCTGAACTTTTTTTGAGAAGATGGGGAAAATATATATACTTGCACCACATTCTACGTGCACAGTTCAGATGATTTCTCATTTAATTTGACGTGCCAGTACCTGATGACTCCTCCACGACAGACAGCTTTACCTGGCAGTGAGCTCACAGCATCTCTCTGTGGGAGGGCAGAAGAATGCTGTCCCTAGCGCAGTTCAACTAAGGCTCAGTCTTCAGATAAAAATCCTAATCTTCTGCTTTTCTTTTAATTTCTGCCTGAATCCTTGACTCACGGGGTGCAGGTTGGGGAGACTAGTTCAAGCCAGCTACAGCTCCATGCATCTCTAATTGACTGAGCACGTTCCTTGCTGCAAACTGAAGGTTTCTACCGCTGGGTAGAGCAGGTATGGCTACATCCATACGTAGCTTTAGTACATGGTCCAGGAAGGTCTCTGAGTGAGCAGCTCCTCTTTGGGGCTGCGTGCTCTGGTGTGCCGCTAACTCCTCTGGGTTCAGCCTGCTCTGTTAAGTTGTGGTGCCTGAGTAATAAGACTCTTCTTGTCTGGCCACTGAACCAGCTCTACCAGAAAGCACAAGAGTTAAAGTAGGTATTCATTCCAAAACAGCACCACCTTAAAGTGCTGGTGATGAATCTCAATGGGCACTGAACAAAGAAGTGGTTTTTGTGCCCCAAAAGACCATACACATCATCTTTTATCGGAACCCTTTCCTATGAAAAAAACCCATGTATAAGATGCAGAAGTACTGAACATGCATCATAGATGGTATTTCAAAGGTTCAGAGCTAAACTGAAACCTTGTATTGAATACTGCTAACCATTGGAGTCTGCCCTTCACCAAAATGCCTGATTAATCGGTTTCCTGCTATGTTTACTGTTTGGAGTAAAATTATATTAATACAGGAATGGAAACAGCAAAAACAGTACTATAAGAATGCCTGGCTATAAGAATAGGAAAAAAATAACTCAAGCACTTGTGATCACTGATTATTACATTTTTCAGTGCTGTTGAAGAGATTTTTTTTTTGAAGTATGTTTACAATCATCTCCAAGTTCTATAAATATTGCTTCATCATTGACTTTGTCCCATGAATCCAGTACTGATGGAAATAGTCACCCTCCCCACTGCCAATGGCAGATCAGCACTCGTGCTCTGTTTGGCCTCTATGCAGTTATAGTATTTGTAGGACTGAGAGTTCAATGGCTTAAAAATAACGAAGAGTGAAGAAAACGGCTTCTGCCAGAATGAAAGAATAGTACAAGTTTTAAGTGCTGGGTTCTGTTTACGTAAGGGCACAGCAAGAATACAGCCGGCAGTGTTACAGTTGTTTGAAGGGTGTCACTCGTAAGGAGGGCAACTTGTTAGATATGGCCAAGCAGGGGAAAAAGATTTTTGCCTGCACACCAGGTTCACATAAAAATATACCAGATAAAATTAATTGAAATGCCTAGCGGATATTACTTTTAAAGAAAGAATACAAAGTCTAAAATAAGATGTTTTTATAAAAAGATTGCAGGAATTTGTTTACCATACCTGTGTTTCCCTCACCCAACGGAATATCATAAACCCCCTTGGGCAGGAGCTGATACTATCCTGAGTAGCTCCGCAGAGCTGAGCACCGATCACAGGGCTGTAGTACAGGAGCACAGGGGTACAAACGGGGCAGCCCGACGCTGACTGTCCTATAGATCCCTTTATAGGACGGTAGGGACTGCTGATTGCAGTTACAGTTACCTCCCTTTGCCCTAAATCCCGATCGCTGACAGATCAGAATTATGCCTCGATACAGTTATAGATCAGATACATTGAAAATGCTACAAATTAGAGAAGCCATGAATGGCCAAAGACTTTCAAACCATCTAAGTCAGTTCAATTGCATAGAGAATCGAATAAGGATGAAACTACTAGAAGTTCTAATTCCTTCTCCAGTTTTGTAAGTTGGTCTGAAAAGCAAAAAATTTCTTCCACAACCACAGGACTTCACTGTGAAAGCAAAGAACAGATATTAAGAATTACTGAGCTCCGATGATAAAAATTGATCTATTGCTTGTAGGTGGTTCACCAGGACTTAGAGGCACACCAGCAGTGCAGTTCAGTAATTCTATCTTTGCAATTACTGCAAAGTTGCTCTAAAACAGCTTAGCCCAGCGATTGTGTCCAAGGTGATGGGAAGGTAGGGCATGATGCCAGTGGTCTATTATCCCACCTTACCAAAGCTGATATAGAGGATGTAGCAGCTGGAATAAGAATCATAAGGTGAATCCAGGGAGAAGGCTGGAGCTGAACGTTCTCTTATATTCTTGCTCATTACTTCATTAACAAATTCAAGCCCAGCAAAGAGGACACGTTTATAATGTTATGCTGTGTGTAGACTTCATGAATTAGCAGAGAAAGACATTGATTATTACAACCATGATTTGAGTTTTATTGAAGAGCATCTAAAGGCAGCTTTCCCCTTGTCATAGTGATTGTGCTATTATAACAGAACCCTACCCTTGAGAATTTTCTGTCACAGCACTCTCCAAACTACCCAACTGCAACAAGGTCTTTTACCATCTCACACTGGCACACTCTTCATGCCAGTCCCTCTGTTGCCTTCTCCTCACCTCTCCTCCTCACTCAGGGCACGCTCTTGCTCCTCTTGCTTCTTCCTCTCATCTCCTTCTGCTTCTTCCTCTCACTCCTCTTTTTCTTCCTCGGCTGCTCCCTCTTCGTTGACCCTCAACCCCTTAACAGAACCAGCCACAGCTGCACCTTATCTACATCGACCAAGGTGCTGCCCCTGAAGCCAGCCCACAGCTGTATATTATCAATGCTAATTAACCCAGCTTCATTTTTCTACAATTTTCAGTCTCAGTGTAATATTGAAGACAGCAAACAGGACAGAGCAGAACTCACTGTGCTATTACTATCTTCAATCCAGATTACTGTGGTTCTCCAGGGATATGAATAGGGGTAAGTAGGATCTATAGTAGAGAAAGTATAACATGCTCGTTATACGTTGCCTCTGTCTTCCGTCCTTCCACACCCTGGACTTCAAACATGACCTCAATCTGACATGTCAGTTATTAGAAACAAATCTTCCAACTAGTTAGGGCCAACACAAGGCATAGAAAGATGAATGCAGAGCCTGGAAAAGTGTGGGCATGGCTCAAGGATGATTTAATGTGTGAGGCTGAGACTCAGCTGAGCTTGGAATAAATGTGAGAGGCAGTTCAAGGACAAAAAGGTTGTGTGCAATGGCCTCTCCACAGTTAACTCTTCCCCCTCGGAAGTAGATCTGGCTGTTTGACTCTGTTGCAGTAGAATTGCAGTGGACAGCAGGTTTCTCACCATTGACTTAAAGAAATTATGAGCAAGTTACATTTGAAGACTTTATGGCAGAGAGGCTTTTTATTTTTGAAAGAAGTTTTGGGTTTTTTTTTTCCTCTCAGGAAGATTTATGGAAGTTGCTCTGTATTTCTCATTTCTTCCTGAGCATCAGATGTAAGCAGAGCAAAGCACAGGTGGTTTAAAGCAGAGTTTTGGTGAAGTTGGGAGGTTAATATTAACTTGCTACTAAGCTCATTACCATTTACCTTAATTGTCACTCTAAACATGAAGTTGAATGACCTGTTTTTCAGTTTACTAGGAATTGGCACAATTTTCTGCCTTTGCTTAGAGCCAGGCCACCGCATACGTCACATTGTGAAAGGAAGAGCAAACAAAGATTATCCTCAGCAGCTCAGCCCCGGATATCATTAGTCGCTCGGCTCTCCTTGCACTTGGCTACCTCAGATCCGTCAAGCAACATTTATGCCACAGCAAAACCAACAAAGGCGGCATGAGGAAATGGCACAAGTGCCCTTCATGACAGAAGCAAAGGCGTCGATGCTACTAAGTGTTAGCTGTTTTGATTTTGGCAGAGCTGAGGCTATTATTTTCTGTTCTCCTGATAGAGGAGAAAGCAATGTCCTTTTCTCGTTGCAGCATCTGTTTTGACCAATATTACTGCCTGTTACACTGCTGGATAAAGGTCTACCGCACTGTCACAAGAATCCTCTTTCGCTCTCCACATACCTCCTGAGCCCACGAATCCCCCTCATTCATCTCTCTAACACGTATCTTGTCTACTTTTCGTTACATTTATTGGCATTTAGTTCAAGATTGCATGTATCCCAAAAGATTTCACATTTCTGTGGCAATACATCTTAATCATTGGTTTTTTCTGCCTTTGACCTCACTCACGTCTATTATAATAGCCTGTCATGCAATAGCAATACCCTGGGACTTTTATCAAACAACACACTTAAAATCACCTAGCATTGTGTTTTTGTAGGTGATTTGCCTCTGTCATCCTGAAATGTTATTTGAACCTTCATTTACCAGGAAAATAAATCTGTTAAATGAACAAAAATGGCTCGGCTCCCTCAAATCCTAGTAAATTAGCCCAGCTTCACAATTTAGCATTATGCAATTATAATAAAATTAAGATTTTCAATCATGAGTTTTAAAAAAAGATTGTTACCAAATACTATTACGAGCTACTAAAATATACTAAGTTTCAATAACTGTCAATGAAAATTAAATTAAGCGATCTGCATACTGTAAAATGAGGGAATAACATTAGAAAAAAAACAGATACACAGGAAACCTGTGGTTGTAAGTGGATGATCATGTTCTCCCCTGGGTAGTGTCATGGGGCTATAGTTTTCACTAAAGGCAGAGAAACCTCTGAACTCTGGGGAACCTGAGCCAACTTTTTAAAGTTGACTCATCGCTAATTGCAGCACAGCCACAGCAAGGAAAAAAAAAAACCAAAACAAATAAACAACAAAACAAAACTCGCAGCAGAAAGATATGGTATTTCATAGAACACAAGAAAAATGTCATTGTATAGGAACAAATAAATACCAATCTGAGGTTGGACTGAGTGACTAAGAGACACAGGAGTGAGCTGCTGACAGATTAGAGTGATATTTCCAGGACCCACAGCCCAGTTTGACAGCAGATGGGAAAGCTGAAAGCTAATGACAGATAAGATAGATGCAGCTCTTGGTTTGTTAGCTGCTGTTTACATCATGTGAGAGACTGAAGTTCACAGCCAAGGATAAGCAGGAAAAAACCACTAGATATGGGGAAAAAAAAAAATACTTCATATGTGAGAAATTTACTTTAACAGATTTCTGTGATTGCTCTCTGCTCATTCAAAGTGGATAATCTGAGGTTTTTCCCTTGAAGAGCATTTTGCCAGAGGTCTAACACAATTCCCCTTCCCTCTCCCTCTAAAACGTTGCTCCTGGTGGCCATTATCATCAACTAAGCAGCAGGAAAATGAAGGGCATTAGACTTCTAAGGAGTCCAGGATGGGCAATTGCTGACTGATATAAACCCATCTTATGTCCCCAAGAGTCCCACTGAAAAACGTGCAAACTATGAATGATGTTAAGAATTAAAACTGGCACACTTTTGGTTTTGTCTTTTTTTTTCTTTTTTTTTTTTTCTTTAAGATTGTTGGATTCTATTGATTTCAAAAGTTTACAATTTCCTGGCATTTCTTAAAACTTGCTTTATGAAATGACGCAATGGGGAAAGTTGAATGAACATTGTACTGATAGACACAGCGTTGTCACTGACTTGGTAACGTCAAGGTCTGTGGAAAAGCAGTAGTAACATTACACCTAACATACTTCTGGGTTGGTTTTATAAGACATTTTGGTCATTGTATTGTAAAAGCATCCTTTAGAGAGAGTGCAACATCACCGCTCAGGGCAAGCCCTTTGAGGGGTTTTACTAGAGAAAAGGATTATCTGGCTGTTGCCTAAAATAGCTCAGAGACAAGTGGGAAGGGAAAGGTATCCCAGTAAGCTGTAGCGTTGTTGTAGGGCATAAGGATGATGGCCAGCCCAGAATATCACACTGACACTCCCAAACGTGCCTTCATAAAATGTTATAGCTGAGCTTTGGAGAGGAACAGAGCAGGTCAAGGTTTGCAGTAGGCTTCTGGGTTAGTACTTAGCTCAGAAACAAGAGTTCAAATGCCAATGTTAATTAGAAAAAAATGATCTAGAGGATACAAAACCAATTTGTTACATGTAACAAAGCATGAAAGATTTTTATGGAAAAAGTGGCCTGCACAAAGAATTCAGGACAGCATGTTTTGTTTTTCTTCCTCCCATGAGCTTCCAAAGCAGTATGTGGCTGTGCTCTTAGACATGACTTAGTTACTGTTGAAAATAAGAAATAAATCTGCCTTGAATATACTTTTCCAAATTTTCTTTCTTTAATTTTGGAAGTCTTCAAATAAAAAGTGCCTTGTAGAGAGACAGTGCACATTGTCCCTTGTGTTCCTACATCCATTCAATGCCTTGAAATTGGAAGTCTGCAGAGCAGTAGTTTCATGTATAATAAATATAAAATTCTCTAACACAGGCTGTCTACACAATGCTGACAGAACATGAATGTGAAATAACACTCAAGAGATCACTCAGAAATCAATAAACTCAATCAGCTAGGATCTTAACACTGTCTACAACAATAATACAGGGAAAGTGATGAACACTGCAAGGGTACGTGGTGATTTTAAAATGAAACCAGAAAAGATTCCCAAAATGTTTTCTTCAGGCGGGGGGAGGGAAGGTGAAAAACAAAAGAAGCCCAAACCAACCTGTCCGGGTTTTGGCTGGCATACAGTTAGTTTTCTTCTTAGTAGCTGGTACGGTGCTGTGTTTTGGATTTAGTATGAGAATCGTGTTGATAACACACTGATGTTTTAGTTGATGCTGAGTAGCGCTTACTCTAAATCAAGGACTTTTCAAGTTCCCCACGCTCTGCCAGTGAGCAGGTGCACGAGAAGCCAGGAGGGAGCAGAGCCAGGAGAGCTGACCCCAACTAGCCAAAGGGACATTCCACACCACAGAAGGTCATGCTGAGTACACAAAGCTGGGGGAAGAAGGAGAAAAGGTGTGTGGGGGGGTGTGGGTGTCATTCGGAGTTACAGTGTTTGTCTTCTCAAGTCACCGTGACACGTGCTGCAGCCCTGGGGATGGCTGAGCACCTGCCTGCCATGGGGAGTGGGGCTTTTGCTGTAACTATTAAACTGTCTTTATCTCAATCCATGAGGTTTCTCACTTTTCCGATTCTCCCCCCCCCCCCATCTCACCAAGGGGGGAGGGAGGGAGCAGCTGTGTGGGGCTCGGTTGCCGGCTGGGGTTAAACCACAACAGAACCCGATCCCAAACTACACGCCCCTTAGGAGCATGGACAGGGAGAGTATGGGGCTTGTCATCACAGACTGGCTTAAATGGTTTCTCACTCTGATCTGATAGTAGTCAGTCCTGAATGTTTCAGGAAGAGATAAACTGCTACAAGAAGACTTTTTTTTCCTAACTCAAAGAATTTATAACCTTCTAAGTAAGGATGGAGCAATGAAACTGAGAACAGACCTGCCAGCTTCAATCAGCTGGATTTGTCTTGTAGAAAACAAAAGAATAGACTCATTTTATCTAAGATGCCAACGTTTGAGAAAACAGAGATAAAAGCTGCAGGTTGATGGTATATGCTGATTTGAGAAGGCTACAACGAGTCAAAATTTAGAAGTAGGATTTGTTAATGAAAGTACTGAGCTTCCTTTGAATCACTAACCAACATCGTACCACCTTCAGTAGGAGCAGCATCTAACCAAAACTGCCCTTAAGAATTCTCAAAACCATTAGCTCTTCTGTACAACATGACAGAGTAACATCACAGAAAGCTAGTGCCCCAAAAGAAAATCCTGCAGCCCATGCTTCTGTGAAATGTTAAGAGATTGCACCACAATCCAGGGGAGCACTCGGAGCCTTTGTACTTAAAAAGGATTAACAGGAGTGAAACTGGGCAGGCAGCAATGGTTGAGGTGAATCAATAGCACTCCATGTACCCAAAGAATAGCATTAGGAACAGTGCAACAGGAGAGGGAATGAGGCAGCTGGAGACAGCTGGCAGCTGCTCCTAGGAGGGATGACAGGTAGGAGACAAATCTGTCCCCCTGGACCCTCGGGAACACCGGGCATGTCAATTTATAGCGAGGGATTTGAAGGACTGCCACAAAGCAGATCTTCATGCCACATGCATCAGCCCAGCTGTCTGTGTGCTACTTCATTCAAATACATTTTACATCAGCTTTGGGTCCTCCATCAGGACATGATGGAGCATCACGTGACACCCATCAGTGCCCCTCTTCTCCATTTTACATAAAAATAAGCTGCAGTATAGAAAGCAGGCACCTGCTACCACAGGAAGCCTATGAACCAACAGAGGTTCGAAGAGCCTCCCCAGCCTCCCATCCGTGTTGCCCAGTCCCCCATCTCCTGTTCTTTCCCCCTGTATCATCACACACTGCTGTATATAAAGTTTCCCCAATGCAGCTTACTTAAAGACAATCCCATCATTTACCAAATGAATAATTTTATGGAACAAGTCATAAGGAGCTTGCTGAGCTGGTAAAGTTACCAAGCAGCTCATTTTCGATTCCATATGTTCTTAATAAATGCATTTCCACACCAGTTGGTATTTGGTTGCTGCAATTCATTTGCAAACATGATTAAAAATTCAGTCAAGATTAATCTTTATTTTTCACTCAACTACCTTCAAACAAAATCACCTACAGCAATGTGTATGGTAATCAACCCAAGCAAAAAAAAAACTTAGAAATGGAAAAACCCACATGAGTAAAAGGTAAGGTTATTAAAATCTGAATTATTTCTTTCCTACAAAGTTTTGAGATAGTGCTCTTTAACTTTGGATATAGCAGTTTCTCTACATCTGCTCCACCTGATATGAATAAATAATTGACAGTTATTTGACAGCCCTTTAGAAACAGTGCATGAAATATATAAATACAATGTTACAGGATAATAGCAAGCCTCCATACAACAGACATGAAAGAGAATTTTCTTGCAATCTGTGTTGTAGAGACTCGACTGCATTTGAAATTACTTCAGGAAAATATTGGTACAGCCAAGTTACGTGCAGGAATACAAATCCACCGAGGAGCTAAAAGAAGAGCCACCAGGCAGAGGCAGCGCATGCAGCACCGGCAGTGTCGGCATGCCTGAGAGGGGTCGCGGAGCCCCTGCAGTGCCCACGGGGTCTCAGGGGTGCGCCGAGGCAGGAACAGGACCAGCGCTCTCGTGGTGATACACGCACGTTCTCAGAGCAATTACAACAGGCTGCGGCTTGCGTGGGAAGTTCTGGGCGGGTAGTTGGTGCCAAGGTGGCGACTGAGCTCCTCTCAGCACCCACCTCACTGCTTCCAAACGGCTTCTCAGGGCACATCACCGCCTGGAAGAAAGTGCCAGAGCTGTGCCCTTTGCTCCATACAGGTGGGTGGTAGAAACCACCAGGAGCAATGATATTGGGTTGCATTTGTTGATTACTTGTGCATTAGGTATGCAAATAACGCACTGAGCCCTGTGGCTATATTTGCTAAATGCAGCATTTCTCTGGTCTAAACACTCATGAAACTGGCACAGAAATCACAGCGCGGTGCTTGCTGCTGGGTCGTGGCTCTGGCCTGAGAAACCCTTTGAGTATCTCAGACAAAGAGAAATGCCCCGTAAGGGTGCTTGCTGTTCTGATGGCTGCGTTTCTTTTTTTAGCATGACATACCCAGATATACAGGAAAGGCAAAGGTGAAGGTGCAGGGTTTCATTCCCTCTTCTCTAGGTTCAGGAAGGTTTATCTACTTGATTCTTAAGGCCACTCCTAGACCTGACCGAGATTCTAGTTGCTTCCAGTCAGTTCCAATTTACATCACCTGTCTTTGACCCTACAACATTCGGGAAAAGCCTTTAAAAATATGTTTCTCACTGTGGGAGTGACAGGGAATCAAGCCTTTCTGGAGCTTTTCTCTTTTGTTTCAAGGGGAGTGCAGGCTGACTGACGGGATAAGTTGCTCAGATCAAAACACAGTGAAAATTAGAAAGCATAAGCACTTTCAATGCAAGTAGAGTCAGAGGTGCTTTTTTTAAACAGAATAATAAAATCAAGGAGGCTGCTCTGTATACCCACTATTATGAGCTGATCCAAAGCTAGAGCGCTAAACGCTTTTTTCCTAAAGCTGCCTGAAGAGGATCAGGGCACCCGTTTAAATACGAGTGGAGAGTGTCTGCAGATTCTCAGTGGAGTGTGGAAAAATACAGTGATGGGCAACGTGCGGCTCCGAGCCTGCAGCCCGTTCCGTTGGCTCGGCAGAAGATCAGGGCTCTGCCTTCCCTCTAGCACCGCGTGGCCCGCGCCTGCCTCGCTGGCGGAGGGGACGGGAGAGCCGTGCAGCCCACACGCCGCTCCCCGTGCCGCACCTCCACAGGGTGCTCCCAGCGGGGGAACCGTCGCCCGAATATTTACCGCAACCAAAACACACAGACATTTTGTTCCAGTCTGAACCCGCTGCTGCCAGGTGAGTTTTCCTGGCCAGATCCCATCCCCTCCCAGCTGTTCCACTGCATGAAGATGACTTTTTTCCTTTAAATCTCTCAGCATTACAACAAATTTGGATTTGACAGTTCTGTACTTTCCCTTCCCATCCCCCAACAGCAAACTTAAATAACGAGCATACAAGGTACAGGGAACTAATATGCAAAGTGACAGCTGTTCTAGTAACGTCTCTAACCCATTAACACTGGGAGGGCATTGAGGCAGCACAACAGGATGACCTTTGCTAAAAAGGTGGACTGGAAAAATGTGTTTCTTTTCTTTAGGATATGAATGGGGCATAACATTATTTCAGAAGTGATAAAGACCAGAGAGCTGTAGCATAAGGAAGATGAAATCTGACGCACTGACTTATTCAGGCTGGAATATCCTATTGATTCCCGCTTTCATCACAGACAGCCCATCTGTGTTCAGCTGAGTTTGGGTCAAAGGATCTGTAAGTATTCCATTATTTAGACAAGTTAACCTACTTAAACAAAAACATTATCAGCTATTGCAGGATGATTTGAAATGACATAAACCCTCTGAACACTAAACAAACAATGACAAAAAGCAGACACTGACGGTAATAAGTGTGCAGCATCAAAGGCTTTCAGCAGCATCCACCATTTACTTACAAGTTATTTGTTCCAGCATCTGTTAGTGTGTATAGGAACATATCATCAGGAATTGTTGCCTTGGGAGGTGGAAAAATACTACGTTTTAAATTTGCAAACCTCACAGTTTTGCAGCTGAGGGACAGACACTGGTATAATGCAGTTCAGTCTGCCAGTAATAGCCCAGGTTTTATTAGTTATTTCACAAAGACCCTTCAGAAAGAATCCATATACCCCATTGTGACCTGCAAACAAAAGGTTGAAATCACTGTTTTTTACAAAATCTTAGAAGGAAATGGAATTTTTATCTCCAGGGAAACTTTTGATTTCCAGGTTTGTTGTGTAGACTTATTCAAAGGAGAAGCACAAAAAAAAAAAAAAAAAAAAAAAAAAAAAAATTGAGAGAGAAATTTCTCAAAATTTGTTTCAGTATTATGTCAATTTAGACTTTTTTTTTTTCCCCCCCCAATATAGACTACTTTCCCATTGAAAATCAGGTCATTTAAAGAATTTACAATGCTGTGTTACAATATCTCGAAAACACTCCCTTTGATCTGGTCAACATGTTGGAGTAACCACAACAAAATAAATGAAGAAAAATAAAACAGGTCTGACAGATGCTAGAACAGCATCTCTCAGAATCTCCATCTCTGATCTACAAGGTAAAAACTACCTTTAAACATCCAGCTGAGCCAGCACCTGTAGAGAGGATGCATTTGTAGAAATACAAAAGCTTACAAAAGAGACCCAAAGCAGGACACCCAGAAACTTTACGTAAAGCCTACCTAAGAATAACACTTAGGAATCACAGAGCAAATATACATGGATGAGATACTGAGATTTGGGGTTTTGTGAAGAAATGGGCATTCAGAGAGAAACTAATTAAGGTTTTGCAGGGTTGAGATAAAAGTTTTGTCACTATTGAACCTTGGATATAAAAATGTAGAACGTGATAATGGCTTACTTTCATATAATAAAGAGCTTAAGATTCCTCCTAATTGACTAAGAAGAGCAATTAACCTTGTAGTGCATTTATATGTCAGGTTTGAAATATTTGTAAATTAGGTAATTAGGATGCCGTAGGTTTAATACATAGTTAAGTAAGCCTGGGTTTCCCAGGATTCTTGCAAATCCAGTCTTTAAGTTCAATGATACTATCATGGAAGTATGAGGCATGTATTAAGTTAGCCAGCAAAATAACACACGTAACCAATTAGTCCAGTTTACGAATGCATACGGATAGTTCAAAGACATAAAACAAAAACCACAAAAAGCTGATGTGGCATCTGCCTTTTGTGTCTATCAGGTTACAGAGGCAGCCAATGATCTGGATTTGCAGAGATTCTCTAGATAAAGTTGTATATTCTTTATTGCTATTTTTTTCCCAATTAACAGTATTTCCTATAATAAAAGTAAGTTCAAGGCAACAGAAGGAAAAGCTACTTAATAAGCCCAATTCTAGCTTTACCTTACTCTACCAAGGAAAAAATGGGCAGTTACAAACCCATCCAAACCTTCTCTGTAAGAGACCATCCTCCTGCTCTGGTCCAGAAAGCACACCGCTGCCGGCTATCCTCTCTCTGCCGTGCCAGAGTTGTCCTTTGCACAGTAAATATGCAGGGACACTAGGAAAAATTACACTGATCTTTCCCGGTCGTTTAATAGAACCTTGCTCAGGTAACGCACCTCAAAATAGCTCAATGGATGCAAGAAAATGATTTAAAGGCCATAGATTTAAAGGCCACAGGGGAACAGTTTTATCTGAATACCAGTCTTGATATTTCACTTAAACGTAATCGCTTAGTGCTTCACTGTGATAGCTAAGGTGACTTTTTTCCTCCCTTACCCAACTCAGTGAAATGGTCCCTCAGGTATTTTTATATTCCCAGGTGCCTTCATTAATTGTGTAATTCATGTGCTATTGTTTCTCCAGCATCATTGCTGGCATTTATGATTATGCAAAAAGCTTTGAGGAACTAGCTCTGCAGGTTGCTACAAACAACATGCAAAGCTACTGGAAGGAGTAAAGTTGACCACTCAGGGTTCTGTGGAGATTAACAATGCAGAAGGATGAGCAGAGCCTAAAAGAACTATTTTTAATTTGTGCAAAATAATTTGCAGTGCTTGTCCAGCTCTCTGCACGGTGACCTTGTGTTGTCCAAGTTAATGTGTCTTTGGAAAAAAACTCATGAAAATTAATAAGCCAAGCATATTGTTCAGGCCATGAGCATGGGTCAATATATGTCCCTTCCTGTGATATATGCAGGTTATGGTACATGATTGATTCTTGCTTATCATCATTGATTGGAAAACAGTCCTTCTACTTGGCAGCATATTCTCCTTGAGGCAGCAGTTACCTGCGGCCATTAGGCTGGAGGATGGAAGGGCTGGTAACCGTGAGGACCCAGGGAAGAGCAAACAGGAAGGCTCGTGTGGGCAGGGGGTTGAACTAGAAATAGTGACTGCAGGGGCCCTCTTCAAACACTAACACGGGTGTTACGGTGGTCTGCAGCAGACAACCCTGTCTCATGCTTTCTTATATAAATATGAATCAGCAAGAGCTCCAGATTTGCTACCAACTGGCAGCCACTCTTGCCTGCTGTTCCGTTCAGTCTGCTCTGCCTAGCGGAATACAAGCATTTTTATAGCGGTCCAAAAATGTGAATCTTCTCAGCAGGTTTCAATAACACTGGCTAGTTCAAACAGCCCATTTGTAAATATTTCAGCTCCTCTCCTCCACTGAGAACAGGAAATTAAATAATTTCCCTTCATGCCCTTCCACTACTTAAGTTTGCTCAGCTTCTTGGCTTTGTGCTAAATAAGTGCAGCTTTGTTTCTTCCTCCCCTTTTGCTTTCCGTTTCATTATTTAAAGCCCACTTCAACAGCATCAGCTCCCCATCTGCTGAGGGAAAGGCCAGGCAAACAGCATGTCCTTCTTAATACACAAATCCTCATGGCAGCTTAGGGTGAGGATTCAGCCACAGCCATTTAGCAAACAGGAATTCAGGAGTATCTTTTGAAGCTTCCATGCTCTGATTCCAATACAGATCAGGTCTTTTAACTATGTGGGGTGTTTGCGACTCCTCTTTCTTTCTGGCAACCTGCCCATCCTCATCTGCCCACATAGAAGTCCATCTGACAACCATCCTACTGCTGCGCCTCCTCAGACTCGGCAGCCTGAGCCACGCAGCGCCTGGTGGAGCAGCTCCCCATCCCCGCTGCCCAGCTCTGGTTCCTGCAGCAAACCCCACGGCCAGTCCCCTGCGCCGCTCGGTGCGAGCCCAGCTGGGCTTCTGGCTTCCACCCTGCCAGCCCCAAGGGGACTCCACACGCAGCCGCCGCCTCCGCATCTGCTCCTGGCACCTGGTGTGCTGCTGAGGTTTCTTGGCATAGGCACGCTGCTGAACACGGAGTGCCTGACTCTGCACCCACCCTTGTGCCACAGTGCTGGGGACCCCGGGGGAGGCACCCCCGGGGGAGCGCTGAAGGCAGATTGATGGAGCAGGCTAGTGCTGAGTGGGAACAGGTCAACCCTGCTGGGCTGGAGCCGGCTTCCTGCAGAAGCTGGGCAATGTTCCTGCACCACACTCAGCAGCACGTCCTTTATCATCTCATTGCTGTCCAGATTTTCTTCAGCAGCCCCCAGACAGCAGAGCTGAACAGAAGAAACGACCAGATCATTGCTTTCCTGACAAATGGATCGGTGGATAACTTTCTAACCATGGCAGAGTCACCGGTGTATTACAGACCGCCCCGTTACGTATGCCCTTACATTTTCTATGGTGCAGGGATGACATGCAGGAAAAATTATGACCAGCATTGTGCTGAATTTGTTTGTCCAGTATCCCTAGAAGTAGCCAGCTGAGGGAACTGAGCCAGGATTTTTTCCTCACCACCACCACCCAGCAGATCCTCAGCCCTTTGAGTTCCAGAAAATCCCATGAGATTAGGCAACCGGTTTCCCAGCTTTTGAACTGGCACTGCTGCAGAAGTAGAGTGAGAGAAGAGAAAAATCAACCCTAGAGGACTAGGTTTAGTTCAGAGAAGTGTCTCAGGATGAACAGACAAGAAAAGGAAAGGTCACTGCCACGAGCTGGCAGAGTACATCCAGCACCGCACCTAACAGCCGGGCTCCAGTACACGTGCTGTTCTACCAGAAAACCTATTAGCAGCCTGCAGAAGGAAGACATCCTCTCACTCTATCCACATAGAGGGTTAATGAGATTCCTTAATTAGGTACAATGGAGAGGAGAATTTGGAGTTTATATTTTAGCTCTGTGGTCAAACAAGGCCTTAATATCCTCAGGGCATTGTCTTTAATAAGAAACAGCAACGTGAATAAATCTACAAGCACAAAATCTGGCAGGGAGAACCCGGATCCAGCCGGCTTGGTAACTGCCATCAGAGAGAGACCGTTTCAATATGCAGCCAGAGTTTTGCCAGACTGGATGTTCTTTGCACCATTGTGAGTGCTGAATTTTATTTATTGGGCTCCATACACCGCAGCCTGGCTCTGGCTGTATCCAGGTGCCAGCAGAAAACTGCCGGATGCAGGAAACCTGGAGGAACGTCACCGGAGGGAACGTGATGGCCAAGAGATAGAAGCCATCCCACCCCCCCGGCTGGGGGACCCACAGTGCAGCTGAAGTGAACAGAAAGATGTGCACGCTTAGATACCTACTTGAATCAACGCAAAACACGCTCATACAGTGGGGTCCGCAGCCTTCCTCTGGACAGACGGCATGCGAGCTCGCTGGTAGAACGCCTTGTTTAATCTCCCAGTGTTTCACCCCTCGTTAGGAATGAGAAAGAGTCTTATTCACATATTTAAGAACACTGGTTTGAAAGAGCATTTTCAGCAGTTCAAAGTACATTCTCTGCTGTCTGAAAATCACTGGAGTTTCTAATTTTCCTTGACCTAGATCTTACACTGATGGCTCACAACCCACTTTCACAAGAAATGAGATCTGTGAGCGGTCAGCACCTCTGAGGGTTCGGGTGAGTCCTTAACCCTGTTGCCTTCGTCAGGTCTTGGGCTCCATCCTGCTCCTGAGGGAGGTAGATGGAGGGACACTCTACAATACAAAGGCAAAAGGACTTTCTTATGATACAACTGTGCAATAAAAAAAAAAAAAAAGAAAGGGCAGAGTATGATGTAGAAGGAAGCTGTGGGTTTGCCACAGCTTTTGGAAGTGGATTCAAAGACTTTATTCTTCAGAAGAGGATACGGGCCCCTAAGTAAGAAAGTGTTGCTGTAAGCTGTGGAGGGATCATGTCTTCATCCTTCCATGTTCTTACTGGTGTAGGACAAGAAGAATCTCAAACATGGTAAATCCTAAAAAACTAAAACCAGCCAGTTACCACAGATGTTCTCAAGCAAAGCCTGTTCCTACTTGACACGTAATAATGACTCTACTGAAGTTAATAAAGCTATACTTGCAGTGACTTGAAAGATCAAATCGTATTTTCCTCTCACATTCCTTAAACAGATGGACAGCTAAATGAAGCAAGTACTCCTAGAAAACTCCCAACAAGGGACTGCCTTTCTGGATTATGAAGATGAATATTCAGATGAGAGGTGTGTCATTTCTTAATTTTGTTTTTCTACTACAGTGGTAAGTCTGTACATCTCAGAGTGCCTGTGAAAGCAGAAGGAAGATCTGCCATTCCTCAAGAGCAGATGTGTAGGTTATTGTGACAGGTTGTCAGTAGAGGGGCTTGTTTTAGTAATACAAGAGCAATTCTGGGCAACCCTTGCATCATTTCTATGCTAATGTCTGACACTATTAGAAGAGAGACACCAAGTCCAGGGACCACGATGCGAATACTTTCAAATGCCAAGAGAAGTTGTTTTCTGCAGCCTGGCATCCAGCACTCGCATGCACTTGGAGGCTGATCCACAGCTGGATGGGTACTCGTTATTCAGCTCACACAGGGAAGCAACAGTTCCAAAGACATACCCAGAACATGGCACGTAAGGTTTCAGACCCTTTAAAATCTTGCTGCAGGCTGAAACCCACCTACTGCCCAGCCCTGCTCCAAGCTCACCGCCAGCCCCCTGTCAGAAGCATCCTTCTGCGGGAACGTTCACCTCAGTCTTCCAAATATTTCACATGCAGCCACAACATGACTTCTGCTTCCATCCCTATCATAAGGACTTGGGATGGAGAAGAGGACTTTTTCTCTGAATCTAAACAGCCGTGTGGGTAAAAGAGGTTTTGTTACCTCTGTGAGTTAGGCAGCTCTCCCCTGACGATACAGTCCTAAGCCTGAGCTTTTATGCTGCAGCAGCAATCTTAAGGAGGAAAAAAAAGGGGTTAAAATAGCTAATGCCCATCTTCTCTGTTAGCACAAGGGTGCGCATTAAAGCATATGTTGTTCTGCATGTTAATCCCTTAAAAAGCCTTTCTTTAAAAAGTGACTAATGAAGTCTTAACACTTTTTACTTGGCTCACATGAACAAATGAAGGAAAAGGGCAAACTAAATGAAGCTTTTATATCCTTTGACATCAATGCAACAGGAGTAACAGTGAAAAAGCTAAAGCACTTCCAAGGTGTATGGAGATGAACAAATCAGAATTTCAAAGAAGCTTAACAGCAAGACTGAAATGAAAGAGGTGGCCTGGGAAAATCACAGAGATGTTCTCCTCTAGATTTCTATCTGAAGGTTGGCACCAAGAGGGGAAGGTAATATACCAGAAAGTTACACAGTAGCAACTTTTTTTTATTGCTCATCCTGGTAACATATGCCAATGCAGTCTAACGGCAATTGTAAAATTAATTGTGGATCTACAAAACACCAATTTCCACTGTCCTGCATTTACTGCAGAATAACTGAAGTCTTAGGTGGTCTGTGGAGTCTTTCATTAGACAAGTCAAATCCTACGGAAAAGTTTGCATAATCTGCTTTGACTGGAAATTGAATTTGCTTCTGCCTCATTTTGCCTTATCTACTGAACAAAAAATTGAAAGCTTTACAATAATGGCACGTTAACAAACAAGTATTAGTTGTGGCATGAAATGCTTTTTATTTCTCCTTATTGGATTAATGGGGAAAAAAACCTCCAGAGTTTGACCTAAAATACAACAGCTAGTAACTCTGAACAACCACATTCTGCAATTAGAGTTAAAAATAAAAGCTACAAAATTACAATAAATCCCTATTCTGTCTATTGTAAAGGGGGAAAGGCATAAATCACCATTAGCTTTTGATAGTTAAACCGAGAAGAAATACTGAGCAGTTTTCCATTTGTTTTAATTGTATGATGACAGCATACCTATTATTTCTTTAACTGAAGTTTAGTGCAACTTTTGGTACAACAGAGAGGACAGAAGGTTTGGATGTTTCACAACAGACATCCTCCTGTTTCAAACTGCGCTTCAAATATTCTGGTTTTTATTTGGAATAATGCCTTAATGCCTGTAAACACCTCACGACAGAAAACAGATTATGAAAGTACATGTGCCCATTAATGTTAGAGAAATCCTCACTTTGGACCTTCATGTAACCTCCACAACACATAAATAACTTTTCTTATACATGGCCTTAGTAGACTGGCTGGATTATTGTATCTTAGGACACAAACCCTTGCCCAGGTCACTAGCCTGCAGACACCAGAAGTCACAAGTGACCACCCTGATGTCAGGGGGTGCACAGCCAAGCATTTGCAAAGTCTGAGCAGCTGTCTTCATACGGTTTTATACAGCAACAGAGGCATGTACAGGCAATGCTCACCTTAATAATTCAAATCAGACTTAACATCAGAAAAAAATGACAATCGCATCCTACTGGAAATTGAACCGTACAGAAAAATTGTAAATAGAGAAGAACAGGAAAAAAGGTTTTGTATTAACTCATGTTCTGTTACAATTAGGAGCATCCTTGTGAAAAAGAGAGGTACATGATACAAACTTGATTTCTAAACAAACCCCATATCCACCTGGGTCTACCTATTCTTTGCTCTCATTTGGGTTAGCACTACAAATTCTCCTTGAAGTTCACGTTTCTCCTTACTGACAGACAGCCTAGGGAACACAAAGCCAGCCTGACCACCCAACTGCCAGCATGGAAATAAAGATAAGTTTGAGTTCTTTAGTACGTTGCAGCGCTTAAATGATGATAAATGTTATGCTATAATACAGCATCTAGTTGAATGTAATTGCTTTGACTAAGTCTAGAAAGAAATTCATTTACTCCAAATCAAATTATTCTGAGGACTTTAGGGTACAATTTTAAACTATTGTTGAATTCAGTTGCTTAAATAACTATAGTGCCTCTATTAGTCTAGAGTGGGAGTATACTAACATTTAGCATACTGAGTGACTCAGTCCTGTAGCTGCTTCATTAATAGCTTTCAGCAAGGCAGCAGGAGTTACCAAGCATCTTAAACATAAAGCATTTGTTTAAGAAACTACTGCAGTTAGACGCATAGAAAAAAAAGTTTCGGCACAACCCATCCCAACAGATTTGCTGGATACATGATTTTTTGCTAACAGGTAAAATGTGATTCTTGAGCTAGTCACATACAGAGAATAATTTTTCTGGTTGACTGCAGATTCAGAGAATTTTATAGATAAATTTCCAATCAGGCCCATCAGTTAAAACCACCTGCTACAGGTATCTGCTTCAGACCCACGTCCCTGTGGCAACGTGTGATCTCACCACAGCATGGGACCAGTGTTGGTGGCAGTCAGGTTTTTGTATACACGAGAATGACACCATGCAAAAGCACCTTCCGTGTGTAGAAACAGGTTTGGGTATTCTGAATCAGAAAGTGTGAAAATATATTCCAAAGCCTTCATAAATAACAAGGGAAACTAAAAAACCCAACCAAAAAACAACACCTAAATCCAAAACCACCATCTCCTTGAGAACAAGTTATGTAAATTCTAAATGAGTCAGTATCTTAAGTAGGAAATTTAATCCTATATATGCCTCCTTTTAATATATATTATATATATGTGCACACCCATACATCATATATAAAGATTAGTCCCCTTAATAGGGGACTAGTAGCAGATTCGTAGAAAAAAAGACTCCAAAGGACTGTGACAAAATTAAATTCCTAGTAGTTTCCCAAAATGATGTGACCTAATGGGAAAAAAAACCCAAACCAACTCTGAAATGAGATGGCATACACAAAGCTGTCTCTGAAGCATCATTTATGTGATAAACCACAACTACAGTGTGGACAATTATTTCCTCTGCTCCTGTAAATGAATATCTGATAGCCTTGAGGGGTTTTCCAGTGCAGTTCATCAATTCTTATCATATTTAATTCAGATACTCTCAAGAGAACTGCAGGGGAAACTGGCAGTAACTCAGCAGATAATTCCCCAAAGAAACCTTCATCTCTCTCTTCTTAATTGCATGGCATATCAACGCTCGATGTTTTAAGGAGAATATACTGAGCTTTTGGCAAAACCATCATTCAGATGAATAAACATAGAAGGCCCAAAGATCTTAGGGTGTATTCTGACTTTTGGATAGCGAGGATCTCGCTGGCATGGGGTAACAAGTTATTGCTAATCCTCTTCTACCAGGAGCCTGCAACTAGCTGGCACCTCCACAACAGACAGTTGTAGAGGTGAGGTAGGGAGACACGTCCACAGGACATACAACGTTGCTGTCATGATTCCCAGATACTGTCTGCCATATTTACTTGCCAATTAAAGATTTTAAATGATTTATAGATTGTAACAGTATAAATTATTATAAATCAGATTGGAAGGGTCTAATTCTCATCCCTATAGCAGGAAATATACCCTGATACAGCATATACATAGATCAGAAGGAACAAAAAAATACCCTAAGTCTTCAGGATTTTTTGTGAACCAGATAACCTGAGCTTTTCTTCAGCTCTGACTGCCCTGGTTTCACTCTGCATTTGCTTCACCTCTAAGGAAGCAGACTGCTTTCTCATCATCTTGCAGGATGTCACAGTGGAGCCTGGCATGGGCACCAAGTGTCCGTGGATGCTAACAGGGAGCTAAAATAAATGAAAACCTCCTCACAGCAGTGGCTGCGCAGAGCAGCTGACAGACTGTACACTGAAATCAAGGGGATCACGAAGTGAAATGAATTCTAGCAAGGTCAAAAAGCATTAGCAAACTTCAGAGGAGCTCCTGTGCTTCCAGCGGCTAGCATCCATTCCTTCATCCCTGCTCCTTGGTGTGCCCATCACCCCTGGACAGGGTGCTTCTAGCTCTCAGCCTGTTTGAAGTTTCACAAATACTAACATGGCAAAGGTGAATAATAGCGCTGTTGTATTGGCTGTTTCACTGTACAAATGGGCTTTGAAAAACATTTATAGCTACTCTCTAGCCCCTAGCACCTCCTTCTTCTTCAATAACTCTCTGAAATGTAACTGTTTTAATTAAGGTCTCAGCCTCTGCTTCTTGCTTTCATCATGTCTCAGTCTGTTACTTAAAACTAAATCCTGTTCTTGTTCTACAAAGATCTATAGGCCCTAAAGGAAACTCTGTAATGATGAACGAAAAGCACTTAATACGGTATTTTCAATTAAATTAAAACTCCGAAATTTTTTTTTGGAAGAAAAAGAAGCATCAGTTAACAGTCTGTTACTGTAAATTAATCTTTTACACAGACATGAACTAAAAGGATGTGTTCTCTGAAGTGGAAGAAGCATATTCCTTACAAATTACAGTCCTATTGACTGTTACACAGCCAGGATTAAGCACTATAATTCAAGGAATATAAATATTTAGATTATTGGAAGAGCCTTAAGGTAGCCTGAACTCTTCCTTTATTTTGTGATGATACAATTCCTTTTCCAGGGAATCATTCTCCAGCTAAGATGCACTGTCACAGCCCAAGGAGGTGCTCACAGGGTCGACTGCGCATCTTTGCAGTCACTTGGGCGACACTCAAGAAGACACACTTGGTAGGCAGGACAAACGCTTGCAACACCCCACGCACAGAGCCCGGGCCTCGGTCCCTGAAAGAGCCACAACCACAGCCTGAGAGCACCCTCCCTCAGACCCGCAAGAGGTTCATCAAACCTGAAACGATCCACAGCAAACATCTGCTGCAACTGAGGATTTGCTGACAAACCTGTTTCCTCAGAAAGTTTCTGCACTACTCTGGGAGTATGTCAAGATCCCAAATTCCTCCCACTTTCTATCCGAGCACTTGCAAACGTTCTCATTACCGTTCCAAAGAGCTATCCTTTAATTGCTCTGACTTTCAAATATGAAGGTAGAAAAGGCATATTGCCACAAAGCTGTCTGGTAGTTTTCACAGATGCTTCTTGCCTTCTTACGAGGTAATTGGCATCACGAGCATGAGCTAGCATCGTGGTTTGTGGTCCAGGCAAGGAGATTACACTACATGTCGGCTTTTTCCTTGGGATCTGCTTGTCTACTGACTGACAGCCAAAAGAAGCATATTAAGGCTTTTTAAGTTCAAAAAATTGTGTAACAAGCTCTGGAGATTTCAGAAAGCTAACAACATTTTTATTAACCAATTTTTATTGCAGGCTAACATATTTCCTGAAGATTGTTTTTCTGGATGCACGTTTCCCTTTGCTCTCTTGATAAGTTGCCACCTCAAGAAATAAACCAAAGGGGAAAATGATGCACATTTTTTAAAAATAGAAAAAAAATGTCATTAAAGGTTGGAAGGCTACCCTGAATATTAAAATTTCTGCTATTCATATATGTTTCTCTCCAATATTGTAAGATTACTTGTAGGCAGGAACAGGCATCCATTTGATACCTGAACACTGGAAAACAACTGCACTCCAGCAAGACTTGATTAAAATATATAGCAGTGCAATGCCCTTCAACTGCAGGTGAAAGTAGATCAGAAACCAGCACAGGCTGAAAGGAATATTCAGAAAATACAAAATAATCAGCACGTTGTTGGTGAGGCAGTAAAACAACCGTGTGTGTGGCTCCTGGAAAGAAAAGGGGGAACACAGACAGTGACCTTGTAAAACGGGTGAGTTTTAAAGCAGCACCAACTGCCTGACACTGTTGTCTTTGTTGATACATTTGTTTCAGGCTACTTTCGGATATAATTGTGATTCATCTAACGAGTGGGGAGGGCTCCACTCTGCTGAGGAGTTTTGATTTTTAGGGAGGATGATGTGACCGAATAGCTCATGATCCGGTGTAACCAACCTGCGAGATCCAAGAAGGTGAGTTAGGGCTGTGGATTAACCGGGTCCATTGCACGTCATCTCTGAAACCAGATTATTCAAACCTTAAAAAAAGTCTTATTAAACCCTGGATTTTCTTATGGGCAAACAACGATCTTGTGCTAAAACCTGTCAGTTCACATGGACTAGCTTTGGGCCTTAGAAAGTTGGGACAGGACCAGCCAGAAAGCACTGCACATCGGTTTTTTACTGACACTTGGGACTCAGGTCAGGGAGTAACGATTTTGAAGGCTACGACTGGGACTTGTGGGGATGAGCAGGCAGGTAACCATCACTCCTTTCCACTACCCTGTCCTCATTTCAACCTCAGCAGCTGGCAATCCAATCCATTCTCATTTTACTTGGAGAAGAGAAAACTTTTTGCAGCTGGGGATGGTGTTGAGCTATTTTGTGTCAGTCTATGAACATCACTTCTACCAAAAAGAGTGAAAAGTACATAAACTTAAAGGATGAAGAGACTCCATAGTCATGATGATGCATTTTCTTTGATACCTGGGTAAGTGACCCAGTCCTGGCTGCATTTTAATTTTTAATGTGCTAGCTATATTAAAATCCTAAATAGACTCCTGTAAATCTATTTAGAAGCATAATGAAACAAAATTCAAGTTTGAATAGGGAATGCATTGATTTTCTATGTCAGAAATGAAGCAATTTAGTGTTTCTTTTACTCAAGGTGCTACTGTTCTGTGCCAGCACTAATTAAATTCTGTATGTGTTCTGAGCACAGAAATTATGTTGTCTCATAGTAAAGTAACTATATCAAATTGAGGGGTAGAGACATTAATGGCCTGATCAGTTGAATTAACATAAACCAGCAGTCCTTGCCATTGCACAAGTACATTTTTCATTAGAATTGACTTTTCTTGATTTCTTGTAAAAGTAGGCTACTAAACAGAGGGGATAGGAGGAGCTAGGTGTTTTGCCACTCTAGGTCATAGAATCAGGGACTGCAGAAAAACCGAAAATTGTTTGGACGTTTATTGGACAAAACGACCCTCAAGACCCTCTCCAAATTTTCACACATGTAGCTTTGCAATTATTTACCAGACTATCACCTCATCTGCAAAATGTTCCTGTATCACTCTGCAGGTACCTCTGGGTGGGACGAGGAGCTGATCGCAGTGGCTGGATCTCACCTAAGCCCGTAACAGCCAAGGGGATGTTTCCCAACCAAAGCCTTCGTGGCTTGCAGCCATACAAGCCAAGGAAACAGCACTCTTCAACTGCTAAACAAAGCAGGGATAAGACTTGGATCAAAGGCTTACAAGAAGCACCAAGGACCACCTAGGTAGCAGCAGGTCCTGTTGGCAGGACAGCAGAGACACTTCTTCCCTTTCCGTAGGCAGTGGCCAGGTCACCCCGCTGCTCAGGGAGACCAGCAGCTCTGCCCAGTACAATCCTTAGGCTTGTATTTCAGTGGCAGAGCTTTCCCAAGAAGTTCATCAAGCTGTACTTGTTTTCCTTTGCACGTGCAACTGATTGCATGCAGTCCTGCAAAACTAAAGTAGTTTCTCCTCCAAGAAAGGTGCAGACATTCTAAGGCTCTTTCCAACTGTGCTGCCACTGGCAAGGACCGCTGCATCGTTAACATTCACAACAGCAATGCCAGCTACATAGGAATTCTATATTGCAAGGTATCAAGTCAGTGTTCATAGTCACTTTTCAATTTCATTGAATTCATCAATTTGAAGAACATCTGCATTTGTTAGAATCTCCCAGCTGATACCCTCTAAATTAAAAAAATCAGTATGTAGGGTTATTTGCTAAAAGAAAGTGTTGGATTTAAACCACACCATTTCAAGACTATCTATTATTTTACTTAATGTATTAAAAAACAAAAATCCTGAGAAGGAAAGGAATTAGGGTTTGGATTCATTACTTCTCTTCCTGACTGAAGGTAAGAAAAATAATGAAAAGTGAGAATTTTCCACATCACAAACCAAAAGTTTCCAACTTGGTTTTACTTATAGCCTGTACTAATTCCCTTGAAGTGTGATCAAAAATATAGGATCATTTTCAATTCATTATGCATTAGTCTGTAGGTAAGAAACATTCTTGCCTCACCTTAGGCTAAATCTCTTCTTGGTCAGTGAAACCCATATGGCCCCTCTTTGCCTTTTGTCAAACGATGCCAAAAGGCCGAAGGAAGGAGCCATGGAGTGAAACCATGCCCTTGGGGCGAACACCTTGCTGGTGCTGGTCTCCTCATCGAGTTGAGATACACATAACATACCAAAGTAACCAGGAGAAAGGTGGTTATAGAGCATGTCTGTCTACCCTGCAAAGTGATTTTGTATAAAATTAAGGAAACGTACGTGCAAATGCAGTTTTCAACCCCTTCCCATCAGGTGAGCCCACTTCATCCCTGCTATAAAGTAGATGCTGTGGCTGTAACTTCTGGTGAGTCTGACTTGCCTTGCCAGGGGTCCCAGGCAACGGTGGGGCAGCCAGGGCTGCCAGGGGTCCAGGACTGCCCTCTCAGGGGCACAGCACAAGGTGGGCAGACCTAGGCCAGGCCGGACATTCTGACTCTGC
>JAVJGJ010000001.1:97357722-97405920 GCA_035590215.1 Microhierax caerulescens
AGGTGAGCCCACTTCATCCCTGCTATAAACTAGATGCTGTGGCTGTAACGTCTGGTGAGTCTGACGTGCCTTGCCAGGGGTCCCAGGCAACGGTGGGGCAGCCAGGGGTCCAGGACTGCCCTCTCAGGGGCACAGCACAAGGTGGGCAGACCTAGGCCAGGCCGTACATTCTGACTCTGCAAAACCTTCCAAAAACATTTTTTCAGCTCTTGCTTTCAGTGGGAAATCGAGGTTAGCTAACAAACATGAACCAACATTTTTTGTTTCAAAGGCCAAGTCTACTATAACAATTTACTTTGGACAACTTGAACCTGTGCCTCAGTTTACCCATATGTAAAACTCAAGGCATATCTAACCTGCAAGGCTCTGCCAACTCTTAAAATTAATGTACTGCTTTAACGTGTTCCTTGATCAAAATTAACTCTAGATGTGCGTGTGGCAACAGCTCGTTAGGAAATCCTGTTGAGATTTATGGGAACAGGCAAGCCCAATGCTTCGGGCTGGCACGCGAACGGAGCTAACGTCACACAACCGAGGCTCATCAGACAGATGGGCTCTGCCAGCAGCAATGTGTCTCAGCTGTCAGACATCCTGAACTTTCCAGCCACCTACACAACACACAGCCACACATGTGAACACCCAGAGAAATTAATATGGATATTAGACTTCACCATTCATTATCCTGTCATCGTTTTAAAGCCCAGTTTTGAAGTGATAGGACACATCACAGCTTTTTAATTACCACTTGCCCCAGCTACTGCAATCATAGACCCATAAAGGAAGCCCAGCACAAATTGTTTTTTGCTAATAAATATCAGTCAGGGATAAATAATGGACCAGAGCTCTTTCACCTTTTTATTAATCTATGATATTTGCTGTAAAAGTCTTGATGAAAGGAGCTCTGCCCTTACAAGCAATGAGGTGCGAAGGAATACAGCAAGTGCTTTGGATCTGCTGGGATTAGAACTTCCAGCAGCGGCTGATAGGGTATCTTAATTCCTAAGTGGGGAGACACGGAACGTGCCCCACTGCCAGCCTCTGCAGTATCCATCAACATTTTATTTATTATTCTAACTTTTGTAAGGTTCACTTCAAATCCTGAAAGGTAGGAATCGGGGGGTACATTAGGCTTGGGTGGGGAGGAGGGGAACACGGTTGTAACTCCAGCCCGTGGTACTGGGCTTTGAGAATGGGGCAGCCATTGCGCATCAGCACACCCGCGTGTACGGCAGGTTAAACTTCCGCAGTGTCGTGTTAGAGCACATTTTACTGAAAAAGAAAAAAACCCAGTTGTTTGCTCAGCTACTGTTACTCTGAACAAATGGATGATTTGCCTCCTGACCAACATTAAAATCCAGGCATGCAGTAAGCGGTGGCATTTGTGGGAACAGAAGACGGGCTGTAGGCAACAGGTCTGCAAACCCCTTCACGCTCATCTGTGAGGCAGTTAACGAGCTCTTCTCTTAGAACAGGGGATTTCCACGGTTTGGTATGTGCCGGCTTTATCATCTTTATATTTAAAGTCCTTATACACTTTGCTATGCCTTCGTTGTCGCCCACAGCCCTGTCTCGCAGCCTTGCTGAAAGAACTAGTTTGAGATCAATTCCTTAAGAAGGCATTGCATAAAAGCTGGGGTTTGATGTCTAGAGATGGAGCAGTCCCGGACACTGACACCTGCAAAGGTCCCGATTTTACAGAATATTCTCTTTTCCATGTTCAGAACAACACTGGAATCTTGTCAACCAAAGGGAGCTACAAGCAGCCATGGAAGGCTACAAGGCAAACGGAACCACTACATCACGAGTAAGGGCTCCGTTCTCCGGCAAAAGGACAAGGATGGAGCCTGAGCTGTGAATTAGGGCTAAAAGATATACGAGTGTGCTTGTCAGA
Source organism: Microhierax caerulescens (assembly GCA_035590215.1). NCBI lineage: Eukaryota > Metazoa > Chordata > Aves > Falconiformes > Falconidae > Microhierax > Microhierax caerulescens. The sequence goes on from JAVJGJ010000001.1 coordinate 97,359,614, forward strand.
ATAGCAAAAAGAATTGAAGAATGAAATGGTAATCAATACCTGGTTTTATATAAGGATTCCACAAAATAACTGCTTTATGGAAATGGTTCTCATCTCCCTTTAACCCTTAAAACCTTCAGGAGGCTACATTCACACTGCTCACATTTCATTCTGACACCTATATTTCACCCCCATCCCACAAAGGAGTGCAAGGTTTCCTTTTTCCTTTTTAACCCTTTTAACCTTCCTCAACACTCCATAAAATTAAACTGCATGGAGAACCCCCCTGCAGATGCTAAATTAACTGAGGGTTAAACTTTCTTTAATCCTTCTCCTTTTCCTTTCTGGGTTTCTTCACTTCTTAAAAAAGTCCTTGAAAGTTCTCTGTCTTGATGAGGATATAATTACATCTCAGTCTAGAGGCAGTCACAGCTCGTGGCATTTTCTGACTTGCAGGAGAGGACTTTGGTCCTCCAAGCAGCACATTCCCCTCCTGTCTCATCCTAGGAACAACCTTGAAATTTTTTAACTCCAGAATTAGAATTCTGAACTTGCTTCAGAGTGCCTCGAAAAAGCTGCATGTGAAATAGCTGTTTCCTGTCAGGCTCCTAAAATCCCTAGCAGTTAAACATAATTTTTTTAAAGGCTTTACTTGCTATCAAAGTACCTGAATCCTGTGTATTTTACAAGATAATGAGCTAGTTTTTGAGGAGAAAATGTAGCTGTTAGGAATATTAACTGAAGTTATTCTTACTGCAGGAGTGTGTGTAGGGTGTGTGTGTAAAAATCCTGCTTTAATGTCTAGTCTTGGAGTAAGTCCCAGAAGAGATTGATTCAATTTCCATTCATTATGAGACCAAAACTTAAAATTACTCTGATGTATAGACGCTATTCCCAGCATCTTTCAAGCAGCAGAGATTAGTGATGTGTGGAAGGGCCTACGATAACTAGTAATAAAGACCCTTCAAATTATGGTGCAATGTGTATTAATGGAAAGCTTAAGGATTGGGTTTGTGTTGCAATACGGACTCTGTAATTGACAGTTTTCATTAAGAAGTCTCCAAACCACAAATCTGAAACCTACAACTGCTCATCCCTTTTATATGAAAGGGTATTTAGAAGTAACTCTAGATTATCATTCCTGGTTTGTGTTGCCTTGGGAACTAAAGCACAAGTTTCGAATTTAAAAAAAAAAAAAAAAAAAGACTATAATGTAAAATATATTTTCAATATAATACTTAAGGGAAACTAGAACATTTACACATCATCTGATTTCATATTTGCCTTAGAGGTCCTCCTCTATCCCTGACCTATGTGTATAAATAATTCTGTTGAGGCGAGTTCTATAAACTGAAGGAACTATATTGACTGTGATATCATCTACCCTTTCTGTTACACAGCAAGGAACTACCTCTGCTCTTCAGCCACAAAGAGACAAAAACCAAACCTCTTGAAAACCTTTCATGAAACTCATCTTGCTGCATTGTGAAATTATGGTTGTATGTGGAAAATCTCACTATGAATGGGTATCTGCAAGCAGCCACAGAGATACATCTCAGGCTTAGGAAGCACCAGTCCGCCCTGAGCACCAGGTTCACTGAGCTGAATACCTGCCACGGGGAGCTGTAAAACCAGAGCACAGAGGAGCATATACAGAAATGCACAGCAAATTACCAACAGTGCTAAATCAAATCCCAGACTGAACAGCTCCTAGTGCTTCCTTGTGATTTAGTTCACCAAGAGCCATTTGCACCAATTGACAGAGGCTTCAGCAGGAAAGTCCTGCTTTCAACCTGAACCACCTTGAAGATTTCAAAGATAAGAGGTGAGGATGTACAGGCTTAAATTTGTTTCATTCCTAATGAGATCAGCCCTAGGAAGGATGGTTCAGGTGGATTCAGGAACCCATCCCAATCCCTGCCTTGTACAACACAATTCAGCTTCTGCAGGATCTGCTCCTTCTCGTGTGAGAAACGGTGCTTATGAAGAGCCCAGCACCTCACTGGTGCAGAAATAAGTCAGGAATTTAGGTGAAAACTCTCCAATATATTTTGTATCCATCTCGAAGGTTAAAAATAGGCAAAATGAAATTTCAACATTTTGCAGTAATGTAAATTTTACAGCATTTTGCTGTTTTGATGATTCTTGAATACTTTAAAAGCATTCTTTAAAGTAGTTTAGCTGCAACAGTTCAACACAGTTATTTCATTTTCATATTATATATGTATTTGTAAATTATTTTGTTTGAACTGAAGACTGAATAAACCTGTGATCTTGAGAATTTATTGAAAAAACCCTCATTCTGTAGGCTCTAATAAGGAGAGCAGATCTCCTCTAAAGGGCTGTATTTGTCAAATATCAACCATATATCAAATGGAGGAAAGTTTTTTTTATTTGAACCAGGGTTTAGCCACTTAAACGTAAAGAAGCAGCCTGAAATTTTCAGAAGTGTCAAACAGCTGTTCCAGAATCAGAGCACTGCACAAACTCTGTGGCTTTATTGGTTTTATCAGGTGCCTTTTGGAGGGGAAGGGGGGAAGGGACTGAAAGATAGTATTTTATTTTTCCTAAAACAGAAATATATTTTGATTCTATGTAATGAATAAATTCAATTTGTTGTTAAAAAGAAGTAAACAACAGCCTTGACTTCAGTGTAAAAGGCATTCAGAGGAAATAACCATCTCGATAACAGTTCAGCACTCGGGTTTGCCCTTGCTTGCGGGGGACACTGCACTTCTGCACAAAAGCCCCGAGGCAACAAACACAGAAACAAACGATGCAAATGGAGTGGTGGGGCGAGACAGTTGTCATCTTTATTTTCCTGCAGCTCTTTCATTTTCCAGTTCAGAGACATTTTTGTTAATGACTTGAAAAGTCATTATTCTTTGCAGTTTGCAGAAGGTTGATCTAGAAGTTAAACCCCCTAATTTACAAGTAGCATAGATCTGATCCCGAAGAACGCCAGGAGAAAAGGAGAGAAGAAGCCCCAGGATTTTTGCATAGCAAAATATCAGTGTAAGCTTTCCCCAACAACAAAGAGAACAATAATCAGGTATGACCAAAATAATTTTCCTAGTTTAAATTTGTAGAGTTTTAATAACTAAAGAAATAAAATATTTTATATGGTGATCAACCTATGGACTATATATATCAAATAGCGTGTTAACATCATACTGAAGATGCATTTTCAGCTCTGTTCATGCATCAGACTATCAGTGAGTTAGCTTCCTTGAGACAGAATGAAAGTCATGACTCAATTGACTAATTACATGCGTGCACATGTATTTTAAGAAGTTTTCTGGTGTTGACTAATTTTGCACTTTGCTTGTTTCACAGATACTTTCGTGGCACAGCCCTGATGAGTCTTTTTGCTCAAGATTCTGAATTTCTAACAAACATTATTGTAATTGTTGTGGATAACAGACATCATTGAGCCCAGCTAACTCCCTTCCCCTGACTATCCTGCCAAAATGCAAAGTGCTTTAAGGGGTAAGTCGTAGGAGGAAACATCATTGCAGTCCTGTGTGATTTACAAGAATGTCAGGGCACATTATAGCTGGTATTTACTTCCATGCTAATTTATTTTGAGTGATAAAACACCTGTCCTGTCTATTAGTGCCACACAGAATTAATTGTCAGTATTACTTGACCAAAGGAAGATAAAAATTTTGCAGAAAGGCAGAAGGTAGTGGTGCTGCAGAAGCCTAGCCGAGTTTTTAAAGGATTCTGAAGCTGTACGGCACCACGGCACACTTTCAGCTAAGCTGCCATTTGTGAAGGGTTAGTGAATGATCACTGTATTGTTATTAACCTTAAGAAAAAGTTTCTACAGACAGAAGGAACTAGGTCTAGTAAGAAGGTCTCTTCAGGTACTGCACTCCAAGGCACGCAGCTGCTATGAGCATGTTACAGGCATTAATTAGGATTTATTCACGGAGAGTCACAAGCACATCGCCAACCCAAACCCAAGAGGTTTATCAATGGTTAATTTTTAAAGTCCAGCTACAATGGATTAAATTTCCTTTTATAACTCAAACTTTAAATACAAGTGTGGTAAAAACCTCACCGTTTTCTGGCTTTATTTTAGTCCTGATAATACTTTCAATTCAACAACCCTTATAGAGTGTTTATAAAGTTCTTAGATTTTTATTTGAGATCGAGAAAATTGTAGCTTTGCTGGCTAACATTCATTTAAGGAAGTAAGTCTGTTTAACTTGAAACTCAGCAGGGCATAAACTGAGGGGGGGGGAAACATAGTTAATGAAAAATCTACTTTCAATCCGAGAGTTCAAACTTTGTTGCATCCAAAAAAAGAGATATCCCCTCAGTTATTTAAGTAACCATCATGATTAAAACCACTCAGATGACCAAAATCTTGTTTTACTTATCTATCACAGCATCTGGCATAGGACGCAGACACCCCAGACATGACATTCCCAAATGACATGAGCACGTGCTTTGGGCTACAATGCCCCAAACCAGACGTAGTCATCCTTAAACCTATAACACACGTGCTCCCTCGAACTTCTACAGTGTGTCATACCTGCCTACATCCCCTATGCCCAACTCCCTCTAAAGCATCACAAAGGAAATGTAAGTCTGTTGTAAAGCCTTAGAAATTTATACAAATTCAAGAATGGGTCTGTAAAAGAACGCACGGTAAGGGCTGTACAAAACCTCCTCTTTTCATCGGAAGTTCAAATAAGAAACTTCCTCTGTCTCATTAAATCAGGAGGCAGAATGTCAGTGTTTGACTCTGAAAGGTTTATTACTCTAAACTCTATTGATTAATAGTAAAACACTGCATTTCTTAATTTACAAGCAAGTAAATCAGTTCCTAAGCTATTACAGAACACTACAAGAGCCTAGCAGATGTGGGAAGTCTCTGGGACGTCTGCAGAAGGGAGAAGGTTGCCCACTGTCATTTAAGTTTTCCTGTGGGTATTTTTCCTGATTACCAGGACCTCTCTGATTGACAGAAATCCCTGGTTAAACACCAGTTGCTATTTCTACCACATTAGCTGTTCCCTCCTCACAAATTTGGGAGTTTTTCCAACTCATTTCCCAAATCAATTTGTTCAGATTCCACCCAGCCCTCCCTTAGTTTCAGCTGGTCTAAGTAGGAAAGGGAGATACTCCTGCTCCTCCGCAGGTCTGCCTCGCTGCCGATGCCTTGAGAGCATCTAGGGCCAGTTCTTTAGCAAATGTATCCCCTCTTTTCACCTATCTACCCAAACCGCAGTCAAACATCTAACAGGGTTGGGGTACTTTTTGGGGGGTGGAGTGGGAAGGGGGGGTGAGAAAAATGTGCACTCCCTATACAGTTCTAACAATATATTTGCAATTCATATAGCCAGTTAGATTTTTAGGGTTAATTCATCACAGGGTTTTTGCTGATTGGCATCAAGTCCTACCGCACAATGCCTCAAGTGGAAACATTATCAACCCTACTCTTCACAAGAACTGTAAAACAAGACTAGAGACACGAGATCCAATGAAGTCAATGAGAGAGACTCTCTTAATTTCAACAGCATTAGATTGAATCCCAAGCAAAGATAAAGGATTAAATATTTAATGCCATGAGGTCATTTTTTCTGTATTTACTTACTTCAGCCCCAGAGGGAGCAATTTGTATCAGTGTGGTATTGTACATCTACAGATTCCACCTGAGAAAGTGATTTTAAAAAGAACTGTCCCAGTTCCAGTATGAAGTAGGAGCCAAATATCTGTTTGCAGATTTACTAACGCTATGATGACAAAAATAAAAATGCGTTGCCTGTAAAGCAAAGCTAAATAAGCAGTATCAGGATGGCGACAGACAACGGAATTAAAAATGTTCATCTTTTAATAATGACATGCATTGCTCATAAGGAGATCATTTTTCCAGCACAGTCTAACACAATTACTCCACGTAATCATTGTTATAGTTTGCCTACTGTATCAAAATTTAATGCCATGCTCTAAAAAACATCATCTTACAAGAAAACCTGCAATCAGTCTGAATAAGCTTCGCACGAAGATGCATTTTTTTCCAGCTTTAGTGGATTTTCAAGCAACTAGAAATCTGTATTTTTCAATCAAATGTAACGTTATATCTCAAGGAGTTAAGGGAGAGTCTTTGCAGAGCTACTGGCTTGTTGTGCATGATGGAAAGATACTGCTTCAGCAGGATGTGATGGTGCCCACTATTCGTGCTGAAAATAAGTGGGTGTTAATATCTGTAAGTCCATTGCATTTTTGGCAGGCCAGAGACTTTGAGGTGGAAGTTAGCCTAAATAAGAGTCGGTGAGGTATCAAGCCACTTCGTGCCCTGTGTCAAACTATGAATTGCTCCACTGAGCACGTCTGAACACAGCTTTAGTTAACGTGAGCAGGTTTTAATAACCGGGAAGACCAAAGTGGTCATCATCAAACATGGAAAGCAATAATACTCATCGGAGATCAAAGAGGTGAAACATCAGTTCACAAGTTGCTCTCTTATAATCTTTTCTTGGAAATTACTAAATGCTTTGGTATAAGGTTAGAAAGAAGTCCTACTGATTTATTATTTAAAACAAAGAATATTAAATACCAAGATTAATTCTTAATTAAACTTTTATGGTGCTAAATCAAGCATCCAGACTCTAGGAAATTTCAAACCCTGAGTTTTCTTCAGTTGTATTAACTCAGCTACATGAACACTGTATTTATGGATGTCCTAAACACTTAGTATTAGGGAGTCTGAATGTCTTAATATAGAAATGAGACAATGAACTGCTTTGTTACCTAACCATGCTACCCAAACTCTGAGGACCTCCTTCCTAAGCTCTTTGCAATCACAATCTGCACCAGATCCAAGTCCTTTTACCACACTCACTTCATGGATGTCTCCCCTTTGCCACTGACTGGGGCAGCAAGGATGTTATAAAATATAATGTATCAGCCTGTTTAACACAGGAAGCATTTGTTAAAGAAAACAAACAAAACCACAAACACAAGCTGACAGGCTTCCCACACAGCTTGAGCTACACATTTGTCTTCCCCCCCCCCCCCCTTTTTCTTTTTTTCTTTAATCTAAAATTTCTGGAGAGCCCACAGAGACATCTTGTGCCTGGATAACATATAGCAGTCATCAGTACAAAAGAGGGGCCACGGTCCTTCTTCCTCTTTGCGCCAATCCTCTTGGGACACCAGGGACACAGACAGCTGGCACTCACCAGCACCATGCTTGGGAGCGGGGGTTATCGTCTCCCTCGTCTTTAGATGGATTGAAAGAAGTTGGTGATAGACCTGCTCTTGTGAACCCAGACTGGCCACAGAAGCACCCAGTCTTTTTTCATCACGTAGTGTCTACTGATATTTTTGAGTCATCTTGTCTTATTCATTAAAACGTTTTATCTCGTAGCTCCTGGTAGGCATTGATTCTTGAATCAAACATCACTGTGCTACCCACTGATAACTGCACTGCAGCAAGGAAACCTTGGGACGATATTACTGAGCTTTGAAACCAAAAGCTCAGATTCCTATCTGAGTGCTCTTTTTCTGGTGGGAATTCTTGGGTTTAGTTACAAAACAGGAGTTAAATTCTGGCAGTATTTGAGCCAGAATTTAAATTTCAGGTCGTGACAGTGAGATGAAGTACAGGTGTTGGGAGCTGACGGGAGCACCCTGAGGGTGCTTGAGCCGTAGGTGGCAAGAGGGGCTGTGGGCTACCTCAGGGAGGGCACAGCCGGGCAGGTTGTCTCCTCTTAAACTAATTCCTCAGAGCATGAAAAATTTCCCCATTTCCCAACGTTATATACCTGTCTCCCACTCGAAACTAGATACTATTCTGTAGAATTGATATTAATTGGAAATTCAGGGTCAAATGATGCTGTCACATATTTTCAAGCAGCCCTGTAGAAGATGGCCCGATTCCACCTGAAATCCGCTGTTACTCTAGGGTGCTCGGCTGCAGCACTGGCGTAACTACCTTTGCCTGAGAGCATAAAGAAAGGAAGGTCTGCAGGGAGGGGTGCAGGGTGCAACACAGCCCGAGACTTCTCCACCCCGAGGGCTACAGAGCGCAACGGGGGGGACTTGGCCTCGAGGACAGAGCAGCTGCCCGCTGGCATCGCCCGCCCGCGAGAGCATGCTCCGCGCGGGGCAGCAGCGCCTGGCTTCTCAGAGGACTTGCACCTCCAAGCGTGCCGGTTCCTAGAGGACTCCCGAAGTACACCAGCTGTTGGGGCAGGCACCAGCACTCCGTGCAGCCTCTGACTACTCTGTTTGCCTTAGAATTTTTTTTTGTCGTTGTTTTTTTTTGGGGGGGGTTAAAGGATCCAACCTCACCTGGAACAGGGTAAAGACAACTGCTTGGACACCCTGAGCTCTGGGTTAGGTCAGGCTCCCCAGCAGAGGGGCAATACAAGAGTTCTGGCTGCCCTCCTACCAAGGGGCCCCTGGAGCTGCCCCTCCTGGTGCAGCTGATTAAACAGCCGTTGTAACTGTTTTCACGAAGCACAGTTTTCTCCCTGGTTCCTTATTTACTCCATGCCCATATTAGCAGCAGATTATCACACCCTCTCTCCAACTGTATGTTATTCACTCCCTGGCCAGTCAAGCTAAGCTATGTTCATTGCTCCTTCAGCACCTGAATACCCACTCTGAGGAAACAATCAGATTCACAGGATATTTTGGGTCCTTCAGGTCCTGCCAGCATCTAGAGAACCCACATGAGGTGCCTATTTATCCTAAAGTAACCGAGCAGATCATACTGTACCCCAAAGCATCCCAGTCTGGATAGTCCACGTAAGATCCAGTGGAGGGGGCAGGAAGGTTTGTGTGCATGTAGTACAATTCAGGAATACTTCCCGAGAGAGCTCTCCCGATGCCATTTGTAAAGTTGATCAACAAAGTTTTGCTGTTGTTTGCTTAACCAGTAACTGTGAACCCAAACTGACCAGTGGAGATGTGGCTCACAGTGTGCATCAGCAGCCCAGTGCAAGAGCGGCCGTCACACCGCCTCCCTTATTTCATGGCAATGTCGTGCCAAGGCTCAGAGAAGCTATTTTTGTGCTCAGTGTTACTGCTACACAAGATGATAATTAAGAGAAGTATGCACCGAACTGGAAGGAAATGTATAAGAAGCTCTGAGAAAGTACCCCTGAAGCTATACGAGTAATGAAAATGAAGTTCTGTTACTCAGAGCCAAAAAAGTGAGGTCACGAAAGGTGAGGTGGCACAGAATTTACTTATCCCCCATCACAGGAGGCTCCTTAAGATTATCACTGGCTCAAAGGTACACTAATCTTTCAGAGATGAGAGAGGAATGAGAGTAACTGATTTTTAAAGGTAGACGCATGAAGTAATTGTAAGTTTGGACAAGAAAATGCCCCACGTGCTCTCCCTCTCTCTTCTGAAAAGGAAAAGAAAAATATTAGCCTCTAGACTGAATGGGGATTGTGACAATTTCAGAATGGTTCTTGACCTGTCCTGTAAAAAGTAGATGACTTGCCAGAGAAAAAGCAGGGGAGAAGGTGGATAATAATGTCAGAGAGTTCCAACCTGGCAACTTGTGACAATGCAGCCAGCATTCAGGAGAGTAGTAATTCTTAAGATGTAAAAAACACACCACCACACACAGAGAGAAAAAACCAAAAACCAAAAAACCCACCCGCCAACCCCCATAAATTTGAAAATGTTTGCATAGTTGATATTTTAAACAGCTGCAGAAGACAACAGGTTTAATTCCCATCTGTGTAACAACCTTCTTTGTAAAACCTTGGACAAATAAAATAAATTTCTTTGCACTTCAGTCTCAAACTTCTGAAATAGGCACAGTGATATTTACATTTCTGCACTCCAACCAAAAGCTCTTCAGAATGGAAACTGTCTTCCAACCACCAGTCAATGGAGCAGATAAAAACACCTGCCAATCTGTTTAGCTGGTGACTCTTCCAGAGCACCACGTGTTGAGCTGTTGCAGCCTTTGGTTAGAGGACATGGGTCAGCTTTGCACCTTGAACGGCGACTGAAGAGCTGACCTCAGCAGCTCCTGAAGAGTCCCCTGGGGTACCACACAGGTATAGTCCCCTCTCATGGAAGGGGCAGGATAGACCTGGCAGAAAGAACCATAGCTGAGACATCTCTACATCCCAGCTGGCTGCTAGAGCAGGCCAGCGCCACTCAGACAGAGCAACCACTGGACTAGACTGGAGGGTACCACCATCCTGCATCAAACACCTTAAGAAAAAAAACAAAACAAAACCCAACCCAAACCACCACTGTAGAGGAATGAAGCTGGGTTAATTAGCATTGATGATGTACAGCTCTGGGCTGGCTGATGTAGACAAGGTGCAGGTGTGGCTGGTTCTGTTAAGGGGTTGGGCAGCCAACGAAGAAACCAAGAGAGGAAGAAGCAAGAGAAGAGAATGTGTTCCCTGAGTGGGGAGAGACTATAGGAGAAGGCAGCAGAGGGACTGGCATGAAGAGTGTGCTGGTATGTGATGGTAGAAGACCTTGTTGCAGCCAGCTGGTTTGCAGAGTGCTGCGACACACCATCACCTGCAAAAACCAACCAACCCAAACAATATTTCTCAACCAGTTCTACCAGTGGAGAGCACCAACGGATGCTGTTTGCGCTGAAGATGTATCTGTCCAATACCATTCATCTCCTTTTCAGCAAGGAGACAGTCAAATTCTTTTGTTATATACATCTTCATCCAGACTCCTTTAGTCTGCGTGATTTCAGTGGCCAGGCACCTGCTTTGGCTAATGTTTTTTTCTATCCATAATGGATATTCACAATGGAAATTTATGTCTTCCTGTCAGTAGGTAAATAGGTTGCTTTTGTGGATTGTAAGTTGAGCACTCTATAACACTTTCCAGCAAAATGTATTCATTACTAACCAATAATAAAAAAAAAATCTGTGAAACAGCCAAACAGGCACAAAAGGAAAACTATTTATTTTTAAACTTACTTATTTCCACACTTGCATGCTATTTACACATACACATTTTTATTAGGCTTAAATGTCTCCTAGGATATTTCTGTGTCTGCTATAATGACTTCAGCATAGGAAATTTGGAAAGACATTGAAGTGTTATTCTGGTTCCTTCATATTTTACACAGGAGGGAAATTGTTATGCAGAATGCAATGCTGCGGACTTTACCTCACGATGGAGTTATTCCTGATGTACAAAACAGAAATCCACTGAGATTATGCTGATGTTGTTTGTATAAGGTCAGAATCTGGCTTTTTGTTGCTGGAGAAATTTAGATATTTTTGCTTCTTAAAACCTACTGATTAATTCTAGCAGCATTTCACTTTCCAAACACTAAATATAAACCTGAAACAGCGTAGGGCATTTCACCTTTGGACTCATACAGAGCTCTGCTTTCTTGATACAAATTTGCATTAGGGAACCAAAGCTCCACTGAAAAAGAAAATAGACTGTTTTGGTTTTTGTTTTTTTTGTCTGTTTGTTTGTTTTAAAGGATTAAGTACTTTGTATAGGATGAAGGACAAAATGGGGGTTTCTTCAGAAAACCATCAGAGATGTTGCAGATAATTTTTTTTTCTTTAATGAGAATCATAATAAAACCATTGTTTGTATCAAACAATCTCATTTGGTTTGCTGTATCAATGTGACTGATCTCTCTTCAGTGATCTCTGTCATTCCAACCTTGCAAGGCAAAACCTGCGTGATCTTGACAGGACTACTAAGTAGTTGAGAATTACAAGAATATAGTTTACAATGATAATCTCTTACTGGCTTTCACAGGTGCTTTAGGGCTGGCTCAAGAATCCACATACACACTCATCAGTTGCGACTCATGACAGATTAATGGAACAAATTATATCTAAGCACTGAAATGCAGAGAGTACATAATCACAAAGTCAGCAAGATGTTCAGAAAAGGACAGGAACCAAACATACTTTTACTGCAGGAAACGTTAAATATTGGAGTTTCATTGTTTTGTACGATGTTGTGCCGTGAAAAGAATCTGACATCTGATCTAGTAATCCACTGGAGTATTAAAAAACCCCAATAATAACATTTATCTACCTTTTAAGCAATCTGCTTCCAGAGAGGATCATGTAACCTGTTGCTCTGTGCACAAGTAACGCTCATCCTTACAGAAGAAGACCAGTGGTGTAAGTCAGCGTAACTTTGGGTATTGGCGGAGCTGTGCTTATTCCTATTGTCTTTTCAATGCTGTTCTGATGGTGGTGCAGGGGGGAGGCCTGTGTCCGTGTCCCTGTACTGCACGTCCAGCCTCCCCCTGCCTCCCCCACCTCTCTTGCTAGTGCAACACGTCGGTGCAGTGTAGTAGGACGTTGTCGCTGAAGTGCCACGGGACTGACCGATTTGTAAGGTATCTGCAAGCAGCGCGTACCCATCCCCTGCCGGTTCACGGGATGAAGGAGGACCCCAGCGAGGCTGGCAGCTTTGCTCAGTCCCTCTACAGGGACAGAGGCTGCATTTGCTATAGGGAAAAGATGGAGAGCAGATGGGAGGTGGGCAAGCATGGAATGGAGAGGCCCCAAAAATCTGGCAGTTTGCAGATTATTTTGTTCTTGTCCTTGGGGCACCAAAAACATGCTTCGCCCACAGCACTAAACCACTCTGAGCCAGCCCCCGGGTATTCTCCTTTCAGCACTTTGTATTAGGCGAGTGTTCTGTCTTTAAGAGCTTTAAGATACAACAAGCCCAGGCAACGACACGCCTGAACAGGCCGCGTATGGTCGCTGCATGTCTGCTGCCGTGGCCAGTTTCTAAACCTCGAGCTGCTGGGCAGCAGGTGGATTTCAGCCGTAGCTGCAGAAGCTGGAGAAGCCCCACCAGTGAGTCCTTCTGTACTGTAAATAGACACTTTTTGCCTTAGGAAAAAAAAAAAAAGAGTGTTTAGCTTCTCCCTGGGAAACAGTTCCCACACCGTTTCTCCAAGTAGGGCAGTCTTGAAATATCTCACAAGCTACACCCAGGCCAGCTACAGAAGCTACATCAGACAAGGTGAGGAATCTGTAACATGATCAGAAACTGCTTTGAAACAAGGTACATGAACATTTTAGGTGAGTACAAGGGGCAGGGCCAAGTAAGAACCCAACAGCCTGCTGTTGTCAAGAGTTACCCCACGTGCCTCAGGTCTTTCAGTCTCTCTTGTCCCTCCCATACATGGAGAGCACTCGATGTTTTCTGGCATGTTACAGCTTATAGAATTTGCCAAATAAAATAATAAAAAATAGTCTTTTTTTTTTTTTTTCAAAAACAAAACTCAAAAATTGCCAAAGCCAAGAGACATAATTCTGAGGACAGGGTGAAAGAGATGGAAAACAAGTTATCTCATGACAGATCTTAGCTCTCTGAACCCCACATCTAAGAGTTTTGGTCTATTCAAGCTCCAGTCCTTTGCCTTTCAAAGAGCAGTGGTATTTGTGCCTCTCTGCTGTCTTTAGTGAAGAGTTTGCATCCTAAAAGCTCACCCATCTCACAAAGCATTGCAAGAGACTAAAGCAGATCAAACCAGCATTTGGGTCATTTGATAATTTGCTTTGGCAGGAGAAGATTAAAAGCAGTTCTCATCTCCTTTGTCTGCTTTTGTATATTCATCTATTTTCTAGCTGCCGTGCCATACAGTTTCCACTTTGAGATCTGCCAAATACCAAAACATTTTATGAGAAAAAATTACTGTACTGACAGAATTAAACAGCCAGATAAATGCAGATTCCCCAGCAGCCTCTTACGGTCCTTGCTCCAGGTGCAGGATTCCTAGAAGTCTGTGACATTGGAAGTGTTTGAAAGGCATCGCGATGTGCAGCCGGAGCAGCCCCAGTTGACAGAGCCAGCCTTCCCTGGAACGAGCAGCTCTGTCCACTTACACCCAAGCTGTTGGTTGGCACGATCTGCTTTTTGTCAACATCATACATAATTACGCTAGCAAATTTGTTTCAATAAACACATCATATTGAATACCATTGTTCCTTAATTTAAACCCAGGCTTTCTCATCACAAAATATGCGCTGTGCAGCTTTGCCATTGGCACTAGTGCACGGCTCTAACCACCTCACTTCCCCACCTGCATTAAACCCTAATGGGTCTTTGTCCCTCCTGCCTTATAGAATCTCTTCCAGCATCACATTTCACCCTTCGCAGCAAACTCCCAGCACGTATGCTGCATTTGGAATGCGACAAGTGAGCTAGCATGGCCAGACAGAGCTGAACTGCCTAATTCAGCTGAATAACATGGGCTGCTTGACAGAGCAAGAGCCTTGCCTTTATTTCCTTTTGTTAATAGCCATGTACTCCCACACACCAAGTTCAATAACGACAAGAGACCTTAATCGTAGACATTATATCATCCCTAAAAACCTAACCCATAGAATCCAGGAGAAATTGTCAGATATTACATTAGCTGACATTCTTGTTTATTCTGGGAACTATACATTTGAAGCCATAGCTGACTGTAATATTCTGATGGTCGATGCGTGCTTCTCTATTACTTTCCATCTATTACACACTGAACAAAAGGCTAAAAAGCACAGACATCAAGGGGAAAAAATTCTAGTTCCACTAGACTAGCTAAAGCTGTCTGCTATTGAAAGCAATGATAGGTAATCTATAAAATAATTTCAACAACCCCACAAAAAAAGAATCCCACTATCAGTGCAACCCAATAGTACTAGTGGCTGGAAGATAATTTATTCAACAGTGAAAGGTGAAAGTTAGTCCACAAGAAAAGAAAACGTTTTTACGATATAAACCACACTGTTTTATGATGTATAGACCAGCATCTTCAGAACTCACTGTGGAGGAATTAAGGAAGTTTCAATCAAGATCAACGTTTGGGCAACATCACAAGGTTAGATATGATGAACAGAACACTGGCTAAATTAAAACACAGTTACACAAACACTCTGGACAAGGAGCCCATCTTACTGAACCCACTGCATTTAGGATAGAATAAGTTTTCAAGTCACATTCCAAACCAAGTCAGACTTTTTAGTTCTGTCTTATGAAGAGCAACCAGAAATTCAGAACTCAGTTCTTTGTCCCCGGTAACTGCTGTAGCAGCGAACTTCTGATATCCTTCCACCTTTTCACATTTGGGGATCAACCTCAACAGAGGTTAGGAAAAAGTCCCCGATGGTTGTTTTGGCAGCTAGCAGACACGGTACAGACGTGCACCCTCAGCATGCCCTGTATGCTTTCCAATCATAGAATAGCAAACTTAGCCCTGTGCTGCCTCGGTTTCCCTTATGAGCCACACAGATCATTTATGATGCAGAACCAATATAGAATACACAGAATTCCAGATCCTGCCCTCTATTTACACTATTTGGTAAACCTGGATTTCTTCTGAATGCTGACCCGATCTATGAAATCAAAAGGCCTTTATTGTAAAACCTGCAACTAATGCTTATGACCAAGCCTATCGTTAGGGATTTTACAGAGAATTAAGAACTTGGCAGTGTTAGGTTTATGGTTGGACTTGGTGAACTTAAGGATCTTTCCAACCGCTGTGATTCCCTATATACTTTCCAGATGGATCTAATCATACATAGCAGTAATCAGTTAAGTTATATGGCTGGGAATCCAGCAGAGGAAGAACAAGACTAAGAGTTTGAAAGTGTCCTTTTGTGTTTTAAAGGACTCATTTATTGGTCTGCCACAGCATTACCCAGTATCGTTAGCACAAAATGTAACGGAGCATTGTTCCTGGGGCTGCCAAACACCGGCTGCAGCGTTCCTGGAAAAATGGGGGCAGATTCAAGCTTGGAAAGTGGGTTAAGGAGCAATTCCAGCATACCTGTATAGTTCCAGGAGACCCAGAGACGGGAAGGGTCGAAGCTGGGTTTTGCTGCAAAAGTGGATGGGGTAGCTGGCAACCAGAAGCTGACACTTTCAAGGGAAAGCAAACCCAAAGCGACCGAGAGTTTGTAAGCAAGACGCGCAGAGGATGGAGCGCCACAAGGCTCTGAACCAAGACGGCTGAGGCTGACGCAGAACTGGGCTGGAGTTTTCATTTGAAAACATCTTTCGAACCACGGTGCCGGCTACCTGTGGTTCCGCTCCGGCACCCAGGCACCCGCTGGCGATGCACCCGCCTGTGGGCATTTGGCCGTGAGTTTGCGTGTCCCAACAGCACGGACGGCGCTGCGTGGGGGTGCTCGGGGCCAGCTCTGAGCGAGCCACGCAGGGGCTACACAGCACGCTGTGGTGCCATACAGGAGCGCTGGCCTGAGCCACAGCCGGTGCTGAGCAAGGCACTCAGTCCGAAGCATGACCCGGCTGACGGAATCGCAACGGCTGCTCTCTGACAGCACCACAGAAGGCTGCAGTTCATAGGCATGAAACTAGCCTGACACAGAGTTAGAGACCCCTGAGAAAAAGAATCACAAAGATTACCAGAAGTTAAAAAATTTAACTTTGCTTCTTTTTGGAAGGTTTTTTTTTTTTTTTTTTTTTTTTAACTGTAAAGAACATTTTTCTACTGCTCTAAATTGGGAACTAACGCTAAGTGGAGTGAGTGAAGTGAGAAAGTTTGGTGTCAGATTATTTTAGCTATGGCTTCCTAGAAAGTCAGAAAAACTTTTCTGTAATTTAGTGCAATTAATTAGTTGCACACAGAGAATTTCATGCGGTAGGTATAAACGAGGCAGCCTTGTTAATCCAGATTGATACAGAACTGCCTTTTAAATAGCGTTAGAATCCTTTTGAATCATTTTTCTTACTCACAGCTGTATTTCTATTCTTTAGTTAAACAGGCTGGGAAAGTATTAAAATAGAAGCCATTTTTTTCCTAATAATTATAATGTCGTCTTTTTATCATCTGTATCAAGATAGTTTCTGCAGGGTTTTATAAATGATTTTGCTCCCATTCCAAATGAATGCCCAGACTTCGGTATTACAACGAAGTGACTCATCATGCTAAGTGAAACCCACGTACTACTTCCCTAACCCAGGACAAAGAAGAGACATGCGAGAGAGGATAAAGTTCAAAGAGGGACAGATTATTGTAGCATGAAATGTTTTTACCACTGCTACAGCCCATGCAACAAATCACGCAGGCAGAGGCAGTCACAGCACAAACTTTCAAGGCTTTACTGCCTTGACTGCCACCTGTTAGTACATTAGACATTGGTACTATCAGTTTTCGCTCCTTCCTACAGCTAAGTGCCCTCCTTCGAGAGTCCCACAGACAGCAGCAGCTCCGAGCTGTGATGTCCACCGAGTCCCCAGCACTGTGCACTTCCCCAGCACCACCAGCCTGTCCAACACAGAGCAGCGACGTTCTCCGCTACGCAAAACTGAACGCCAGGTAAAGCACAAGTTTCAGAGCTGAAGGAAGCAATTCCCACCTCATTTCTCATCCTCCTGGCCTGCACCAAAGCTCTGGGCAGACAGGCTCAAGCAACATGACCAGATACCAGCCGATGAGGAGGTGCGGCTGAGCCTCCCACCCTGAACTTCTTTCGTGGCCTCCCCCCTCCCATCTGCTTCCTCATCCATCCTTTCTGCCCAGATGTGGTGGGACCTGGGAGAAAGGCAACAACAAGCACTGCAACTAACGGAAAGGTGAAGCTTACGAAGACTTTTCTGGCCAAATATATTCCATTTACAGGGAAACAGCCAATTCAACAGCCGGTTCAATTTAGCAGCCTGAAGGATCCAGCCCTTTGATTCCCCATCTGAATCTCTGCAGTCAAACATTAAAAATGATTCAAGGCAGAGATAACGCAGTTTCAGTACTGGCAAAACCTCTTCAGCTGCTCATCATTCAGATATATTTTTGAATTCCTGAGCAGTGTAGGAAGCAGCAAAGCTTGTAGTTTATGCCTGGCCCAGTTACAAATAGAGACAAGCTATTACCTTCTCTTTCCAAGAACTCATTCAATTGAATCCAATTTTGAAAGCTTTGGAGAATCATTTGAAATATAAGGAATTTTAGGTTCCTTCTGAGCCTTCACAGTGCCTTGACACTGGATTATTCATCCACATCTTGTCAGCGGCTTGGAGGCTATAAATTCAAGCAGAACTAATAGCAAAATAGCTTCTTTGATTACATTGTGAAGGTGTAGCTTGTGTAAGCAAATATCGGGCAAACATTCTCACTTCTGCAAGCTCTCACAGATACTTCAAGTGGAAGTATTTTTAGTGTAATTTCTATTAAATGAATTATAGGAAACCAATATAATTTTATAACTGGTGAAAAATATTGCTACTTTACATCATTAAAATGATTTTTGGAACTGCTGCAATCACATTTTGCCTATATATTGTCTGTCAGTATATCCAAGATTCATAAAAATAGGCCGGTTTCACATATCACTTGAAATACAGTTTATGTGCAGCCACAGACATTTTATATTCTGCAATAGGTGCTTTTCATTCTTCAGCACGTGCTCATCGTGCCATGTACAACACCTTTTCCCTCTGCATTCACTGCAGTGTCACTTCCCAATGGCACTGCGCAGGGGTGCAGTTCTCCAAGCATGCCTTGCAGCCCGGACAAGGTCTGTCTGTGGAGCTACAGAAAAACGTTTGGAAGATCAGCACGAAGTTTACTGAGAGGTGTCTTCTCCAGCAGCCCTTTTCCTGGCACAGATCGTTTTCCCTGTCACAACCACCAATTCATGTTTTCGGGGCAGGTGGAATAGAAACTCCACACACAGCCTGTCCTTGCCTTCCCACTCACCACCTGCTTGCTTGATGGGGACATCAGAGCCATGAGGAACTCGCCCTCTCTGATGGTCTGTCCATTGTAACGAAGCTAATCAGGACAGGGATGCTGCAGTGACTTTTCTACCTTATTTCCCTGCAGAAATGCCAAATGCAAGTTACCCTTGCATCCAACGTGATTAATTAGCAAACCAGTGAGTCTGAAAATCTATAGATGATGACAGATGGTGGGGCTCTCAGGAGCAAGTGAATAGGACTTTGCTTCCTGTTTGTTTATTACTGGAAACAACATTACCAGCCTAACGCTCACACATCCCGACATTATTCTACAGCTAAAAAGGACTGTCTATAGCCGCTGCAATGGGTCCTCTCGCAGGCTGGCACGTAAGTGCTGACAGGGTCTGTATGGCAGCCCCTCGTCCCACCCGCACAGATGTCGGCCGTCTTTTACAAATAACAGCTCAGCAGTATGGGGGGAGAGCAACACAAGGCAGCCTGGGAGGATGAGGAGCTTAAGCAAAAGCAGACCCCTTCTGAATAATCAGGAGAAAGAGGCAGCCATAAAAAACCACCCCATAATCTAATGCCTACTGCACTCTGTCAGCCAAGATGACCCGTAACTCTGTTCACAGACCATGCAGAACTTATTTTCTTCAGTATTTTTAGACTGCTCATGAACTGTTGGCTCAATAATTTGACAGTTCAATTCACAGGAGAACAGGGAGGGAGAAAAACTGTCCCAGAACACTAACGAGTGCTGGGGGACACAGGGTTTTGATGAGTGGCCCATCATTGGGCTTGCCATGCTGGCAAAGGGCAATCTCAACAAACAAGCATAAACCAATTCACAGCAATAAACACAGCAAGAAAAATAAATCTGTCAGTGTTATTTTGCAGAAGAAAATGCTTAAAAAAAATGAACTTTAATATCTAAGCTCAGCACTGATGGCTGAGCTTGCATATGTACGCTGTTTCAGTGGGGAGCAATCTTCATCTCGCTTGAGCAGTCAGTGGAAGAGAGATGAGTGACTACTGTCATTGCTTATGTAAATGACTGGCAAAGACTATAAAGATGTAAAGATGAGGGACATCAGCAAAGGAAGGTCCAAGCCACATCCATAGAATCAACAGCCAACCCCCCCCCCCGAACAAACAACAAAAACATCCAACAACCTCCCCCAGAACCAAGCCCCTGCAAAGAAAAAAAATGTGTGTTTTTAAAGAAAAAATCCTCCTCTCTGTTGATGATTTCCTCTTTCACTCTGCAGTGATTATGTTATCAAGTTCCCCTAATTACAAAGAAAAATAAATCCCTGTTTGCCATTCTTTTACTTCAGGTAATCTACTCAAATTGGCCATTTTACTGAGCAATCGATTGTACTTCCCTCACTTTCCTGGATTTGAATTACAGAATTAAGAGTGGGAAAAATGCTAGCTGCTGAATGCTGAAAAATGCTAGCTACATCATTGTCACCCCAGTATTGGGATGAAGTTCTGCCTGGGCAAAGGATTCCTTTGCAGCATTTAAGCACTATTCTGAGTAGTAGGAAACGAGATCTCGTGCTCCTCTTCGGCACAGACCGGGAGCCATCCGCTCTTACCAGCCAGTGCCGAGTAGCTTTGGTGAAGTCACAGGATCACCCATAGGAATGACATCTCACATATAAGCATTAAGGACCGTCTCATTTTAAACTGAATGTGGTTCTTCCCATCCAGTAGAAGGCGGGTGAGCTATTTATTGTAGCCATTGCAAAATAAACTGTTGTTAAAGATGTCAGGAAGCAGAGTGAAAACAAGAGGAGTGAAGAAACAGCTGGAATCCAATAGAGTACTGCTATACAATTCATATACAATATGCATCACACAAAAGATGCTGTATATATGATTTAATAGAGTTTACTATTTTAAAAGTTAGAAATAGCTTCCAATGCATTCCATTAGTGAAGCTGCAACGTGTTAAGTTAACGTGTGAAGGCATTGTTGGTAGCTACAATTTCCCACGTAATTGAATGTAGAAGCAAAAAAAAAAAAAAAAAAAAAAAAGGAGTTTGTAGAATATGCCACCACAATGGACCGTTATAATGTTTTTTATGGTTCTCTTGTAATGGAAATATCAAGTTCATGGGCAAGCACTGTAATTGCGGGTAAAAGACAACAATATATCATATTATGTAAAGAGTCAGGAGAAGTTTCTTGGCCTCGGATTCATACCAGTTCTTTACTGCACTGGAACAGCAGAAAGGGATGACTTCGGCACTTATGGAATGTGTAGTATACGTGATGTTAGTCTCTCATTGCTACCAGCAGCCAACCAAGTTTTCCAAATGCCAGTTTAAAGAGTTGTGTGAAATATGCCTGTAAAGCACAAAGCTTGGTTATGTTTGCAGCTATCGGACCAAGTGCCCCCCTGCAACTGGATGAACAGAAGTGTAAAGGAGGTAAAAAAATAAAATAAAAATCTTACAGTAATCACAGAGCTGGTAAAAAACTGGTGGCCAAATCTTCAGGTCTTGTAAATTTGTATTGCTAGTGTGGAAAATCTACAAGGTTCCTAATTACCATTATGCAGCTGACCCCAAGTGTCTAACCTTTGTCACACTTTGCTACCTTGATGTACAGAAACCAAATCCTTCTTCTACATTCCCAAGAACATCTGTAATTCCTATTTAGGCGCTTAGCTTCTAAGAACTACCATGGAATTTTTGCATAAGTAGTATTTTTTAAACTTTGATTTTTTAAATAAACAAAGTTAATTATCAGACCCACATCACATCTCAAAAGACAATAGCGTAGATTAAAGCTGAACTAGCATTTGAACATTACCCTGTACCTCAAGTGAGGAAAAATACCTCGCAGTTCAATTTGCACACAAAGAAACCCTTTTTGATGCAGAAAAACACTCTCAACCCTGCATCAGAAAAAGCAGAATAAGGAAGTTTCCCTTCAGCATGGTGTTAAAATAATTATATAAAGTTTCTAGATACCTGTTACATCTTTAAAAAAGTCATGCATGCGTTTGAGACAGCTCCACACAGTCAGTGTAATATTCCATTCATTAATAGGGGACAGGCTGGCCTGAAAGGCTAAGTTAAAAATATATTCACATAATAAGGTTGGGGGTTTTTGGTCTCGGTTGCAGTGAAAGCTATTAAAAGAGAGACTCAGAAAGCTAAATATTCTATAAAATTTACTAGCACAAGCTTCAGCTTGGTATGCCTGTCATTCTAATGATAAAGCTGTGTATTCATCCTCACCTTTAAGGTTCAGTGTATTGTCTATTATTTCACTGCTAGCTCTGGAATATACTGGAACACAATAATCTTTGTGGTTACAAGCAGACTTAGAAACTGCTGCCTCATTATGTATTTTCTATTACAGGGAAAGAATATTTAGTTTCTTTCATTTAGTCCATTTGCTTCAGGATCTTTGAAAGTACAAGTGAATGTGAAAGTCTCAAGAAGGCAGGCATTTGCTTTCAAAACAGCAGATTTGAACGGTTAAATGGCGTGGAAATAATTTACAGCATAATTTTTCTTCTTTATGCCTGTGTCTCCTGCCTGTTACTGGAAGCTCTTTCAGACATGGACTGTTTCTTACCATGGGGTCTACTGTAAAATACCAGAGGTAGAAAAGGCATGACATTTGCTATAGCAGGCTCTCCAACCAGTTCTCCACTTTTCTTGTTTTTCAGGTCTCCAAGATAGTGAGTTCAATGTCTCTAATAAATAGTAATTAAAGGCAGGGGTAAGGAGGAAGAGAAACAGGAGACATTTTGCTCGAGAGAAAGGAAAGGACAATACCATCACTTTTTAAGCAGGTATATTAAAATGATACCTGCTTTGGCTTAGCCCCAAGCTGCTAGCAGACTTATTTAAAAGGAACAAGTCATTTTAATTAGCTCTCCCTGGACTCATGAACATGTGGGTCCCAGGTGGTGGGGGAAGCAGAGAGAAATAAATATGTATAAACTTAAATGAAGAGCAGGCTGGACTTGTTGCAAGCTGTCTCCACTCTGCCAGTAATCACTTTCAACAATACAAGTCCACAGTGACCTCTGTTGTTGCTTTCATATTGGAGATTAAAAGATGAAGCACTCATACTGCAGCTGGTGAACACGCTGTGAGCTGGGAAATCAATGGCTCTTTCAGACAGGTCTCTGTGCAAAAAGCGTTATCAGACATGAAATAATTAATTTTAACTCAACTATTTAAAAATAGAACCTGAAAAAAGAAAAAATGGCCTTTCCTGATAAAAAACAAGGCAAACAGATTTTTTTAAAGCTCATATTTCCTACATGACATCAGATGGCTCCTATTCTAGGATAGTAATTGAATCATATATATATATATATATATTATTTTTTTTTCTCCATTCCTTTTCTGTTTATGTACTTCCTTATTGCACTAAATCTACTTCTGGTAGGAGAATTTCAAGTAGTCCCCTACCTACTCTCATGTTCTACAGTTTCTCAAGGGTAACTATCTCCATCACTGTATCACATAAAACCTACGAGCAGTGGGGCTTGAGAGACAAGATCTATCCAGAAAGGCAGCCTCACAGGGTGGTAAAGGATTAGAACAGAATTGTCCCCGAGTTACTTCTGATAGTTAAGCAGCTACATGTTCCACCAGTACCTGCAACTTCTCCTGTTATTTCACCTGAGGACTGTTCGGAAGACATGCAACATTCTCCTGTGCTACAGATACGGCGCATCCTCTCTCCTCAGAGGCCGTGCAAAGCTGGTGTAACGCCCAAGCATCCCACTTCCTGCAGAGGCAATATAGGAGCTGAAATCTCTTGGCAGGAGCCTGAACATCAGGCTTACTACTCATACTACGGACGCAGCACGCAGGGGTTGGACACTCATCTGCAGAGGCGTGAGACTGATCTCAGTCATGCTCGACCTTCCTTGGCATTTGGGTTGGAGTAATACTTTTCCCACAGCCTAACACCTTCTGTGTTGGTGAGGTTTAAAAGTCAACCCCGTCTGAACTTGGAATTGAACCAACATCATTTGAATGCTCCAGCCACGGTGACTGAAAGGGGGACCTTTGAAGGCTTGTTTTCCTCCTATACTATACCAAGCTGCTAGGGAGTGATAAGCAATTCAGCATGAAAAGAAGCTCAAGACAGCATTTATTTTTCCTTCATGTGTAACAATAACAAACTGGATATTGATCCCTCTTTTGGAAAATAGCCCCCATTTGTGATTTAGGAACAACAGCCAGGTTAATTGAACAGTGCAGCTTGTTGTTTGACCTTCTACTTCTATCTTTCCTGGGCATTTTTACAATTCCTCCAGAGAGCACAGAATGTTTGAGTAGATGACACACCGTACAACGGGATAGAGAGGAACAAACAGCAGCGGACTTCCACAAACACTGAGAACAGCCGAACGGCGTAACAGTTTTCCAGCAATTCTCGGGCTGGCTCTCATGTACCCCGCATGGACAGAGCACAATTTATTCAATTGTTTAACCCCAGAAACATTTACCATCAACTAAGCAAAGTGCCATAAATAAGCCACTGCACAAATGGAAGTCATGCCAAACACCACCAGACACGAAGACCGTGGGTGTGCTTCCCAGCGCTCATCCTGCAGCGGCGAAGCAGTCCTCCTGCTTCACAACACAAGGACTGGTACCCTGTCAGGACAGTTTATCTAAAGCATCAACTGATTCAGCAGATGCTTGTTAAAAACTGTTCAGTACTGAACCTTAGGACTTCGACCTCAGTGTATTTACTGCTGCAGTTCTTCCCACTCAGAAACTATCCAAAGACTTTGATTTTCTTACGTACGTGCTCACTATTCAGATCTCAATCCATTGCTTTTTTCTTGTAGCTTTTGCAGCTCTAGATGTGATGCTTGTTGCCTAACCCCCTCTCTGGGACACAAACTGTTCTGTGAATGTAAGGAGAGAACTGATGGAGCTCTGTAACTGATTATGTGAGATTGTCTGGCATCAACTATTGCTCAAATCCAGTTATATAAGACTCTGAAGTATTTAGAATATCTAAAAATAACCCCTCCTCCAGCTGGTTCTTCCATGAACCCTTATCATCTGGCATAATGGCAGCAATGGCAGGGCAGAGGCTGTTCTCAGATACAGCCTGGGTGGAGGGGCAGAGGAGGGCTGTAGAAACCACCTTCCATCAGCATCACTGCACACTACAGCAGACAGACCCACGCAGAAAACGCAACAATTCTGTACTGGGGTTCACAGGCTGCCTGGCAAAGGAGGTCATTTGGATAAAGCTTAGCTGCACACGTGGCAATGTCTTGAACTCCTCCTTCTGTGGGACACAACACACAAAATCACCACCTGCATGCTGATGTTGCAACTCCTTTAGTAATTCATGTTGCTATATACAAGGCTTGAAGGCATGGCAAGCAAGATACAGCAATCTCCAAGACAGTTTAAAATAATTAAAACATCCAGGCAAAGTATCATTGTTTAGCATTTCACCAATATCGTTGCCATACCCTTGACCTGCTCAAGTCCTATCCTACAGTTATGGAAGTTAGAAGAAAGACTTCCTCCCTCGCACGGGCACGCACATTCCGGTTCAACAGGCAGGCAGGTCCAGGTGACAGTCCTACCAGAGACTCGTGCAACTCCAGGTGAACAGTTTCACCTGTCTCTTTTCACACTTCCATCTGCATTGAACAGTTTCACCTGTCTCTTTCCACACTTCCATCTGCAAGACCACAACTCACTCAGACTCTGCACAGCACCAAATGCAACTGGACAATCAAGTTCAAGAGGAACTACTAGAAACTATGATCTTCCAAATGGAAATAGTACCAGATGGCAAATATTATTGATTTTACAGCAAATGAGAAATGACACAGTGTCCCAAGCCAATTCATCAGTAATTCACCACTGGGGGAGTCTGCCATCATTCCCATAATAGCTCTACAACATAACTACACTTACAAGCCATCAGGAGAAATACTTGCCTGAATTTTCAGTACAGACATCAGGGGCAAAAGCTGCAGCTGTAATGCGAACAATTAAAATATTCACCCTTGTGCAGAGATCTAGGGCAGAGTTCTATCCAGACATCTCCTGCTACTTGGAATATTTGAGCTGTGAGCAGGTCTACTTCACCACAACAAACCGTGCCCTTGGCGATTGTTGGGAAGTGAGAAACTGTTTGATTACTGAAACGATGGGAACTGAACAGGTACACTCAAAGTTAGGAAAAAAAGCTTGTTCCTTTTGATAATAGTTTTATTTATTAATGAAAGTCATCATGGTCTAATGTCATCTAAATTAGCCTCAATTAATTTTTGAATTAATCAGGTGTGTTCCTGGTAATTTCTTTCTCCTATTAGACTTTTCAAGAACCTTCAAATGATAAAAGGAATTTTAGTACAAAGAAATTGAGAGGTTTCTTTTTAATAGACATTCGAGATAGGAATAGAATAGATACAGAAGTTGTGAGGGTGAAACTCATCAAACTGCTTTGAAACCATATATTAGAAGTCAATTATTATATCAAAGTCACCACAAATCAAATAGCCTCATTAGCCATGATTTTAGTTTTGTTTTTAATTTTCAAAAGTGACAAAGGCTAATGCAATTGCAAGTTTTTCATTCAAACTCCAAACCATCCCAGTGGCAAATTAGACTGACTGGACACTGAAAGGGAGACACGACTGTGGAAGCCTTTCAAAATATTGTGCATGTGTCTGGGCCTCAATTATACAAGAAGCCTTTGAAGACAAATTAAGTACTTTCTAACTCTTGTTAGGACTTTATTTGCACCTGCGGAAGATCAGACCCACACAGATCAAATGTTCTGTGCTGGCATTTTGCATTAGGTGGATTTCAGTTACCAATTTCACTTCAGTCACAACAGCAGTGAGACTAGGGGTGTCGAACAACCCCAAGAAGGTGCCCACAGGAGAAGCAAGCAGCCACCGCTCAGGAAGACTCAAGACAGCGCATTTTACATGGGAAGTGCTGCCTTGCCCCAGCTGGGACACCACGCAGAACCTCAGCGTTCTCCATCGCTTTTTATCAGCACCGAGGTGTCCAGCCACACTTTCCCCACTGCCTTATATACATAACGATGTATATATGCCTTATATAAATATGCCTTATACATAACAATGCAGCGTTATTTGTGTAGGAACCTGCTTCACCCAGGACGTGAACTGGTGGTTGGTGTCGGGGGACCATGCAGGGCAGGAAGGGAGCAAGGCTTGGTGCAGTCCCTATCTATACTTGTTTGGAGCAGACCTTCTAATCAAGGGATCCAAAGAGGTTCCTTGAAAGGTCACAGCACTGGGCAAAAAGGAACAAAAATGAGTAACCAGAACAGTCAGCGTGGCTCCTCAGGTGCCATGCTTCTCAGGCCCAGGCCCTTGGTGACGGCAGGATAGGGCCACAGGGTACAGCAGGCAGCACTTCTGCCCGGAATGGATCTGAAGTGTGTTAGTAGGAGTCATACAGAACGTCTGCATTTGTTAATCAAAATAAGAATGACAAGCAGTCTGTAGGTTGTCTTAGGCTGGGTATGCAGGCGAAAAGAGGGGTAAAAACCAGACAGAAATGAAGAGAACAAAATTGTATTTCTCTCTCCACCTTCCGAGAATTGCCAGAGGGAGTCTTTGGGGATGTAACTTATGTATAAAGCGAGACTGTTTTATCTAAATCAGCTTGCTACAGTATATTACACATTCTTTACTATTACTTTGATGTCTTTAAAAATACGATTGCGAGGCTGTATAATCTGATATGAAATTACAGCTTTTTTTTTTGCCAAGAAAAAAAAAAAAAAAGAAACTGATGCCACTGACATGTTTGAGAACACATGATCTGTTTTGATAGCACGTTGTATTTACAAAGCCTGTCCCCAGGCAGGCTGTGTTAAAATGAATTTGGAATCAAAAGGCATGCGGTCAGTCTAACCGGGAATAATTCCGATTTCTTTCTAGCAGTACAGAAATAACACAGAACACAGAGGATCCAAAGCCTGCATCCAGATATACATCCTCAGAATTTAATTAGACAGAATTATGCTTGCCCACCTAGGATAATTGCAACATTACATTTTGATGGCTGTTAGCATCACATATGCTTAGAGATTAATAGTGTTTCTTCCATGTCTGTTTTTGATTTAATCAGGCCATCACTCATTACGATCATGCATGGCCAGTTCTACAAGATGAGAATGTATAAAAACCAACTTGCCTGTTAACAGAGACCTTGAGCTACATGTCTCTGGCATGCTGCTTAACAGTCTTTTGTTCTCAGCTGCAACAGCAAATTCACCAATGCTCTTGCCAAATCCATACCTAATCTAAAAATAAAAAATTCCAGCGAGGCTTCAGCCAGGTGTGCTGATTGCAGTGGTTATTTCTGGCTGTAACTGCACGGCATCGCAGCATTTCCTGACGCAGCCTTTACTTTAGGACTGTGATCCCACCCAAGGCAGTGCACGTCTCACTCACGCGCAGTTCTTTGGAACACAGCTCCTGAAAGGGTCATTAAACATACGCTTGGATGACCTGGGAACGAAATCACAAACGACTTGGCATTTGTCAACACACAGCCAAGCCACAGCCGTGGGCGTGTTTTTGTAGTTAGCCCGTCTCAGACTTCGTCAGGTGAATGGTCTGACACCTGATTACTTCTGTGCTGTTGCAACAGAATCAGAAACCACCTAGGAACACTTGTAGATTTTTTTGCTCCTTGTATATATACACACACACATTAAAAAAAAAAAAAAAAAAAAAAAGGCATAAGCATGTGGCTACTTCTAAGCATGAGTGGTCACAGTGGGACTAGCTTTATATGTAAGTCAGAGACAGATTTAGCTCCCATGTCAAAACAGCCAGTATCTATGTTTGATATTAACACTGAAGTCCTGACTGCAATGGAACAATTTATAATGGTATTTTTAAATAACAACAAAAGACATATCAGTAACTTAAATATTCCAAGCAATTCTCCAAACTCTATGATATCATCAAGGAATTGACCCAATAACACATCTTAAGTCAGACCAAGCAAGCAGATGCAGATCTAGCAGATCACCACAAACCCCATCAAAAGTCCAGGAAACTCCATAGTGATGACTTTTTTTACCCCCTTTTCACATGACAGGCATGGCAGCAACAATTTTCATGCATTTCTAGACAAATTAATAAATGTTTTCTTGGGTATTAGTTTCATTTCACAAATGCTGACTGATCAAGCTTGCCTTAGGCTCCACACTCTGCCTTGTTTGGGGATGGTGTTGGATTGTGGAACTTTTTTCTCCTTTTTCCTTTCTCTTCCCACTCTTTCCTTCATTCTACAGAAACATGATCCCTCCACAATTAAGCATCAATACCTAAACCACACACTTCTTAATACAATCCAGAGGCACGATCATACCCTTCAAAAACAAGCAATCCACAAAGCAAAATACACTCAGTGCCTGAATGCTAATGCAGAAATTAATCATTTTGATATCCTTGCTCTCTCCTCTGCTCATTTTCTCTGATTTTTTGATGTCAGAACCAACTCAGTATAACACCATATTTTTAAAAAATCATCTTTCAAGCAGCAACATTCAACACTTCATTGTAGAAAGCAAACAAATCAATACATATTATAGCATTCATAGTATAGCAAGAACTATAGGAATGGTTGCAAAGACGCTTGTGCTAAGCTCTTTTTCCATCCCCTCTGAAAGAAACAAAACCAACCTGAAACGCGACAGCACCTTTATTCACAATACCGGCTGCTCTGCTGCCAAGGGAGAGCGCTGCTACTTCTCCCTGACACCCAGAAAACCGCCACCACAACCGTGTGCCCGTGCACCCCATTTGAAGAGAAGCAGGCCCTGTGCGGCCTTCCGAAAGCACCACACGGCCGCAGCCGCGCGCCAAGGCGGCTGTGCGGGGCAAGGGCCTCCCGTTAGCCCGGCGTGGCACAGGCACATCGAGCGAGGCCAGAGGCAGCAACGAAGCAAGAGAACAAGAATAATTTCCATCAACAACACATATTTTGAGGAGTCTATAAAAGTTTTTGTTGCTTAAACCTTCCCTTACCTTTGGCAGCACAACAGGAGCACAGCGGGAGCAGGGCAGGAGCCCTCCTGCTGCAGCAGGGGACGAGGGAATGTTCTGGAGTGCTCCAGCATCCCTCCCCAGCACATGTGGGGCCAATGACCAGCCCCTCGTTAGCCCCACATGGGCAGGGCTGCGCTGCCTGGGGCGCCCTGCAGCCCGGTGGGTCCTGCACAGGTGCTCAGCCCACATGGGGGGCTTGCCTGCCCACGGCTGTGGGGTGCCCTGCTAGAATGGCAGGCACACTTGCACGGGGGCTGCGCTCACTGGGGGATGGGGTGCTTGCACGTGAGGCACGTTTTCATGAGCTGCCTGGCTTGCACGTGCGGCGTGCTCATACGTGGGGTGCGTGGCCAGCACGTGGGGCGTGCTGCTCCCACACAGGGACCCGCAGGGCAGGGGCACAGCTGGCACTGCTGGCGTGCTGGCAGATGTGCCACCCCGTGAGGCAGTGACAGTGCTCAGAGTTGCTAAGCAACAGTGTCCTGCCCTCAGGGTACGTTCAGCCAGCAAAGATGAAAAATCCCCACCTAATGTTTTAATACATTCAGCATGTAGATAGCACAGCACAATTAACATTCATTTATAAGAACAATGAAATGATTCATCAGCTGGGATTGCCAATGACATCCTGACACTTAGGGTTCATTTTGTTTGGCCTTGTGCATGGTATTTAGCCAAATCTATGATTAAAGGCCAAGTTTTGAGGTCTTGAAAATTAGCTGTTTTCCTTTTTCCAGTGATTATGAAATCCAGGAGCATTTTAAATTCAGTGAAGATTTGTCTCTTCCATCTCAGAGCTGCATATGGGGCACGGTATTTTATTAGCAGAGGAGGGAAGAGGGAGAACATAGGGCAAGATTAAAACTGAAATGCAGAAATCATAGCAACAGGAAAACAGAGTGCTTTGCTATTTCAAGCTGTAGGAGATTATGCACTGTAGTATTGATTCCAGCGTACCCAGAGAATACCATGCATATTCAGGTACTATATATGGCAGCAATGAATAAAAAACATCTCACATTACGCAGTACTTGCTTGTAATGATTTTTATCACTTTTTTATTATCATGGCTCTCTGATTTTTTTTAGCAAACAGTTTATATTGATTTATGGACAAGAAATAAGCCAGAAATAGAAAGACTCCAGTGGACCTTGCTGGGCTTTAGAGGCAGCCCATCTGCAGTAGGCGTGCATACCCATATTCAATCACAGTCTATGATTTTCCTCCCCTAGTGCTTTTCCCCAATATGATTTGCTGTTGCACCTCTTTGAGCAAGCCTGACACTTTCTCCCATGCTTTTGATTATTTCCCTGTCTCACTGCTGAGTCATTCTGTTATCCTTTGCCAGACCTTTGCATCCAAACTGCTACATAACCAAATACCAGTGTGTTACTCTATATGTGATTTACGCTCCTGAGTACAGCAGTTGCAGAAGAATCTTTGGGATTCAGTTCAAAACTTGGAGCCATGATATATGGACTGCAAAAATGCAGTCCTTTGAATGACTAAGGGTAAATAAATAAAATAATTCCCTAGCTGAAGTGGTATTAAGCTACAGCATTAGAGCAGAAAGACCAGGATTCCCATCAAGGTTTCCTTCCATCACCTCAGGTCTATCATTTATTACTTTGAATCTGTTACTTATACCTAGGGAATCAGCATTAGTAACCAACACTGTGAACTCGAATGAAATTCCCCTCCCAGTGCAGAGGGCAAAACCAGATCTGCGAGCACTTCTACCCCTCCTTCACGCACTGCGGGTACCACCTCACTGCACAGAGACATTACCATATTGTGCTCTTCCCTGCAGTGGTGTGAAGCTGCTTCTACATGAGTTTTCTCTTGGAATATGTTGAATCGGGAAGATTTATACTCAAAAAGATTTTTAATGGAAAAATGATAAAGTTCACAACAGATATTTGCATGAGATCATTTGAACTAACGTGCATGACATTTGCTCTGTCAACCATCAGTTGGTAGATGAGCAGCAACTAACAGTCAAGGACTTCATACTTCAGTCTGCGCCTTGCTAAGAATAGTTCTCCTGATAATTAAACACTAATGTTCTTTCATGAGTACATTATAATGAAATAAATTGCTTCAAGGGAACAATAAACTACAGGCAGCATCTGAAGCATTTTAACAGCACAGAGCATTTGGCTGCTGCAAGATTCACTTGAAGAGGAGAAAGGTAATAACATCTCAGAAACAATTTAGAAAACAATCTTCTGCACTTTCGGTGTTTCTAATAACAAACTGGGACACTCCAATGTGTGATTTTCCTCATTCTCAATCACTCAGTGCCACCTGGAATGGAAACACGTACACGATACGACTGTGCAAACCGCTGCACTGCTCCCCCAGCCCCCAGAGCTAGCCATGCTTTGGGTTGGCTTGATTCTTCAGCCTTCACAAGATTAAACTTCATTCCTGTGGTGCCTGCTACTTAGAACTGTAAAGAGTTGTTCAGAAAACTCCAGATATTTTTACACGACTGTGGTTTGCAGATTTGGAGGCCTGGGCTTACCCTGCAGGAGTAGGTGCTTGGAATCCCAGCGCCGCCAGCGAGGCTGGCTGGCCACCGCGGCTCCGAGCAGCTGCTGGGCACTTCACGGTACCTCGTAGGACACAGCTCATAAAGTTCCATACAAATGCCAAACAAAAGCCAGGCTCTGCACACAGCAACATTGGTTTGTCTTCTAAAGCAGAATAAATGAAATTATCATTGTAACTTCCTAATACTTAAAGTGTGCTATAGAAATATTGATAAAGGACTGAGAAAGTATATCTTCACTTCCAGTGAAGATTGCATGTACCCATGTAATTTAAGACATTATCATGCCATTTTAAACCACATTAGATATAAGCAGTGAGCAGAGCCGTTAAAAAAAATTAACTGTCTATTTGCAGGGCAGCAGCGGCTACTTCAACATTGAATACTGGTAGAAAAATATATATTTCTGTCACGCTGCTTTTTAGAGTAACTGGGTAGAGCTTTCTTGGAAAATTGTTAGCTGCTACAAAGAGTTGATAGATACTATGCACGTTTTAAAAGAATAAAACATATTCATTTGTATAGTGCAATTTCTAAGCAGTGATAAACATTCTTGCTAAAGAATGGTATAGCAACGTGAATGTAAGCTGCTCATGTTAAAGACTATCTGGCATGCTATTCAGAAAAGCTATTGTGCCTGTTGCTAGGAATATAAAAGTATACAGAGATCACGTTGAATCATATGGAACAAGAAAAAGAAATCTTCCTTCTAGGGCTCTTTGAAAGTGGCACAATTGCTTGTACATTGGCCTTTATCCAAGACAGATGGATTATCACTAGAACAAATTTCAGTAAACCCTCCTTGCATTTACATAACATAAAGTTTCTATCATTTAACCAATTAAAAGAATTGGTGCTTTTAGCTTTAAAGAACTTGTAGGTTAATTATGACTCTCCTTGTGGATATGATGGAAGTGATAAAATAAAGCACTTTGGTAGTTAAGGAACCTGCTCACTAGGTTACACTACATGGAGCAGACTGCTTAGTTGAAGGATTATTTTGCTTGGGGAAGAATAATATGGGTTGAAGATCAATTCATTTTCAATACACAAATCCTCCTCCCTAATATCTGTTCTGTCAGTGCAAGTCTTGCAGAAAGAGATTGATTTTTTTACAATTATGAAGGTAGTGTTTTGTTTTATATAAAGAAGCTAAAAATTGCGATTTAACCAGTACCACATAGAACGTCATACTGAATCCTCGGCTAAACACGTACTGTTTCTAGAAAGGTAATGTCCCATGAAAATTCCAGTAAGCACCTTTTCACATGTATTTTCAAAATGTTTGGTTGCATCGTGTATGAAAGTATGGTATTCCCTGAAAATGTGGATATGGTAGGAGATAAAGTACCACTAAATGTGATGGACAAGAAGTGTGCACAAACATAGTGCCCCTTCTCATATGCCAGCAGGAACGATGGCAGAGCTGTGCTTTGGTTGAAGTACTGTAACTCAGTATACAATAAAGCTGAGAAGGTATTAATTTATATATATATTTTTTTTTAATTATCTTGGTTTCCTTTCTCATTGTGACTCTTAATTTTGAAGATCCTTTTCCTTTCTAGGGTAAGAAAATAGACATTAAAACTGTGTTTGAGAATTGAGTGGGTTCTGGCACACAGTGTTCAAACATAATGAAAAAATACAGCAAGCAACTAAATTGTAACACACAGAAGCCTCAGTGGATTCTCCCTATTTACACTGAACAAGGGTTATGCCAAATGTTTGCAAAATCTAACAAGTTTTTATTACTATAGCAGGGCACAGAGGCTCCAGTCGTCATCCACTAAAATTTCAAGCAGCTCTTGCTGTGCTAGGTGCTGCACAGAGATCAAGTACTCAGTACTAATAAAAGCAAAGAAATAAGGAAATCACATCAGAAAAAAAGAAGGGGGGTGGGGGTGGCTTTATGATCTATCAGCTGATTTATCCAAGGACATTCAGTAAGTCTTCAACTGGAAGAAGCATTTAAGTTCAGAGCTCTGTATTCTTATTATCTCAGTCCTTAACGTCCTGTCTCAAAATGCAAACAAAATTTTACCAATCTGTTTCTTTTTTTTGTTCTGACTAACTTTATTACTTTAAACTACATGAATTTTTCTAAACATAGAAGTCATCCAATAACATTTAGAGGACATTCAGTTTTCTCCTGTGAAAACTAAATCTTAACTAACATTAAAGCTCCATTTTTTGATTTCTCTACACAAGATCAAATTAAAGACAGCATGTCAGTCAAAACAAATAAAACTAATCCTTTTTGTATGAAATCCAACCCTGTGTTTACTTTTTTTTTCCCTCTCCTTTTCCATTTTGTTCTGTTATATAAAAATAGGACTCCTGATAAATAGTATCAGTTAATAGTAATTACTTAAAGTATAGTTTGTTTAGTAGAGAAGCAAAAATCACGCGTGATTTCCTGACATGTTCTGTAATGCACATCATGTAGATGACTCCATGACTCTTTGTCATGCTTAATAAAATATGCTACTGAAGAGCATACTTGTTACATCTTAAACCGAGGATTCTGTTGCACAAGCACTGGTGCATGATTTGAAAACAATAAAACCAGCATAGAGTTATGAATTATAGTAAGGTTTCTGCATTTCTGATTCATAAAAATACATTTTTATGCTCTCTCCTTAGCCAGCATTTGAACTTTTCATCTAGCCTGTGCCAAACACACACAATCAAAACATATCGTCTTTATTTACTGGTACATAGGAAGACATCTCATTGTTTCTAAAGTTGGCCCCATGTACATGTTCAGAAGGTTGATTTTCCTTCTTGTTCCTTGTGAGCCCTGACCTGGAGAGCAAAACAGAACAAAATTTGAATTTCCTCCTCTAAGTGCCTTTGAATTACCTACTATTTCCCTGTGTACTGTTTTGGTATCCCAAATAAATAAGTCTGGATTTTATATATATTTGTGTTTTGTTTGGTATTCCCATTTCTCTCCCTCTCCTTCCAGTTTCTTAGAAGACATATTTACATATGGAACAGCCCATTTAGAAATAAACCCAACAACCATGCTCTTTAAAAACCTCTATTGTTTTCCATGATTTCAACATTCCTTAAATCTCTCATAGCACAAATTACCTATATATAAATAATTTTTCTTTTTGCCCTAAAGAATGCAATTTGTCACAGAACCAGAACAATCGTAACTTCATCAGCAGTGTACTGTGAAAGTAGAAGGTGCTCAGACAATTGACATCATCTAATGGAGTGTTAGAAGGCGAAATTATTAGCATTTATTGTCACCACTCAGCATTGTTAATCCAGATTAATAGTCAATAGGCTCAACACGTGGAGAAAGTGTAATAAAGAGACGGTTTCTGCTGAATGGTTGTGATATGAAAAGAAATTAGCTCACAGTGCTCTTATCACCACTGCAGCTACTTACTGGGCTTGGCAATTACAGTAGAGGTTGACAGTATTTGGTAGCAAACTGATTGCTTTATTGGCATGTCTGATAAATACACACTAATCCATTAAACCAACGTCACAATTGATTCTTAGTTAGAATGCAGAAAAAAATTCAGGTACTAATCACCACTAACTATCATAAAGACAACACAATGGCTTATTAATGAATTCCATTATGATGGGATAAATTTAGCTAATGCCATCATAGCTGTTATATACAGAATATGACTGCTGAATATTGTACTGTCAGAAGGAAGCAATTCAGTAAAATCTGAAAAAGTCTCTGCTGATTTTTCTGTGCTAGATTTCTACGGAATCAAAGATCAACAGGTATTTTCAGTTTGAATTACTTTGGTGCAAACAAGGGGGGGGGGGGAAAGAGAGACATAAAAAGGAGATTTTCCTGAAAGCATTGCCTGTAGGTGAGTCCCTTTTGCTCAGTCTATACTAAACTGAAGCACCCATGCACCTCTGCAGACACCAGAGCCTTTCAGAGTTAAAAGGTATATTACACAAAAAATAAAGGCAAACAGCTATAAAAACTAAAATAAAGGCAAACAGCTATAAAAACTAAAATAAAGGCAAACAGCTACAAAAACAAGTGCAGAAGAGAAAGAGCTGAACTTCAACTTCTCTTTGCAAAACAACAAACGACAGATTTCTTACTAAAGAACTTGCCTGATGGCTTCTGCTAATCTAGTGGTGCAAGTGAGTATCTCTCTCTTTTAGGTCTCACCCCATACAATTGACACAGGAACGATGTTTAGTATTTTGCCATTGTATTTTGCTTGCAGGAGAGATAAAATGAAAGGTTCTCGATGAGAAAGAGATATTTGCAAGGTCAGTACCTCATTGCACTCTTGTCCTCGGATGCAAAATACATTATGCGCATTCATGTTCTATAACAGAGATTCTAGTACTGTTTTTAATAAATTCAACTAATTTTAAATCATCAAGACAAGCTTTTGTAAGCAATTGCAATAGGCTATGGAGTTCTGTGATAACTCATAAGTAAAGTAACAAAGGTCAGCCAGCTCCTGTTGGCATCCTAAGCTCTTGGTTGGGCCTTCTATCAGGTAAAGAACGGAAACAAAGGATGCAACTTTGATCCTGCCTGGAATTTATGCCAGTGGCACCCAATTAATGTAATCACGTCCTTCTACCTACCACCCAGTTGAGGGGGGTATTGAAAAAAAGTCCTGAAAGGGGAAAGTATGAAATGTTCTGTCACAAGGAAAGTTCCTCAATAGCTGTCCAAGGATCTGATGCACTTCCTTTTCAAAATCCTCAAATATTTGCTCCACCCCCTTAACTTTGCATGTTCTTATTATTCACAGTAATGTTTGTCTCCCTATAGGGAAACATCTTGGTTTACTATGACAGTAGAAGTCTGCAGATTAATTGTTTTACATATAAAAAAGCATTTCCTTTTGTTTTATTGATTCGGCATTAAGGACTAATCCAGCAATGAAAATAATCAGATCCTTTTGGGGCCCAATGCCATAAACAGAACAACGTGGCATGCAGTGCTTCACTGCTGCTTCATTCACCTTATGTTTAATTTGTAGAGGTAGAGTAAGCAGTGCTTAAGGAAAAAAAATATTTTGTGCAATAAACTTCAGGAGAACTTGACTCTGAAGAACCTATCAGGAGAATATAGTTTAGCATTTCAGAATATCTCTTCACAATAGTTATAATAAGACTATTTCTTTAGAATAAAAGAAAAAAACAATTTAGTAAAAGGGCAACAGAAGTTACACATTTATTTTGTTAGTAAGTGAAACACTAAGAAGGGCAAAGAGTATTCTGAAATTTTTAGAATATTTGATTTAGAAAATGTTAAAATATTTCATGTTGACAATTTTTAGAATATCATTTTTCAGCATTTAGTTTCAATAATGTATTTTTAAATGGGATTATATGACAGAGGATGGAGGGATTATAGGAAGAGATTAAGAAAAATTAATTCAAAGCAAGAAAAAAAGTAGTAATTGTATAAAATAATATATTTCAGGTTTACTCAAAATTAATCTGTAGGGTTTGTATTTCACCAATAAACCAACACCTTTTCCATTTTAGATTAATACAAGCCAATTCATTTTAATGCAATTTTTCGGCTCAGACAAACTGAAAAACACATGTTCATCCAGCTACATTTGACCATTCTTCATTATAGCTTTGAAGTGAACCCTGAAAGCACAGCTTTTAAAAATTCGGATTCTCATTACTACATTATGTGTGGCCATGTAACAAGACTACTTGAACATACACTGTCAAGTCCTGAAAGTTCTACATACATAAAAATCCACGTTACACTTCTCCTTCCAAATCTCAATTTGCGATTGTTGCCTCTATTTGAGCTGAAAATTGTGTTCTTTAAAATGAAAGCGTAGTGCAGCTTGGACTGCTGCCTCGCAGAGAGTCTCCAGCAACAGTCCCATGGCTGGAGATCCCTGGGGCTTCCAGAAAAATCTTCAACAGATCTCACAGGCACCACAGCAAAACATTCTGCTGCAAGGAAATGACGCAGACAACGTTCTCTACTGAAGGGCAGGATCCAGCGGCTCGGCAAGTCACCTAGACCAGGCTGCCAGGAGACCACGCGGACTCCTGCCTGCAGGGAACAGCGGGCTAACACACTAGCTCATGTCTCAAAGTAAAGAACGCCGACTAGCATGTTTTATTTCATGTCTGCAACAGGCTACGCCTATGCACACATTCCGTGAATTACCGTGGCTCAGGCGGTGCACCGTAACGGAGTCACTAGCCTGAAGACCAAAGCAACTTCCCCAGTAGTGAAAGCGGTCCGTGGCACAGCCAGAAGTACGGACAGTTTTCTGTGGCCTCATCCACCTTGTAATCATCTCTTAGTTTTGTCAGTTTAAATAGCAAAACAATTAAAGGAAACTTAGTTATTTTTGAGAACAGGAACAAAGGAACAAAAAAAGGAGATCCCTTACACCATAAAAATAGGTCCAATATTTTTTTTTTTGGGGTAGCTATTTCAAGGCAAGACAAAAGTTTAAGCTTTTTAGCTGAAAATATGAAATCACTTAGAATTCCCAGTCACTGTCCATTTACCCAAGTCCACATTAAACACCACAGCGATAATGTAGGGTGATCTACGGAAACTCAAATGGACGAACAAAAGTTAATTCATTAATCAGCAATAATGCTGAACCTAAAGCTTGTGATGGTAAATACAAATATATAGTTTTGCAAGTATTTTGCAAGATTTTAAAGCATCTCTTAAAGCCAAATTATATACATTTCTGTCAGAACCTGCAATTTTAAATGAAAAGGTATCATTTTGCTGCTTATATAATGGAAAATATATGAACAGCAAGAACAGTGACTGAAATAGAAGACACTTACCCTGGGATTTTTTTACTTCATGGAGGTTCCAGTTTGCTTCTCAACTACACTGACACAGATCATGAAAAGTCTAACTGAACTCAGTAAAGTTTGCCACTTTAAGGCTCATATAAACAAGAAAGAAACAAACCATATCTTGTGATCGTGTAAGAAAGAAGTACATAAATGATTTACACAACCTGAAAATTATCTAGCAGTTAGGAAAAAGGAGATAGAAAGATCTACTGTTACACTATGTTGGATCTAAATTCTGTGATGTTTTAGAAAATACATCTGCAGGTACTTGGAAGACCTAAGAAATACGCGAAGCGGTATCTCCCAGACCATTTCAGCCTGGAGCTGAATGTTAAGCACGGCTGATTTAAACGCAAGGCATGGATGTGGCGACAGCTCCAGCCGCCTGGGTGTTAACAGGTGCTGGAACTCCCTGGGTAACAAATGAAAGCACTCTGTAGTGGCGTGTTTGTCACGAGGACCCAAGGGCTTACAATTCACCATTCCTATTTGTCTAGCAGAGCTTGATTTGTTAACCTTGTAGTGGCCTGTCTTTTCTTCAGCGTTGTACATGAAGTAATTACAGGTTTCACGCTACAATAGGTTGCCAGGGTACCTTCCAGAGCTTGAAGCAACGATGCAGACGTGAAATTGCAGACAGATGCCTGCAGTTGTGATGGCTACATTAATTTGCTTCTCTCACAGGTCACAGCTTTGGGTGCTTTATTATCCCGACATTGCTCAGCAGGGCTCAGCTTACTGGGAACGAGCTGCTGGAGTTCCCTCCCGCACGCAGATATTAGCAGAGGCCAGTCTTCCTCACTAAAGGAACACTTGGCGTGGCTGATCCTAACGCAAAGGTTCTGTGTTTCCTTCTCACATGCTAACCTGCATTGCTGTCCTTGTGCCTTACATGAAAAATTCAAACTAGGTGAAACTGTACCGTTTGGAGGAACTGATTGAAAAGTGAACCGGTTCTTCCACCCCTGCCAAGATGATTTTTTGCCAAGAGATGGACTGAAGTGTGCCTTAGGAGCTCAGGGGGTAAGTCTTGAGAACACCGAGTCCTAAACACTCCAGGTTGCTTTTGAAAATGAAAAGTGGAAGTGTTAAGTTATAGACAATCTGTATAAAATTTTGCCTCTCCTGCTTGACGCAGCGGCTGGTGAGGGCAGCCCCAGACACCTGCGATACAAGGCTGCTGTCAGTCCATTGAATCTTGTGTTCATCCTTCCTATCCCTTGTTATTTCTGAAGTATAAAGGAGTACTGACAGTGGCTGAGGTCTTTCAACGTATTCAGGTCTGTAACTCAACCTGCAGCCAATAGTTCTAACTTCACAAAACTTTAGTTTTGAGAA
This sequence comes from Microhierax caerulescens, assembly GCA_035590215.1. Lineage (NCBI taxonomy): Eukaryota > Metazoa > Chordata > Aves > Falconiformes > Falconidae > Microhierax > Microhierax caerulescens. The sequence goes on from JAVJGJ010000001.1 coordinate 97,400,017, forward strand.
AAGCGCTGGCAGAATCACGGTCACAGAAGGAAAGTTTTCAGCATCTGAAAGTTCAGTCTCAAAATAGAGGTAGTTTGGATACTTCTAAGAATTGTCTTACTGGTTTAGGCACAACTTTCTTCAGAGGAATTCTGTCTTAACGACATAAAAATCTAGATGATTAAATGAGCAAGTAGGACTGTAAGTGCAGTTACGAGAACTGTGTCTAGAAAGCGTCTCCCCACGCTCTGGACTAAGATGCTTTTATTGCAGGACTATCTCCTCCATGTTAAACATGAACAAGTGAACCCCTTACACTACTTTTACATTTTGGTTTCATGTAAACATGACATGCTCACACTATTCACACAAATCAGTTTTCTTGATTTTACAGCATGGGTGTGGTTTCTGATGTACAGCTATGCACAGAAGACTAGAATCAAGCCCTATCATCTCCTACTAAAAATAAAAAATGCATGATATTGCATCTTCTTATTGAAAGAATGAATACATCAGTGTCTACAACAACTAGTATATAATGGCTTATTGCTAATTGCCATTTTGACCAAAAACGTCCTGTGGCTTCAAACAGAAATGTAATAGAGCCCACGTACTCGGTACAAAAACATTATACAAACCAGAAACGACAAGAAATCACCACACGTTCTGCTCTCCTCCTCCAAAACTCAGTTAGCAGAGCCCTGCAGAGCCCAGAAAAGGCTGGCAACTGCTCCAGTGACTTTCCACAGCAGACTGCCCTGGGCTGACACCAAGCCGGTGAACTGTCTGTCCAAATTCAAATTTCGGTTCAAATTCAGTTAAAGTTTAAAGAACTGAAAAGAGATATCATAATTGGAGGCTCTTGGCAAACACTGTAATAGTTGCCACTGTTATCCCTAGCAATTCTGTTTTTCTCCATGGACAAGATTTCCCAGATAAAAACTGGAAGAACAAATTCTGAAGTTAGTTTCATATTTAATATGATTGTAGAAAGCTGAAAAGCAGCAAGGTTTATTCAAGTCACTGAACAGCCCTGACACCGAGCAAGTCTCAGAGAAAATAACTTTCCTTTTACACAAAGCCAGTTATTTTGAAATTCTTGCATCAGTAAGTTTTTTAAGTTTATATATGTATGAATACAGAAATTAAGAACTTGAGTTTAGGTTTGCCTGGCTTCTGATTTGACTCAGAATGCATGATGACAACAAGTGGATTCATTTTACATACCTAAGGTAAAATCGTACGCAAGATCACAATAAAAAGCACAGGGGTCACTAGGGCTAGCAAAGCTGTGATAAATCATTGGAGTATATCCCACTGCTCACTGAGGTCCATGGCATACTATCCTGGCATCCAGGCACATCTTAACCTTGAAAGGGGTTGAACACATCCCAGGGAAATCAGCTGTGGCACTGGTGATTTGTCATTATGTGAAAACAAATCAGATTAAAATTCCTAACCTAGAAAATAGTGAAAAAAAGCAAATAAATGCCTGATGCCATAAATATAAAGGTAGCACCAATTGCTGGCTAGATTTATAGCCTCTTGCTAGTGTTAAGAGTCTAATTATATTGGCAGAGGCATTTAAATAATTTTATTTATGATAATACCTACAGTTTCCAAATACCATTAGACTACCACCATTACTGTCTACATAATCTTTGCCTTGAAGGCCTTACTGTGTGAACGAACAACAGGGATATGCAAAACATGAGAGATAAGAGTAGTATTATGGGAGTTGGATGGCAGCCAAAATTTCTGTCGAAAACAACAATACTGTAGGAAACAGCAAGAATGTCATTTTCTATTTCTATCTGATTTTAAAAAAATAAAATTTAATATTTCCTGGAAAATCTGAAGTAAAAACAGAATTAACTTTGTGCATATATTTTGATTATTTGTAACACTAAAATTTAATTAAAATAACCTACAAATGAAAAGCATAATTAAACCAAATACTGAAATATCCCATTAAGAAAAAGGTCAAAATAGAATAAAATACTTCATTTTATTTTACAGGGAAGTTATCTGACATGGATGCAGTCAGTCAGGGTCTGCAGACATCCCCCCACAAACACACCCCACTTTTAACCTGCCTGGATTATTAATCCTAGCTAACAAACGCTCAGCTAGAGCAAATGAAATTCTCAGGTTCACAAAGCAAGCGTGAACTTCCGAGAGTGAACCAAGCTTGTTTAGAGCTGCAGGACAGACTTCACCCATCAGGCCTCCTGGGTGTAACACAGCATGATGTAGAACCGTATGGTTAACTCAGAGTACAGCAGGAATCATGAGTTTTTCAGAAAATTTCAGAAATGCATTAGAAAGACAAACTGTGATGAGATAATCCAAGAAGAAGTCAAGGCACCCCTTCCAGCTGTAGGGATGAGCAGCGTAGTCTGGCGATAGCACTTTTCTGTGGTTTTCCTCAAGATTCCAGCCTGAGGAGCTTCTGCCATGACCTGTGGAGTGCCAAGCTCTGCAGGGAGCTGTGCAAGGCTGGTGACGAGGGTCTCACGGACCAGCCCCACCACCACCACAGCCTCCCGCAGGGGCAGCTCCCCTCAGCTCCGCAATGGGCACCGGCAGCTACAGCTGACACTGCGCTTGTGACACAATTCCTCAACGTAAAAAAAGTTAAAATGCCTGAAGGCTAGAATTTAAGTTAATTATAGGATTTTTAGGATTAATAGCATTGTTCATTCCACAACTCTTCAGTCTTGTTTTAATTAATTACAAGAAAACCTGGCCAGAATTTATGGAAGGTTTATTATCTTGCCTGGAATCACTTTGGGTTAAAACACCCTTCGCTTTACCAGGCTTTTCAGCGCTGACACCCTCAGTTGCCAAAAGAAAAATGATGTATAAGCTTGCAAGAAAGTCATCCCACTTGTGCAGACTATTTTCACTCCAGTCTGAGATGGGGAAATGGGCGAGGGAATGCTGCGCATCAGCAGGGAGCTGGGGGAAGAGGAGCGAGGCAGCGGCCTGGGGCTGTCCCCCGTTTCTGCTAGAGAACCCCAGAGCCGCTGAGCTCTAGGCAGGAGGCAATGAGCTAGCGATCACCGCACCAGGCACGCGGTGTGGCAAGGGCCACCGTATTGGTTTCAGTAGGAAATTAGCTTTGTAGATCTTCACGAAGCTGGGATGCCTGGCATAATGAATGACATCTGAGGAGTTATTCAATCAGACACACCTTGGGCTGGATTATCCTATCACCACTGCCAAACAAAAGCTACTCCGACAATATTAACAGGCTCCTACTCATGTCAGCAAGCAAAGATTCGTGATTTTGTAAAATTGTTAAAAATTAAGATTATTTATACACAAGAATTTTAGATCATTTGCAATATTCAATCCTTTCAACTCCTGCAAAATCTGAATTAAGAGCCACTGAAAAGTCTTTTGCACTGAGTATACTGCAAGTGGAATCATTAAAAGAGGAAGGAGAGGAATGGAGAACTTCCACTTACAATGCTCAATGTTTTCTGATTAAATGCAGAAAAACAGTGAGGAATAAACCTTCCAACTATATTTTCTTTCTAATAGCCAGGCTTCACTTGCAATCCTGGTTTAATCTTTTGGTGCAGCCTTTAAAAATTATTGCCCACGTTTATTTCAGGCTGTTGTTATTTCCTCCTTATCCACCTGCCACAGACTTCTCCTTCCTAGTAGGCATTTTAAGGATTTGTTCTTATAAATGAGTTTTTGGTCAGCTCATGTACAGCTGTTTTGGGATGTTTGAGACATCAAATGGTGCTTTGTAGGTATCAGGATGACTGACACATTGGGGTCTCTGTTTTCCATTATCACCTTTTAATTCAAATCCAGGCATTTATTAACACCTTTGTGCAACAAAGGAGAGAGATTCTCTTGTTTATATGAGTGAAAAAGTGCACTGTGACTGGCAGAATTCTAGCAGCAGCAGTGCTGCAGTAGGATGACTGTATAATAGCGTGAGCTCCAAAAGGGAAGGGGGAAAGCTATAGACATGTAAAAATTCTGGTACGTTTGGCTTGCATAGGGTATCTGCAGGTGTAGACAAGGAGGTGGCTCTTCTTTCTACACTCAACTGTTGCCTGATGCAGCACATAGACCCCTGTGCCCCAGGACCAGCCTGCTTCCACCCTCATCTATCACCTGAACCCAGCCTGTCTCTAGAGGATGAATTTAGACTTTATCACACACCCCCCTCACCAGGATTAGAGATCCTGATGCCAGTCTTATAACGATGCAAAACACTTGCAGGGAAATTAAAGAGAAAAAAAGAATGAAGTCTTTTTCAATATTTATAACTTGTAAACACATCAGTCCAGAATGTCAGACTAAATTAGCTGCCATAAGCTTCCCCGTCTTCTGAGTGGAGTATCTGAGCAGGGAACAGCATTCTGAGCAAATGTTAGCTTCGGCTGGAGCTCAGCTCTATGGAAAAAACCCCTCGCAGCCCTAGGATAATGAGCTTGATACCAGCTTACAACAGAAATGTAAAGTAGCCAAGAATAAACATGGTCCAGACCAGAGACAAGCAAAGCAATAGTCTCTCAGCTGGTATCAGGGGTGTCCTGGGTAGACTCAAATGCAGATGGGCAGTGAGAGGTGGCCAAGATCTATATTGCTCAAGTTACAAGTGGATAAACTTATTTTTCCACATTTATGCTTCTTTATGAGAGTGGCTATTGTAAATCAGCATAGCTCCACTGACACTGACAGACTCTGCCAGTTTTTCCAGCTAGATGTAATATAATCCGAGACTATGGACTGAGAAACAGGAAAATTGGCTTGGCGTGTTTTGTTACTCAGTGTCGCTGCCATGTAGGGGCTGGCAACCTCGTGGCTGTTTTTCCCTGTTGCTTTACAAGATGTCTTAACAAAGCTTCCTTTGAAACCGTATCTGCTCTTCTCTGTGTGGACACGCATCACTTGTATGAGTGTTTGGGATGCTGTGGAACTGAAGCAGACTGGTGAGGAGAACAGAGAGAAAACAGGACTGTTTTTTGTAAGAGGGTATGGGGAATTAAAAAATTAAAAGGAAAAGGTCAGGGTTTGCTCACTAGTAAACATAATCCACAGATGAGCACCTTACATTTGACCTTTGCGTTGGGTTTATGTGGCAAGGGTTTGGTAGCCACAGGGCTAACAGGGGCGGCTTTTGTGAGAAGCTGCCAGAAGGTTCCCCCATGCCCGATGGAGCCCATGCCAGCCGGCTCTAGGATGGACGTGCTGCTGGGCAAGGCTGAGCCCATCAGCGACGGCGGCAGCACCTCTGGGATAACATTTAAGAAAGTGGGGGACAGAAAAACTGCACAGCTGCACCAGGGAGAGGAGTGAGACTATGGGAGAGCAGCCCCCCAGGTCGGCGCAGGAGAAGGTGGGGGGGCTCCAGAAGCCAGAGCAGGGATTCCCCTGCATCCCATGGGGAAGCCTATGGTGAGGCAGGCTGTGCCCCCAGCCCACAGAGCCCACAGGGGAGCAGCTCCCCCCTGCAGCCCAGGCAGGACCCCACACCGGGGCAGGGGGTTGCCCGCAGGGGGCTGTGACCCGCGGGCAGCGGCGCTGGGGCAGCTCCTGGCAGGGCCCGTGATCCCCTGGAGAGGAGCCCAGGCTGGGGCAGGGCTGGGACAGGGCTGGGGACCCCGCGGGGACCCCCACTGGAGCTGGCTGGGCCTGAGGGGCTGCACCCCACGGGAGGGACCCCGCTGGGGCAGCGTGTGAAGAACTGCAGCCCATGGGAAGGACTCAGGTTGGAAAAGTTCATGGAGGATTGTCTTCTGTGGGGAGACCCCAGGCTGGGGCAGGGCAGAGTGTGAGGACCCTCCCCCTGGGGAGGAAGGAGCAGCAGAGACAGCGGGTGATGACCGACCCCAGCCCCATTCCCCGTCCCCCTGCGCTGCTGGCGGGGAGTGGGTAAAGAATTTGGGAGTGAAG
>JAVJGJ010000001.1:97406020-97430601 GCA_035590215.1 Microhierax caerulescens
CCCCTGCGCTGCTGGGGGGGAGTGGGTAGAGAATTTGGGAGTGAAGTTGCGCCGGGGAAGAAGGGAGGGGTGGGGGGAAGGTGTTTCAAGATTTAGTTTTTAATTTCTCGTTACCCTTCTCTGATTTGAATGGTAATACATGAAACTCATTTCCCCGAGTGGAGTCTGTTTTGCCCATGGTGGTAACTGGTGAGGGGTCCCTCCCTGTCCTCATCTCCATCCACGAGCCTTTCGCTGCATTTTCTCCCCCTGGCCCAGCTGAGGAGGGCAGTGACAGGGTGGCTTTGGTGGGCACCTGGCCCCCAGCCAGGGTCACCCCACCACAGCCCTCTAGCAAAAACATTCATTCATTCCTGCTGCTGCCTTGATAATGCAATCTGAGAGGCTTTAAGAAATATTTCGGTTTCTTCAGTGGCTGCTTTCTCCAGTTCTGTCATGTAAGCAGTTACCACTGGATAATCCGTACAGTGTTTGGTTAAAAAACATTGAGAGCAACTTGTTTTTTTGGTAATTGGAAGCAATTTTTTTCCCTGCACATGCTGAGTTATGTGCTGTGAAAGCTCAGGGCTCCTTTTAATCAGCATTCCAGACCACAAAATTGTCTTGCGGCTATTCTGTTGCTTTGAAATGACTCGATATGGGTGACCAAGGAAGGATACAGAAAACCTCATTTGATCTTTTAACTCTGAGATACAAAATACATTTTCTCTCCACTGGTGGTCTGCTACCTGCAGCTTATCTATTAACTCACATAGGTTCAAGTGTTTCAGGGTCAGGGTGCAAGTATGAACATGTTTCCACGCAGGGAGAAGCCTAAATCTTTCTTGTTTTACATATGGGCTTTTCATGCATGAAACCAATTCTGCCAAGTGACCTTTTCTGACGTTTACACAGAGCGATCAAGTTCCTGCCCTCACATGTATGGTTATGAGATTATCCGTAAATCTAGTGATTTTTTTAAAAAGCTTTTGGATTTTTTTATTATTTTTTTTTTAGGAAGCACGATCAGCTCTTATTTTGTCAAACAGAATAATCTTGTATTCTTTACTATCATTTGCTTTTGACAAATCCAGGAGCATTACTTTCTCTAGTGCTGCGCTTTGGACTTTGGTGACTACTTAAGTAACTGCAGTTTTGGCCCTTAGTCTGGTCATTCAACTTATTTCAGTTAACTTTTGTTGTTGTTAAAAAGGAAAATATTTGTAGCTGATTGATAAGGAAAGTTTATTATTATTATTATTATGGGCATTCATATTATTTTCACAGACTCAGAAGTTCTATTGACAGAGTTGTATTTTAATTGCTTTGCTTTACAATACAGCATCGCGATTTTAATGCAAGACTACAGGTGAGGTTAAGACCTTCCATAAACTCCAGCTACCCATTTGAAATGTTTTGGGTGAAAATATATGACAGTTATGATTCTTTTAATCACTGTCATTCCTTCAGGCTGGCAACAAATTTCAAAAGCCAAGGGTTCTGGGTGTTGTTTATTTATTTTGAGTTTAATTGCAAACTTCCTACAGAGATCTCAGTACACTTTACAATACAACCTTTGATGATTTGACTATGCGAAAGATTTGTTTGGGATTTTTTTGGAACTGACACAAGGGTTATCACTGTAAACAACTAGGAGGGAATAAAATGGACTCCCTAGAATTCTTTAGATTAATGCCCACCATCCAGAGTTGATATTTTTTAGGACGGGTTTCTAATGACTGTGCCAGTTATAACAGAACTGTGCACCAGGGATTTGTACAAGCATTGGGGACAATGTTTATTGAAATGTGCGCAATACAAGACTGCCAGAAACTTCTAAAAGAGTTGTCTACTCTGTTTGTAATGCTCCTGGAGTGCACACCAACCTAACATGCCATGTGCACCCTACCACCTGTCTCCCACCCTTATTATTAACTTACGATCTTTTCTGGGCTAGATAGAGGCCATATAAATTGTAGACAGGAATTTCCCAAAGGCCCAGGAAACACAGAGCTAAACACAGCTACATTCAACCACACTTTCAGATGGCAGTGGAAACTGACCAATAAAAAAATGACCAATGCCTCTGCACATTTTCATGCCAGCACCTCACAATTTGAGATCAATTTTCGTTTTTAACTACTGCTGTAAGCACACTTTGCAAGTCAGCTCTTACGCTGATGAAGTTCCCCTGCCCATACAGTTTTAACTGATTTGAGCAACTAAACATAAATAGTCCAGCTGAGATGAGCACACCTATTCCCCTTATCACTACCCCATAGGTGAATCTGCTGAATTGACAGACTATTTCTGTAAAGCTCTTGCTGATTTGAAACGTCTCGTAAATCCATGACAGAAAGCACGCAAAAATGGAGGGCTACAGTGGGGCACAGAAATGCAGCGTGGGCTGCAGGATTAGGCTTCTTTCAGATGCATGGCAAGGGAATGAGACCCAAGATAAATGAGACTCTTAAATTTGTTCAGGACAGATATTAAGGCAACTTTCACTTTGCCACATCGAAACACACCAGGACCTTGACTTTCACATTCAGGAACAGAAGGTAGTTCATATGCAGCTTAAATTCTTTATATCCTTTTAACTTTGCAACACCTCCTTCTGTTCACATCTTCTTTCTACCACCGCTGTCCTCGTCCTTTGAATTTTTCTTGCCTTTATTCTCTTCCCACCTAGAGAGTCTGTGTGTAACCTGTAGCCATAAAACCCTACCGAACTTGCACGGTTTATGTTCTGGCAGTACCTACCAAAAGGCCATGGCTCGAGAGGTAAGTGTTCAGAAAACACTCCAGCTGTAGATTCCAACCCTTTTCCCTCAGAGGTCTGTAAATGTCTCAACCCCCACATTATCCATGTTGGCCTATATTATTTTAGACACATTTTTAAATCTTTCTATTCCTAACCCCAAGGTATGCAGGTTTCTTCTCCTTTGTTTGTCACTTGTGTAGCTTATATGGGTGCCCACCCTAGCTCGTGGGGACTTCAGCTCTCCCTAGCCTGCTCTGGGTGAATTTATGGAGACTGTGAAAAAGTTAGACTTCAACTAAGAATCACTGACAATTACTAAAAAGGTAGAAAAACAATGACTTTACCATAAAACTGAATCTGTATGATTTTGTACAGTTTTATAGAGATGAAACAGAGATAGGGTGCAGTTTATAGAAGAAAAGAGGATCTAAAAGAAGAATGTAACATCACTCAGATCAAGTTAAGAGATACTTGACCAGAGAAGGTCAGCAAAACTTTCAAAAGTTTTAGACAGAGAAAAATGCAGCTTTCTCAGCTGGTGATGACTGAAAAACTTGTAGTTCAACTGTACACCTAGATCTAAGAATTTTACATCTGCGCAACATGAAGAAGACTAGGTAATATTAGAAAAGAGAACTTATGAAGACGACAGGAGGATCTCTGTGTTGGTCTGTTGTTGATTGTTAAAACATTCACAGCTTCTAACCAAAATCTTTCATTTCAAAAAAGTCTCTTATAAGGTCAGTCATCCTTGAAGAAACTTGGTGACTTAAAAATGAATCTAAAAGGATAAGGTGGGAAGACTAAGTGTAAGCACAGTTTTCCAACAACTCTATTTACAAAAAAAAAAAAAACAACCCCCAAAAAAACCCAAACCAAAAACCTCAGAATCTCAAATAGCTCTGAGCCTCTTTTTTAATTTTTCTTCCTTTTATTTTCTTAGAAGTTTCCACATTCCTAAATATATTTAATCTAGGGGGAAAAAAAAATAATTTTCTTGATTCTGCAGCATGAAGTGCTGCTTTCTGAGGGGGTGGGAGGGAAAGAAATAAAAGGTTTGTCTCAAAATAGGCAGAGAACAGTGTGTTTGTATGCATTTGCTCTTCACTCATCTCAAAATAACTCAGGAAAATAAAAAGGAGAAATATGAAAAGGTGTTATTTTTTCAGAAATTTCCCCTTCTTTTGAAACCATTTGTGTAGCCTTGAGGGAAAAAACCTAAGTGGTGAAAAGTGATTATAATGATATCTCTAGCATAGCACTTTATCTCTGAGTGATGCTAGAAACAACGTCTCACACACATGCTGAGTGATCAGTACCAGAAATCCTTCCTATTCTGATCAATTTTGCATGTGGCAATTTATTATTTTTAAAAAGAAGATGGAGGCTTTAGCAAAGGTTGTATAAGACTATGCGGAGTTAGTACTTTTCCCTTCAGAGAAATGTTTGTGGATCAGTCTGGAAGAGGTAACATCACTATTCAGATGCTACTGTCATACTAGTAATGAATTTGCAAAACTAATAAATTAGCAAAGGCTGATTTAAATCTGTAACTATAATAGAGTACTATCAATTTAAACAGGTAAGTGAATGAAAAAATTCAGTGTCAGAAGTAATGCATACCTTCCAATCAACACATTGCAAATCTGAAACTTTCAATATCAAAATGTAATTTCTGACTACTTGATTCTGAGCACTGACAAAGCAGCCAGAGGGCTACATACTTGAAGATGGAAGGAAGGTTGCCTGATGCTTAAGTCCTAAAAATCTGACTGCCATTCTCCAAGAAGGGCATAGGCTAAGCTAAAATCTCTTGGGAAATGCACCTTTTGGATACACGCTAACATACCTGGTAAGAAGAAAAGCAGAGATGCTACTGTTTGCATCTTCAAAAATTCCTGATACTGATATTTATTGTAGATTCTCTTCCAGAAATGGAACAACTGAAAAATCTTCTGTATCTTACCTGCATCAAAAATTTTGGGTGCAATCTGTGGTACTACAATATGGTGTCACAGTGCTTAAAGTAAGTTTCTTCTTGAAGAAAGACTCAAACATTTATCAGTTTTAAGTTTGTCCCATTCTGAAATTCAAGGAACTTCTCAGGATACATTGAGAACTATGCTTGAACTCGAGCACACATATACGTGCCTCTGCTCTGATGTAATGCACAAGATAAGCAATGCAGATCACTTCAGAAGTTGCACAGGTTATTTCCCTTGAAATGAATGTTCCTTTATTCTCCCTTTACTCTGAAAGCAATTTTTGCTGTTTCCCTGCTATTCTTTCTTATTATTCCTGATGTGAATGCAGGATATGAACTAGGTTACCTTTAATTTAACTGCATCAAGCTGTTTGCCAGGAAAACATCAACAACTTTATACAGGTCAGATGGGCAACTAACATCTATAAAGAGCAGCTCTGAGGCCAGAACGCTATTTAAAAGCCCTGTTCAATTAGCATTCACTTTCTATGTCTTAGGTCATGAAGCATCTGCAAAGTGCCCTGTTCCCATACAGGCTATTACAATTCTATACAAAATGTTCATTATCGCTGTCAAGAGAACTAAATTTGAAGTGAGATCTAAGCCCTCTTAGCACTCAAGAGCCTTCAAATATTTCCCCCAGAACTCCCAGCTAAAAAAAAATCTGCTTTTTTGTGTGTGGGTTTGGTTTGGTTGTTTTTTTTTCGTTTTTGCTTTAGTAATACGGGCACAACGACGTCAGCCATCATGCAATCCACTCGGATGATGTGAGTGATATGTGCACACTGACAGTCACGGAAGGTACTTTGCCATTATGACACTATTTGCATTACAGCTGCCAGATCCTATCAGAACCCCATCGCACATGCTTGCACTCAGTAATGGATAGTTGTTGCTCCAAGAGTTCATATTCAAAATCTGACAAAGGACAGAATATTTATAGAAAGCATTATACAGCCCTTACCTCTGATACCTGAGCAACTACTGTACAAGAAGATGTATTAAACTTTGAGCCAGAAAACCAGTTTGAAAGCCAAGCAAACAATCTGCTTCAGTGATACAGGTAAGCCCAGGACTAAGCCTGAGAATAAAAAATGAAGTTGAATTTGGAATATGTATGGGCATGTCATGGAGCTATACAGTATTAGGACACCCCAGAGTGATTCTGAGCTTATGTAGCAGTTAATTTATTACTGGGCTAATTGAATAATTCATGAGATCTTCCACCTTAGACTACTGAACTTCATTTATGATTGCCATCCCAATTCCTGCAGGGCTGCAATAACCCTCTCCCAGTACCTATATTCAAACATTATGAATGTCATCTTGCATAAGTATTCTGAAATATAGAATGGTAGTTGCATATTATTGGAATTTTGCTGAGATTTGGCAATTATTTAACTGTGCTTTCCGTATTTTCCCCTGAATTTTTTATCATCCCAATCAATTCAGACTAAGATGTAATGTTCAGGTCTTAATAAGGCTGTAAGCAAGCATTTATTTCCTTTATAATTTTCTTTTAATTACAGACCAGATAATGCATTTTAAGAGTCAGCTATTAATTCATTTACATTGGCTGTCTTTTTAATTACCTATTAAGTACCTGTACTCATTTGAGAGATTTACATGGAATTGTTGCCAAAAATGTCTTGTGCAACTGTACCAGATTCTTTTTCTACCTGAGTTCTCTTTTGTTTCATGCTGTATTTATCATGGTTACTTTCCCTTTACACAGCTAGCCTTTTAGCAGCTTAGATCAAAAAAACATTTAAAGCAATTATCCTATACAATTATCTTCCTCCATTTCTCTGACTTTCTTCTAATATTAAAAAAGCCTCAACAACAACAACAAAAAAATTAAAAAAAAAAAAACAACAAAAAAACCACACCAACAAAAAATCATCAGATTTTGGTCAGATGTTGATCAAGCATTAGTTATTTACAATTAATAACGTTATAATCAATAAAAGAGCATGCATTAAAAATTAAGACTTGTCCCTGCAGACATATTTTCCTGCTATATGCCAGGAGAGCGATTCCACTGCTATCCATTTACCATTGCTGAGTGTTACAAAGATGTAAAAAACAGAAGTTTGACTTCACAGAATCAACTGAGCATCATGCAGGAGGTTACAATACCAGATGAAAAGAAGCAAGAAAACTAAGAGCAGCAAATGAACATAAAGAACAGAAGGCATAGGGATCTGGCCAAAATCACCACCCTAGCAGTGTTAGACAGTGCAAAGTGAGAAGGGTCGTGTCCACAAACAGAAACCTTTCCTTGGTGATATTTTCAGAAATTCTGTGAATAATTTTTAAATGCACAGAGATAAGACAAGTGATATAATCGCAACATACCATTACTTATTGCCTTCAGTAATATAGTAATCAGAATTCAAGGTGAAGTTCTGTCCTCCACCTGTAACAAAAATCCCCAGCTTAACCTGTAGCTGATCTTCAGAGAGAACACCTCTTAAGAACCAGCTCACTAAATTAAGAATGTTTCTAGATTCACTGCTCACTACCAGGTCCTTATGTCAAGAAGTTCAGTAACACATAACAGAAAAATATGGAACAACCAGCCTGAGGAAGTTTCTAACTCAGATTCTGAGGCCAAAAGATGATGTTTATGTTCCAAGAAAAATCTAAAAACTGCAAAAATTCTGCAATTCCATGTTGAGAAGAAAATGAGACATTTTTAGCATCTCAAATTGTGTAGAATATTTTCTTAGTCATTGCACGTAGCAATACGAACAAGGGTTACCAACTCAAACAGATTAGCAGATAGAGCATTCTACAACATATCCCTCAAGTTTCCTGACTCTCAGTCCTGAGTAAATCGTCAAGAAAATAGATAAGCAAGTTTTGAAGCAGACTGCATGAGAAGATTCACTGTCATGAACACATCACTGCATGGTACTTACACTTTACAAAAAGGCATTTTCCAGAGGAAGAATATTCCACTTGAAAATTTCTGTCTATCTCTACCAGTAATTGGCCGATGCCCTGAAGCAGGAGTGCTTATATCTTTTTTCCCCTTCTGTAATCTTATCGTACATAGCTGTGGATGTTCTTATTATCCATACAAATGTCTAATCCCTTTTGAATCCTACTAAGCCCTTATCTGCCCCACAGGGTAAATTTTCTTTGTGTAAAAAATCTGATTTCTTTTAGCCTTTTTAAAATTTGTAAGTGATCCATCTCACTTGTCCTTGTATTATGAGAAAGGGTAAATAGGAGTTTCCTTCTGTATGCTGTGTATTATTTTGCACACCTTTTATACATTCTTCTTTTATGAGGTTCTCCACGAGGATAACATCCTTAATCCTTTTCAGCTTCATTTCATAGGGAAGCTGTTTGTTTAAATAGAACCTTTTTTCCCTTTGGATGGAAAAGGGAATAAAATTATGAGAGCTGAAATATATCATTTGATTCACCAGAAGTGTAATTTTACACAAGTATAATTCTATTGAAATCAGCATCTCCTAATGTGTAAGGCTTGTCTCTCTGCTGCTTCTGTCTATAACAGCACCATATCATTTTCTGTCCTCTTCTGCATATTAGCTAGTATTTTTTGTCCTTTATGTGAACCACAGCTGTACACTGAGCAGAAGGCTCCCTGCAACTGTCCAAAACAATTCCCAAGTCTTTTTGTGACCTGGTTCCAAATAATTTGGACACCACCACCATGCCCAAGCAGAAAGCTCTTGGAGAGATAATCTCCAGCCTGATTTCTGCTGCTGATTTCACTGCTCGAAATGTGCTTGGCAAGGAACACTAGATGGATAGGGGAGGAGGGAGAGACCACATGTGGCTATTTATTTTAAGACATGTAAATGGCTGGCAGTACTTTCATTCTATAATACTTTATACCAGCAGTTGAATCTTAATAATAGATCTAGTTATATTTTATTTTGATGCCATCCAGAGCCCCCTCTTAACTTGCATAAGGTGCACCTAACACAGATGTCTTAGCTATATAAAGCTGGTAACACGAGTAGCGTCGATAAAAGGCAGATTATTATCCCTGCTGTACAGATGAGGCAATGAGATACAGGAAGAATTAATATTTTGTCCAGAGTCCCTTAAGACATTCATTAAGAAGGTGGAAATTGAATCTGAAGTTCCCAACTCACAGTCTGGAACTTTAAACATAAACCACTCCCTTATTCCTTAGAGAAAGAAAAGGCATGCTGAGAGAAACTGGCCTCCCTCCGTTTTCTCGTACACTGTTTTTCTCCTGTGTCCATCTACTCCTATTATTTGCAGTTTTTTAAACTGCTTATCTTCCTTTTTCAAACTTGGTATCTTTGGAGGACTGGCCCACTAGAGAGAGAGACGTTTAACACAGAGATAATCCACTCATAATGACAAGCAAATCTTAAGGAAGGGGAAATGTTTGCATGCACTAAGACTGGCTTCTGAATAGTAATTAATGAACACGCATGAGGCTTTTCAGTATGCTCAGCTCCACAAAAGATGCAGAAGCAACAGAGATAAGGCAGCTCTTTTTCAGGCAGCACCGCTGATAATTAAGTGACCTTGTCAAATATTATAGATGTTTACTGATTCAGCAGAGAATACTTGAGGAGGAAAAAGAAAAGAAAAAATTGCCTTTATATGTCAAATCAACTATAAAAAAATCCCATTTAAGATAGAAAAAGAAGAAAAAAAAAAGTCACCTAAATATTTATTTTCTGAAGCCAGTATATAACAGAACTAATATGACAAAAACTTGAATACCTTTGTGCATTTTTATATATGCAAATCAAGTAAATGTAGGGCTTTGTGCAAAATAGGAGCATTAATGTGGTTTGGCTTGAGAGATGTGTATTTCAGGCAACAGGAATTGTTTGTATCAATATTACTACATAGAGGATAGAGAAATGTAGAAGGATGATAATATAAATAGCAGTGAGCAATTTCATACTGTTTAAATAAATGGAAGAAAAATGCCTGATGACTGCAATTAATTCATTACTATGTTACAAATTACAGAACTCTGTGGCTGTACATACTAATGATTAAGTAGGGCAGCAAATGATAAAGTGCATCGGTGCAGTTATTTTTGACTCTCACGTTATGAGTTTGAATCCTCGTTCCTTGCCGCAAGCAAGCACCTGTATTCTGTGCACTGTGCTTCCCCCTAATGAAAAGGACGACATTCTCACCTGCTCATGAAGCCTTTGTGGAGCTGGTGGAGCGGGGAACCAGGCAGATGTAGATAGTGCTGTCCTATTCTAAGGATGAAGCTAGGAATTCTATTCATTTCAAGGATAATTTTTAAACATTGCTTCTGCAAAACTCTCATTGTGTCAGGAACGCGAATGGCCAGTGCACAGCCTGTCCTTTCCCCAGGCCCAGAATATAACTGTAAATTATTCACAGTAAATTATTTCTCAGCATTTACATTGTTCAGCATGTGAAAAGCCCAAACTTTCTGCAGTGCTAAGATCTTCTTGGCACACGAATAATGATGAGAAGTTTGTTATATCTCCCAATCGTTGTGATGATCCCACGGTAGCTCCACTGTAGGTCGATAAAACCCAGGACCTTCTCAAAGAGAAGCCAACTGGTTGTCCTGGTTTCAGCTGGGATAGAGTTAATTTTCTTCTTAGTAGCTGGTGCAGGGCTGTGCTTTGGCCATGGTGTGAGAACAATGTCGATAGGACACTGAGGTTTTTAGTTGTTGCTGGGTGATGTTTGTACTGAATCAAGGACTTGTCAGTTCCTTGGGCCCTGCCAGCCAGAGGGCTGGGGGGCCATGGGAAATCGGGAGGGGACACAGCCAGGACAGGTGACCTGAAGCAGCTAAAGAGGTATTCTGTGCCATGGGATGTCATGCTGGGTATAGAAACTGGGGGAAGAAGAAGGAAGGGGGGGACATTTGGCATCATGGTGTTTGTATTCCCGAGTACCCGTTACGCGTGACGGAGCCCGGCTGCCCTGGGGTGGCCGGACACCTGCCCGTGGGCAGTGGCGAATGAATCCCCGGCTTTGCTCTGCTTTGCTTGAGTGCGCAGCTTTTCCTTTACCTGCTAAATTGTTCTTCTCTCAACCCTTGAGTTTTACATTCCTTTCTAATTCTCATCCCCATCCCTCCCGGTGCGGGGGACTGGGCAAATGGCTGCGTGGTGCTGAGTTGCCGGCCGGGGTTAGACCACAGCACTGGTCCAAAAGATTTTTCTCACCAGCACATGCTCTGGTTATGCCCTTGTGGCAGGGCCAAGCGGGAAACAGTGTCACAAGCCACCGGCTCTGCAGCAGCTGAAAGCTCCCTTCTTGTGGTGCACCTTCAGCTGTTGCAGCTGGCCCACAGGATGCTCCCTTCGGCAGACAAGGGACAGACACACCACGAGGCACTGGGCTCCGCGCAGTCCTTAACATTAGCCCTGTACCTCCTCGGAAGGCACAGGACCAGGGGCCACAGGCCACCAGTTAGGTCATCTGCACTAAAGGGCAGAACTGACCCTCGGCTTACACAACGTACGTTCAGTTCCCAGCAGGGTCACCAGCCAGGTTCTACATCTCTCCTGATGCAGCCAAGTTCTAGAAATAGGAGAGACAATACTGATCACAGAGAAGACATGCAAACATTTCCAGAGGGGTGTAAGGTGCGAAAGAGAGGTCAGGTAATGGAAATATGGCACTATGACTATGTTAAAAACATTTTTAAACTATGAAAAAAATGTGTACTGGGAACAGATAGTGGATATTGCCCAGCTAAGCCTTATTTTCATAGTAACACTTTTCTGTAGAGTTCATCCTGCTCTGTTTAAAAAGAAAGGAGAATTGGTATCGCTTGGTTCTGCTAAGTTCCGCTACCTATAGACCCTCCTTGGCAATCAGAAAGATTAATAATCAGTCTTAAAAAGCTTACCTAGCTCTTAGTTCATATTTATGCAGGTACCTTCAAATTCCACATTCCACTATTAGAATGCATTTCTACCTGCATATGGTTGGGTTTTCTTTAATTTTGATTTTCAAAAAGTAGACATTCCAATTACGAAGCTAATGGCACTTGCTGCAGTGAAACAAAGCACAACAATCTACTGCATTAACCTTCTTGATGGCGTGTGTGTGTGTGTGTATAATCAAACCAACAACCCCTGCCTCCAAGCCACAACTCAATCCAAAAATCTACAATAAAAACTGCGAAGATGCAGAAGTTGTAATGATTTTTCCTCCTCTGACTATATCTGGTAAACAATGACCTCCACAAAAAGGTCAACACATGGCAGATAAAAACATGAAAGACGTAATGAGCTGGAGACCCCAACACCAGACACCTAAGCCTGTGCCAAGCTGATCTCTTCTTGGGTCCTGCAAATCTTACTGGTCTTACTTGGAAGTGCTTCACTGCTGTGCTGCACTTTCCGGAGAACCACAACATTGCAGTCTGCTTTTCAGCTGGTCATCCCCTAAACCCCCACAATCTGCTCACTGCCTTCCTATCTGTATTTATGTTCCTAATTATTTTTGCCCAAGTGCGTTACTCTGAATTTATTCTGGACATTAATAATATACTTTTTCACATTCTCTTTGGTGGGAGCTTAGGGCTTTTTATTGATAGTATTTTGTACCCTGCATGGAATGAGAACTTTTTCCAGTTTCTGCCTTTTACTGCCTGAATTGAGCTCTTTTTTCAATAATAACACATTTTTATAAACTATACATTGCACCAGCTAGCCAAATTTTATATCTTTGTCAGGTTATACTGAACAGAAATCTTTAGGAACAGAAAACATTTCTGGTTTTCATATTAATTAAAATGGTACTTTAATTATGGCATTTACTTGATCATATACTCCAGAAGAAAGTATCATAATTTCAAGTATACGGTTTTAATAAAGTGATTACATCTCTGCTTTACATAAAAAAACTTAATTCAGCCTCTGGTATCACACTGTGACAGGCTTCTCTAGAATAACAAAGTTTTACCACTTAGAAGTTGCCTACGTGCTATTGCAGAGCACTAAACAAGCTGCCTCGGAGCTGTTGCTGTTCCTATTTCCCATGCAATGTTTCTGTAACCTGGCAAAGGAGCTTAGGGAATTACGTGCAGCACAGAGCCCCGCACCATATTCCAGCCAGCCATCAGCAATTCCCAGCTCACTGTTGTGTCAAAGGTCTCTTCAATATTAATTGACGAAGATGAAAAAAAAACCCAAACAAAAACCAAACAGCAAAAAAACCCACACACTCACTTCCCCACCCTGCAAAATGTTTAAGGAGAGTGATTCATTGGCAATGGCAGCATTTGCATTTTCTGAAATGTGATGGCTATAAAACATACCTGGCAAATTAATAATAGTATGAATTTTAAATTATGCACCAGGTCTCTGTGAGATTAAATCAATGTGGCATAATTAACACTGTTCCCTCCCAGATAAAGGTCTTTCGTGCTGTCAAAATTTTTTAATATACTTCAGTCTGAATAGAATATTTTTTTTTGGCAATAGATATTAGTTGGCAGGAAAAATTACTCATGACCTTTAAGTGTATACGAATAATTATGGCTTTTTTTTTAAAAAAAAAGTCTGCACACTGCATCTTCTACAATAAGTGGCAAAACATAATGGAAATAATTCTGGTTTAGCATTCAGTGCTGGGTGGTTGTTTTCATGCAGAAAACCCCCCAATATGTGCTCTTTATTTTTTTAGGGCTATAGTCCAAAAGAAACAGAATTTCATTATTAGACCATGAAAAATATTAGGCAGCATGTGTGTCATTGGTACTCATAATATTTGAGATACCTTATTAGATTCTGAGCATTTCTGGCAAAATATTATAAACAGCCAAGTTCTAACATGCAGCCGTTGCGTTGTGCATATTTCATCCCTCACGAGGCAAGGAGGAATGATGATTTAATGTCACTTCCAGACACATCTTTGTGCCATAATATTGTACTGTGGAATTGCCCGTCTGGATTTTGTAGGGTTCTGTATAAGCAAGTTGGGAGAAGGATGAAAAGCAGAGGAGCCAGCCTCAGAAGTTCTGGTTTATAGCTCAGTCCCTGCTTCTGAGGCAGTGGATCTCAAGCTGTTCAATAGCAGTGAGCCAGGGATGGAGAGCAGATGATCCCTTTAAGACCCAGATGTGCCTGTGCCAGAGGTTACTGCCCCCAAATGCTATTAACGACGCTCCTGATCTGCTGGGAGTGGAGTTCATATGAATCACTTCAGTTGATTAAGGAAAAAATTAACCAGACTGTCTCAGATCACCTAGTTAAATTATTGAAACTTAAACCTTGTGAAGCTTTGCTAAATCATTGGAGAGAGTAACTTCTGCACAGAAAGCAAAAAGCAAGTAGCTTCAGGTAGCAATGTCTTCTGTCACTGAAGCCAAACCTGAAAACACTGTTTTACACCCTCATTTTTGTACGTGTGTTCACATGCGAAGTCTGAAATAGGTCAGTCTGAAATACTGACTCAGCACCAGTTACACACCTTGGTATGTTAGCATGCAGTTAGCTTGCTGCCGAGCTGAATGCTGAACATTCCTAAGGACAGCAGTAAATAAAAGGGGTTCACTCTATGACAACCTGCAGACACTCCGTTGAATCTATGCGGATGGCAATGAAATGCGAGTGACATTTGCTGCCATTCTGGGTTATTCCTGATAAAATTTGAAGTGTAACTTCGAAAATATTTACTGTAGTGAATATTCATCGGTTATTGTATGGCTTAGAGATATGGATAAAGGTGAAAATGAGTGTTAATTTTATATACAATTTGGGGGTTACATATATTTAAATCTGAGCATTTTATCCAACTTTAATGGCTTGTCCAAATTACCATTTGGCAAAGTAAGCAAAAACTAACATTTAGACAAGGAAAGAGATGCGTCTTTTTTTCTGACATCACGTGTTAACATAAACAGAACAGAGCTGCTAAGAAATGTTATTTTTCAGCATGTGTGGTCAAGAACAAGCCAGGATTACCATCAGTTCAGAAAGCCAAGGTTCAGTATTACAACTATTTTCTGCTGGCTGCTTTTGCAGTTAAAACACGTTCATCCTTAGTTCAGTTGTGCCACTGGTGTCAGCAATGGGTAATTTTCACAGTATATACAAGGGCTGTGGAAATTGCAAGGAATGCAACAGCAGCAGCAATTAATGCCCGTTAGAGATGTCTGAAAACCCTGCAGTAAAATACAGAATTACTTAAAATTCAAAGGACTTTGCATTCATTAAGAATGGAGAGTCGGGCAATTTTTCCATGTAGAAAACACAAAAGATTTAGATATATCTATAGACCGTGAAGTCTTGCAAACACCCAAAAGTTTTTTAATAGAAAACAGATCTATTTTTCTTACATATATGAGCACATTTTAGGCAGAAATAACCACATCTGAATCTTTTTTTTTCATATTAGGAATGTTCTTTGTGCAAAAAGAAAAACCCCAAACCCACACCTTGGGCTGAACCTAGAGTGAAACATCTTGTCAAAAGATCAGTAAAGTCTATGTTCTGTGCAGTAAAGTAGAAACAGGTGACAAATAATTGTTTTGAAATGCAACACCCACACCCTCCCAACTAGGCAGTCTTGACCAGCTTGACTAGTTGGTTTTGTGTAACTAGGGGAGAGGTCTTACAGTCAGCTACTTATTGTAAAACATATTCCCTGCTTTTGCCTCCATCTGGCATGAACCACTTACCATTCATTAGTGTATTTTTCAGGTTAATTAAGTTCTGCAATAGCTGAAACAATGAACACTGCTTAACCCTAGGTAAGCAAGCCTGACACATTCAATTTGTGCTGTACCATTACCACTGGATGGCATTAGTTAGTTGTGCTACAGGAATGAATGTGAAAGGGAACAATTAAATCTGTACAGCTTTCACCAACCAGTATTAAGGCATTAAACTATGAGTTATCATGGTATTATTGGGTGAGAGCCATTGGTATTGCATTTGCTTTACAATACCAAAACTGTTTTCATGAACACAGACTCTAACAGAGAAAGTAGCATGCAATGGTGTTTAATACACAAGGACAAATAAATAACCTTGTCACATCAGTAACAAGACATAATACAGTAATAGTCCGGTTGACTTTTCCCTAACATATTGGCATTTCAGCTACTGTTACGATAAGATCCATAACATAGACATTCCAGTCCCAGCAATGGAAACCAATGCAGGTCAAAGCCTTAAAACAGGCAACCAAGTTTCGGAGCATTTCCAAAATCTAAAGGCACTTTAAATCAAGTATTTAAATAATAATAAGTATTTAAGTAATAATATATTTAAATAATAATGATAAATATAAGCTGATTGCTAGATTTCTTCCTCTGTCATTCTTGCATTTGAGAGTCACACAGAAGCCACAATGATGCAGCTGAAAAATAAATACATACAAACACATCCCATTTTTAACCCACTCTGCTAGACCCACAGCATGGCATATGATGAGTTTGGTTGGTTGTTGTGATGGATTCTCTAAAGGATTCTGTTCCCACAATGTCCTCCCTCTTATTTTGGAACACTGAGGCAAAGAAACCAAACCTCCAAAGGGACCTCTGAACTCTTCCCCTCTCCCCCAGATGTCTTTGTGATGGGTATTTTCATAGGAGAGGGATGACACTTGGCTACAGACCTCACCACTTTCCCCGAAAGGGCACCTCAAGTACAGCTCTGCTTTTTGTGTCACTCCAGCAGAAGTTACTGAAAAGTGCACAGAGCAGCGTAAAAGCCAAGGAGGCAGGAGAGGGGCTTTGCAACCAGGTCTTCATCAGAGAACTGAAACCTCAGGGAAGTTGCTAAATCATCTCCCAAGTGCTAGAATCTTGCCTTTTCCAGGCCAGCTCAGCCATTATCCAGGTGATCCAACATGACCACATGAGAATCTGGAAAGGGGAAGAAGAATGGGAAAAAAACCCACCCAAAACCCAAAAGAAAACAAAACCAAAAAAGACACGTTTCAAAAAGAGAAGGCAGGAAACATTCCCTGAAAACAGGACTCTCGGAATTTCACTGCTTCCAAATAGACAATTTAAAAGAGACACGAAAACACACTGACCTAAAATGTGATTATTAAGACACGCATATGATTTGTTGTTGACATGAAATTCAAGTGCTTGGGGTTGGAAGTGCTGATGCCTACAACAGAACCATAGTAAATAATCTGACCATTCTGGATTATTTCATGCTTTGAGTAAAGCGTATCTTTCGCGAAGCAGCTTTAAATGATTAGTGAAAAAATAAAGGACGTTTGCATTGTATCATGGTACAGATTAAGCTGACATAAAACTAATTTCTGTTTGCTGTAAGTTTAACATTTATTGATTGTGGACTTAAAAGCTCCTAAAGTATCAAGATCACAGAATTTGAGAGCAGTGTTTTGTTCCTTTATAACCTGTAATTAAAAAAAAAAACAAAACCAACATTTGGCAGAAAAGTAGAATTTTGTGTATTTTTTAAAGAAGCTCAGTGTTATGTTTTCCCTATGTAGGATTTAAGTTATATTAATCTAATCATCACCCTACTGGATGTTAATTTTTGTTAAGCAGGAGCTGATAGAATGATTGTTACGAGCAATTCCTGAACACTGACGTTCACCATGATACAAGAAACACCTTTCACACTGCGGGTTTCCTCTTAGATTAATAACACAAAACCTAGAAATGGGCTAACACAATTCGCTGCTGCTACAAAATCCAAGAGAACTGCCTGGATGAAGTAGGATTAAAGCCTTGCATGAACATGTGGTAAATTCTAGGACTGGAATAACGTTAGGGCATTTGATAAGATGGAACGCAAACAGACACATTGTGCACCGCCTGCCACGCTCGCTGGTCCCTCCTCACGGGGGCAGGCACTGCCACAGCAAAGCTGAAGTAGCGGGGGCACAAGCAGCGCTACAGCTTGGCAACTGGAAACATTAATAACACGGATTTCCAGCCAATTGAACCTCTCCAGCTGAAGACAGGGGATGCGGTTGTGAGAAAGGCAAATATCACTCCCAGCCGTTGCAGCCCTGATCCCTGCGGGACAGGGGGAGTCGGGGAAGCGGTGGCGCTTGTGCCAGGGCTGCACAGCTCTGGGCAGCCCCAACCAAGCCAGCCTTGGGCAGAGAACAGCTGTGGAGAAAGGCTCTTCGGGAGATACGGGAAACAAAACGCCGACCTTAGGAGAGGGGCTGGAAGGATTTTGTCAACAGGATGAGTGGCGATACAAGCGTTACCTAAAAATCACATAAGACATGAAACATGCAACTATCCATAGATGAGCTATCGAAATTAACAGCAACTTTGGTGCACGCACAAGCAGTTACTTAAAGCAACTATGCATATTTTTAAACTTCATATTAAAAGATAACTTTGAATGAGAGAAATTAAGTTTGGAAATAGCCCTCCAAAGGAACGCAGAGTCCGTGCATCTGACTGGTTTCAATACAACTTCAAAGGGATCACGGGGTGCAGGTGACCATAATGGCTGGAGCCTGCTCTCAGTGCTTGGCACGTTCTCAGTTCTTGTTAGTCTACAAATATGAATCTGAAAACAACCTCAGAATGGCATTTTTAAAAATGTTGATGCGCCAGCCCTGCCTGCTTTGCTCAAAAGGTGCTGAGATTTGAGGCCCCTTTTCCTCCTCCCGTTTCCTTTTTCCACCTCATGCACATTACTGGAGAGCCAGTATCACTCAGGCAACTGGGGGAGGCATAAAGAGGAGCCTACAGATAAAAGCCTCTGTCCTGTTTGGTGCCCACTGCCTTTTAACCATGCAACCCATGAATTCTTCTGAGAGGTTTTTTTATAGTTCATTGGGATTTTTTTTTTTTTCCCCCCAAATTGTGGAATGAAATTATATTCAGGTAGGTTTCCTGTAAACTCCTCAGGTACAGTTATCCAGAATACAGGTTATGCTAACTTGAAAAAGCACTGAAAAACTGGGAAAGCTGAAGACAGAAACTGTCAGCAAGGAAACCTGTCAGCCACTAAAAGAGCAAATACAACAGACTGATAAAGCACAAAACACAATCAGAATTTACCAAAGGGAATACAAGAGTTATTCAGACATTGTCATACCTCTGCTTTGTCTCAGGGCTGTGGGTACATGCCCTAAAAAGACTCTGGACACCTTCCCTTCCCTTCCCTTCATGCTTGTTTTACCTCACATGCAAACAAAAGGGAAAATATAGTAGCAAATATCCATTCTCCTATAAGGGGATCTAAATGTAATGTATTTATGAATCACATTAATAATGGAATAAGGAATTGATGAACGAGAATGAAAATATTTACATAGCAAAAAGAAACAGCTTTTACTGTAAATTATTAATAGCCTAATAATGACAATATGAAATAATAATTAACAAAGGCACAGCTATTATCACCCAAACAAGAAATAGCTTGACTTAACAAAGGATCCTACATAACAGATATGCTAATCATATTTTCCAATTTCTAGAATCATTTTCTGTTACTTTTCAAAAACTCATTATCAAAGTCACAAGTAGGAAGCTACTCAAGCATTGCAATATTTTGGTTGTAAAACAATTTGATAGTTATTATAAAGTTTTTCTCATTTCTCTGTGGGAGAACAGGATGAATTCATTTATGCAAGAGTAATTTCTTCCACAGTCATTTTGCGAGATGATTTATTTGTAGAGGGGGACAGACCATAATAAAGTCTCAGATTTAAATAGCGCCTTTCATCCCAAAGGATCCTAAAGTGCTTTACAAGATATATCTCTACACAGGAATAACGTCACCCACCTCTGAAGTGATAGATGGTACCTGTTTAGCAGCATGCACAGAAACGCTCTGTAACAGTTTAAAGCAGGCAGTGAAGAATACCAGAGCCAGCAGAAACCACAGGTGGGATTAGAATATACTCCTAATAAGTACATCAAAACTTTTCCAAGGTATCACAGCAAACATACTTTATCAGGAACTACCAGAAGGCTTTTAAGTCCCTGAACCTACCCCTGCTTCTCCTGGTATATAATTTACAGAAGCTCCCAACTCAGCAGGACACACAATTTCTATTTTTACAATCCCTTAAGGCACAACAATGCTCTTGGAAATCTTCCCACCTGCTCAGAATTGATTCTTCCAGTAGTAAACTACACCCTACACCTCCACCCACACAGAGAAACCCACCTGCACATATTTGAGAGGTACTTCCCCATTACAAATCCCCAGTTTCCTATACTCAAAAGATTTTGGAAAAAAAAAAAAAAAAATTCAGCTAACTTGTCCGGGCAGATAATCCCTACCATCCTTTTCTTCTGCAATAAATTCCAAAATAGTTCAGGTAACCTAAGAGATATGGAAATGTAAGCAATCAAAACTCCACCAAAACCATTAACCAGCAGTTTGCTGAAACAGGATGTAGCCAACATTTTCTCAGTAATCCTCAGGCTAATAAAAGGGGGTGCTAAATAGCAGCCACGCATAGTAACGTTCACCTGTTCACACCCTTTGGCCTTATCCAGAACTCACTGCAGGAGCCAAAAGGCTTCCACTGACTGGGCTGTGCATTGCTTTATTTTTCAAGGCTGTTGGAAAAAGAGATAGTTCTTTTTGCTTTTACTTTTTCCATTTTATCACATACAACTTGAATCTTCTTTTGTGGCCAGCGGTTGCTCCATTCACCACAAAGGACTCGTTATAAAGCCCCGGCCAAGGCCAGCAGCAGAAGGGAACCACAGACAGGATTGTTGCGTGAAATGTCTGTTGATGACAGCAATTTAAAACCACCATCCACCTAACGGTAGACAATTTATTAGACAATCAATAAACATTTTTAATGGTGCGTAAGTAGTAGGTGCTGTAGTCTTTCAAAAGAAGACAGTAAGTAAGGATTTCACACACAGTTTCTAGAGCACTGAAGTTTCCCATTGAACAACTATTTAGGTCATAATAGTTACAGACAGGGAATTTAAGCATGGATTAATAAAAAAGCAATTTCCACTATCAGTGGTTTTCCGTATGCTTGATAATCCTTTGCTTTTTATGAGATATAACTACCCTCACCCTCGGGTCAATACCCAAATGGTTTGTATAAAGCATAGAGAGGATAATAAATCAGGTTTGTGTTTTTCTGATCTTCATTTAGTCCTTAAGCAATCTGTTGTGTGAAGATCCCATGCTTGGATTTAGTATCAGCTTCAGTTTATTTTACAAAATGTTTCTTGTTCAGGAACAGGAGGTGTGTTGGGGGGTTGGTTTGGCTTTGTTCTTTAAAAATGGGTCTTTTTTAATCTATGTATCCTGGAGTTATAATGTCCTTTTCCAGTCATGGTGGGGTGTACCAGAACTAACAAAGTGAATGAAATATTTGAGTGTTGAGCAAACCACAAGAGCTGTCCTAACAACAACAAAAAAAAAAACCATTAACCTCAAGCTTGTACACATCCTCGAAGTTTCATTCATAGGACTCTGCTATTATATGCATGGCAAAATGCAGTAGAAACAAAGCACTGCTATATATTTACAGCATATGTTTTAAAATTTTAAATAAATAATTAAAATGTTAAATAAAATGTGCATTTTTTGTTTTCCATACCTAAGTCCAGAGATCAACAATTTGATTTCTCAGCAGCTTCTTGCTGTCTCTAAATATGCTTCCATCCCATGGTAACAACAAAATAGCTTCCAGACATTTGGAGCCAGAACCACCCTACACTATGTATTTTCAGGTTGAAAATTTGAGCTTTCCTTCCAAATCTTTCTCTTCCTCCCTGTGTCTCTCAAGGAATGGATCACCTATCACCAGCAAATGTTTAGTAAAGGTCACTACATTTTTAAGAATGAGCAGAATCATGCGCTAAAGGGTGAAATTATGTAATGAAAAATGTAATTAATTGTTATAGTCTTCCTTGCCTAAGATCACATTCAAGTATATTTTAAAATGATTGGAAATCGAAATAAAGCAAGAATGTGTGAAAGGGTTGTACAAGAGATTGTCAATCAAAGCCCTATTTATGTAAGAGGAAGCCTAAAACTTGTTTGCAACAGCTGATGTATGAGGATTTATTAAGATCAGGTTTGAAACTTACAGAAACTGCCCATCACTAAACGTTTAAAACTTGCCATATTTGACTGATTATGTCCAACTGGTGGATTTTTTCCAGACAACTCATTAACTACAGCAGCAGACTTTTGCAAGGACAGAGACACATTTCTATTCACAGGATTTTTATGACAACTGATTGGCACTTCTGGACAACGCTGCATCATAAATATGTAAATATAAATACATTTATTTTTCCATCATAATGGTGCAAACCCAGGACTTCTATGGACATCTTTTCTAATATCTGCATAAAGTAAGGCAGTGGTTTTCCAGCAAACAAAAATAACCATGTGCTACAGTTGAGAAAACAGAAGTATACAATATATAATAGAAAGAGGAGAAGGTCCTTTATTAACATACTCATCTCTCAAGCCTGTTGGTACCTCTTGGGAAAATGACATTCCTAGTGGTTTGAATTGTCATGGGAGATTTAATCACCCTCGGACTGAAACATGTCATCCAAAAAAGTAGGAATTTCAGCACTCATAAGCTGTTAAATGCATGGAGACATTCTTTGAAAACTGATTTATGGTGTTACTCAAAAAAAAAAAAGAAATTATGCAATGCCACTAAATGTAGAGCATCAGCATCCACATCGTCTGGTAGAGAACTCCAGCCACTTGCTACTATGATGAGAACAACACAAGATAATTAATTTTTCCTTTGTAGAGATGATTCCCAACGACTTTCTTCTGTGAAATTAAAGAATGAAACCCAAGCAGGCACAAAGAAACATGCTATCAATCATGTGAACCATCACAGGTGTCTGGAATTCTCTACCAGACAAAGTTGTTGAGGCAAAAACATTGGGGTCATTAAAAATCATGATAGCATCTTGTGGTTAATGGAGTACTACAAAAAAGGAAATGAGCCTTGAGAAGCTGAATGTCCTTTACTCAATCCCCAAACATTATTTCTCCTTGTCCTTATGTTCTAAATTAATATCTTGTTTTCCAACCAGTGTAGCACTTCCATTACAATCACATGCCACTTTGGTTTAGCAGAATCATTAACCAAGCTACTTACATCAATTACCAGGCAACCCATTGTCCCAATATTGCTACTAATTCCTTTATCGGAAAGGTCTTGCTATAAGGAAACGTAGCATGTCAGCAATATCCGGAACGTGCTAGTAACACTGTTGCTGCCTACCCGCTAATCTGTGTTCTCCAAGAGCTGCAGTCGATAATGATCTGTGGTTATACACTTGCATTAACCGTGTGATTTTCAGCTAACCACATGCAAGTAGCTGGAGCAATAGAGCATAGAGATATACTCTATAAAGGGCAGAAATAAAAGCCAGCTCTGAGATAGAAAGAGACAAGAAGTTGGCAGGGTCTCTACAGTCCTACAGATATCTAAATATATCAGCATGTGCTTAAATAGTGTATTCCTCAGCAAATGCCACACAGTAGCTGACATTTAGGTGATGATGGCACAGTGGTTATATCAGAACTCATCTGAGGCACAGATTTTTCCCAGATGTTTTTCCTGGTAGTCGCAGGGTTTTTTCCCAGATAAACAAGAAAGCAATCATTCTTGTAATTGCTCTGAAGCTAAAGAATCGAGCTCCAGCACACACAGCAATGCAATGGTTTTCAGAACAGCAAATCTCACAGGCTAGAACCTGATTCTGTGGCAATTCCAGAAGAATTTGACATTTGATGTAAGCACCATCAGAAAACACTCAGCAGCTTCTAGCATTATGTATATTGCTAGTAGCAATCATTGATTACTGTGAAAAGTATTTACTGTCTTCAAGTTTCCAAGGGTTCCTTGTTTTTCAGGGAAGGTTGGTAAAGGAGTGGGAAGAAGGGTGGTAGACAAGATGTTTCATATTTGAGTTACAAACTGGAGCCAGGACTTTTGTCAGGATCCGTTTTCAGATGTTACAAATTAAACCAATGTAAGTTTTACTTATAAAGCCAACTTCTAAATAGAAATAATGTTTCAGCTACATATTAAATATTATTTATTAAATATTATTCAGCCAAAATTGTAAAAATGGGGACAGAAATAATTTATACTGTAATTCTGCCCTGCATTCTGATTCCTAACTCTGCCCATCTCCATCTAAACACTCAAAATTAAACTTTTTGAAATATAAATACATTTTTATTATTTGAAATTTAGTATTTTATATCTTCATCAGGGATTGATTTATCTCATTGAACAAAGGCCAGAAAGTCTGGCAAATGTATTGTGCAGGGCTCAAACCCATCTATATCCAAAGAAAAGAGGAAGAGGCTGAACTGCTTTTTTCCAAATGCATAATCATTGCTCCCTATGCCTATGAAAAAGTGGTTGAAGAAAAAAAAAAAAAAGAAGTTGTGAGACTGCTCTGATAAGTTTATTTGAAATGCAGAATGGCAATCCCGTGAACAGACAGTCAAGTCAGTCTGCTGACTTCCTATCTGGCTGAACTCCCTAAGTGATGGGCAGCTGGATCTTCCATCTCCAGAACAACCAGAGAGCCTGGGCATCTGCACCCCAGGTACTTATGCTGCCAGTAGAAAGAGAAATTTCTGTTTCATACTGATTGCAGTGAAATTTTTCTGAATGCTTCAATCCAGTTAAATATTTTTTTTTAAATTATCCATGTAAGTAGGAATGAAACTGTTTTGTTTTAAAATAAGAGACCATTCTGGAAGTAAATGCCATTTTTCAGTAGATGTACTATATACACTATAAATTATGCATGCTTTTTTATTGCATAGGTACAGTATCATTATCACACCACATGTGTCAAGCAATAATGTCAAGTGACAATGAATTATTACACCAGTCTGGCTTTCTGGTTCACTGTCCTGTCTTGTTAGTAGCATG
>JAVJGJ010000001.1:97438780-97454816 GCA_035590215.1 Microhierax caerulescens
TTTAAACTGCAAGGTTTGGATTAGATATAAGGTAGGAGTTCTTTAATTTGAGAATGGGGAGACACTGGGACAGGCTGCCCCGGGCAGCTGTGGGTGCCCCATCCCTGGCTGGGCTCAAGGCCAGGCTGGATGGGGCTGGGAGCACCCTGGGATGGTGGGGGGTGTCCCTGCCCATGTAAGGGGGCTGGAACTAGTTCATCTTTAAGACCCTTTCCAAGCCAAACCATTCTACAATTATG
Source organism: Microhierax caerulescens (assembly GCA_035590215.1). Lineage (NCBI taxonomy): Eukaryota > Metazoa > Chordata > Aves > Falconiformes > Falconidae > Microhierax > Microhierax caerulescens. The sequence continues at coordinate 97,439,020 of JAVJGJ010000001.1, forward strand.
ATTCTATGATGAAGTCCAACAGCTGGGAAGTCTTTCACCCCTCATTTATGGTCCCTTTGCCATACCAGCTGATGTCAAGTGTGAACCATGAGAAAGTTTAGAAAGCCAGCAAACAAGCTGTAAACAGGTGACTGAGGTAGAGGTAAATGTTTTATTGCTGGCATCTTGCATCAGGTTCAGAGCCTGGTGTTTTATACTGCATTGCACAGTTACACTGTGCATTGATTTATAGTGTTTATAGCAACCAATATTAGATGACTATACAGTGTAAAAGAATGTCAGCCCTGCATTACAATCAATGTGTCTCGCTCCATCTGCGTGATTTACAGGAAAACACATTCTGTCATCATGCATTTTTTTTTCTTTTTAGGAAATCTGACTTTGCTTCTGTGTTAAATGATGATTGCTCGCAAACTGGAAAGGGTGAACAATTGTGAGTACAACAGAAGCTGAAACCCTCAGGGCCTTTTAATTTTATTTTTAGTATGAAACAATTCCACTTCTAGGTGGATGTGCACTAGTGGGAGGAGAAGGAAACAAGGAACATGAGAGATGAAATTTTGTGCTTTACAGTTGATCAAAACATAAAGATGAATAATCTGGAACCAAGAGGCAATGTTAATTTGCAGCAGACAATGTTATTAATGTAGCTATATGCGTTGCTGAACAGGAGACATTGCTGATGATAAAATGCAGGTAAATCTCAGACAGCACTATTTTGATTATGAATTGGATGCATTTTTATTTGATTTGTCTTTCCAGCCCATTGGTCTTGCATCCATTTAAATGATGCTTTTCTGAGATTCTCTTTTGGAGTATTTTGAAGGGTATGGTCCAAATTTTAGAGTTTAGAGTGCCCATAAAGGCAAGTACACCCTTGTTTATTTACAAAGGTCTCTCTAGCAAAGTGGAAACAAAAGATAAATGGAGAAGTCTCTTCATATTTTTCTAACAAGAACAAAAGAGCTCCACTTAAAAAAGGAACTTGGAACCACTCCTTATTCGACAGGCAAATTGCCTGTGAGGAGGGAGAGCTGAATTCTTCACCGATTACCTCGCTTTGGCTGTTTCAGAGACATCCAGGAGTAGGAAAGAATATCGTGCAATTTGCATCTGTGAGCCAACCTGGAAACATTTGTAGTCTGACCTAGGCAAAAACCATAGCCAAGGTTTCTTAGGCTTTTCTATTTCTTTATGCAAACATACGTGGAAAGGGATCATCTGACCCTCCAAAATCCTCCCAGGGAATACACAGCCCATTTTCACATGGGCAGCCCTGCAGCCTCCACACGGAGCTGAGTTTCTTTGAAGATAGAATAAAAAATATAAAAGGGGATAACTCATTACAATGCCTAAGATAACTTGCTGCATTTGCACAATAAACAGCAGCTGGAAGCTACTTCCCAAACAAATATTCAAAATTATTTAATTGATAAATACATCCCTTAAAGGAGGGAAAGAAATGTCACTCTCTCTACAAGGTGAAACCAATTAAAGTTTCTACTGTAACTAACAGAAAAGGAAAAAAAAATCCAGCAACAAGACTAAGTAGCAATTATAGGTATTTCATGACAAAGGAAACACTTGACAAAAAAGCAAAAATAAAATCTAAAATTTTTATGAAAAGGAAAAGTACATTCGCTTCCTTAGCAGGGAGAGTTTGAATAATGACTGCAACTTACAGTCTTGTTAGTGAAATTGTTCTTTTGTAAGTGTTGGTTTTATAGAAAACAGTAGTAAGGAAGAGCAAAAACGCATTTACCGACATTAAAAAGGGAGGATATGATAAGAACACACATGGTGACTGCAAATAATAGATTATATGGGAAACATTTGTTGTGTCTTCTTTAGAAGTATCCCTCTGGATAATGGATTAGATGGACTACTGTCTGATTCTCTGTTCCTGTATAGTTCCATTTGCTTTGAAGCATCTGAAGATACTAAAATAAAAATGTGTTAGAGTGACTTATTTTTTTTTTTTTGTTTGTGGTTTAGTTTATAACGTTCCAGCTTGAAGAAAAAAAGTGAGAGTTTGGTTTGTTTTTTTAACCTTTACTTTCAGTCAGCCTTGATTAGATACTTATTTGTAAAAGGGATGTTCACTGATTTCAGCAATGTTCAGCCAGTTGTAAGTAACAAACTTGCACCTCTGGTGACACAGCTGTTGAGCCTACAGGTGGTACAGCTCATCAGGATGATAAGGCAGAGGGACTGAAAAATTACTCTAGTAAGATAAGGTGGGGTAGTGAAAAATAACGCCCCATTTCATTACTTGCACCCACATTCATTCCCATCGCACAGCATACCCACACACCAAACTGGCCACTTCAAAGGCCAGATCCTGCTGTGTGGGATGTTATGCCACTGGGAAGCGTGACAATAACAGCCTTGAATGCTGATCTCTATTTGTCCTCTTCCTGAGCGCAAGGTAAATCAGGGCAGTTTTCCCACCCTGTTGGTCACCACTGACCCTCAGGACCAGACTTTGGGTTTCTTGCCCTCTCCTTGTTACTTCTAGTGCTAATAAGAACTACGCAATTTTGGTAACGTTTGACCACTTGTTTAGGAGTTGGTTATTTTCAGCTGACCCCCAGAGAGGATGCCAACTTAAAGGAACTGTAAACATGACCAGGATTCAATACAATAATTTGGAATTGAAAGTATTTGTTTCCCAGTACCAGACAGTGCTGGTAACTCTTTTACAAGTTACTTCTTCAAATGCACAGGTCCATTTTTTTTTTTTTTTAAATAAAAATAAAAGTCTTATGGTGTTTCAGCTCCTACTTATATTTCAGTGAGACTCAAAACAAAATTTTGATCAATATCAGCTCAATTTTACCATTGCTTCCCTGCAGTTTTCAGGCTACATTGGTGTAAATGGAAAATGAATTTGCCCCTGAATTACTTCAAGTGCTATAAGAAAACAAAGCAGTACTGCAAGACAGAGTTCCAGTAACATGAGATCTCCTCTTACCCATACTGGAGCTGGTCCTTCAGTAACACAAATAGGATAAACCTGTTTTCCTAACAGAAAAAAGACTAATTTTTTAATTAGTCTTTAATTAGCCTAAAGACTATGCCCATAAACTGTATCATCTTGACTTAGCTGTGCCCTGCTTCCCAAGTCAAAGTAATTACAAATGTATCACCAGTCTAGCTCTAATATCACATAGCATTTGGGACATTTTCTTGTTTCCACATTTGATTTCTGCAGATCAGAACAGAAGCCTTTCGATATTTCATATGTTCTATGGCAGCCATCCATAATACCACTTTCATCTTTCATGAAGGAAGCACAGTGTTGTGTTGGATTAACAGTTTCTTTGTTTCATATTTCATTGGGTTAGGGGGAAAAAAAAACCCACCCACATTAATTCATATCTATGCAACGAAACTATTTATATCTTAACAATACAGTGGACAAGAACTACCATGACCAGATGAAAAGATAAAAGCAAACAAACAACTACTGTAGCCTGAAAACTCAAAAATCCATTCAGCATCATTTGTGGATCTGTTATTGAAGATGACAAATAAGGCATACACTGCATTTGTAAAGGATGAATGACTGCTTCAGTGATTTTACTCAGACAATTATCACATTTCCTGAGGAGACATGGCCCCCTTCGGTGAAAAGGGAACTGGAAAAGTGCAGATACTCCTGTATGTGTTCAAATGAAGAAGCTGCAAAAGCCAATGTAATCAGAAAAGGTAGTTCATGACAAGTCAGAGGGTCACCACTGACCCTGAATCCAATAATGACTTCATGCTTTGGATGCCTCTAATACCTCTAATTATGTTCCGTACTGTAGGCAAAAGCAGCTTGAGGTAACATTAAAATATTACCCTGCAAGGGATACAAAGTTGTTCCTTTGTTCTTCAGGCGCCCTTTAGAAAAGGACTACCTATATTTTCCTCAAAATCTAGTGTTTTGCACAAAAGAAGGGAAAGACTTTTGGAATTAGCCTCCCAATTTGAACCTTTAAGTATAACAAAGATAATATTTAGAAATCTATGTTTCTTACTATAATATATGCTATTTACTCCATTCCTGATGTGTAACTGGTGTCAAACGTGAAGTGACTACCTAGAAACATATAAATTTCTGCCATCTAAACTTGTATTTAGTATCATCTTGCCTTTCACCATTCTTCTACAGTCTGTTTCTTCAAATAGATTTTTCCCCCTGAGGTTTTCTATAACTGAAAAAGAGGGCACCTCTCTCTCGTAGCTAACACTGAAAAGCCCCTTTCTGAAAAACATAACCAGAAAAATAACACCTGCTCTACCAGTGCAACGTGGGTTACTTATGAGAAGGAAAATTAGCTGAATCACTTATTGCTTAGTATCTTCTTCCTCTTCCCTCAATCATTTACCACAAATCTTGGCAACAGCAGGTGGCAGAATGAAGGGTTTTTTCAATTATTGTTGCTAAAAGCAAAGGAGAAAGAGGCCAACTTGCATGCGCAACAGAAACCAGTAGAAATATAAAATGCAGCTGGTTAATTTCTTTAAATACTTTAAAAAGTTCTTTTAAAAAACCTTCCAAACAAGTAATCAATACCTCAAAATCAGCAGACTTTCACCTTGGAAAGATCTCTGTCTCCCTGGTAGAGTTTGACATTAACAATGAGGTATTTCTTCATGCAGAGCAAGAAAGAGTTTCTCAAATACAAGTTCCTCAAAAGAAAATACGTATTTTGCCATCTTCAGAGGAAATGCATTTCATTGCATTTATATCCATGCTGCAGGCATTAGATGTGGGTAAAGATTTGATTCCTACAAGGCTGTTCTATAAGCCTATCAGGGCAAATTTGCAAGTAATGTTTTCCTGGATAGGCACTGAACAAATGTTATTTATATTATAATTAAGAGTCTCTCAGTTGGAGATCCATCATACTTGATGTAATAAGTACACAATATCTTCAGCAGATTTTGTGGTTTAAATTGGGAAAAAAAACCCAAACCATAAGCAGTCATTTTACAAGAGGACAATGGGAGAGGGGAAAAAAAAACTATTTGGCAAGAAACTGCCCATATCATTAGTTAAAGTTGTCAATAATAATAAATCTTGACCATTTTCTTTCAGTTCTGCAATGGTTACCTTAGCACGTTTGGTTTTGAGCAGCTTCCCTGATACAAGGTGGAGCAGGTAATTTGACAGGAACCTGGAGGGGACAACTTGAAAAGCTTCAGTAAGCTCTTCATTAGGCTCAGCACTTCCCTGAGTAACAGGCAAGGAGACAGGCAAACACTTAAAAAATTAAAGCCTTTAATGGGCAGGAAAAGCTTAATGACCTTTTTATAAGTCTAGCATGTTTGTTCTGTGGTATGGGTGTGTTGATGAGATTATTTTTAAAAAAAACAGAAGATAAACAATAAATTATGTAGGTTTGGGCTGAGTTTCCACATCACCCCCAAAAACTGGCTTAGAAGCAGCTGCGTATCAACATCTCCTGGTAACTGAAGAAGTTAATCGAACAAGCCTCTGAGCAGAGTGGAATTATGAATAAACACTGCTTCCCTGATTTGGTTCATTCTGAAAAAGGTTGGTCTTAAAACACATAAGGGAAATGTAATGGAATTTGTCAGATGCTGGTAAGATCAAAGAAAGCCTGTACTATGCTGCCCTGACGTACAACTACACGATGTTACCATGAGGCATTTTTTGCTTAACTTTGATAGTCTGTGACTCCCATTTATAAAGACTAGGCACCATTAACTTTGTCCTCTGGGTTGGTTTAGTGATTTTTCAATCCATTTTACTCTTCTAGATGCATAACAGACAACTGCAAGGTAACTGATAGAAACTAGTCCTAGAATTCAACAGGAAGGAGACGCAAATGGATCTAACTCACATTATGCTAACAGCTGAACTGGTATTAGCCAGCCTCTTCCTTATGTGGCCGTTTGTGAAGGCCCATAATATTCAGAAGGCTTGTAGCTCGCACCCTGCCACCACCCTTATATTCACACTTGGTTGCAGTTGAGAGTTTAGACATTTTCAGTGTTTCAGCTAGCAGCTGTATTCTGGCTGTACAGGGACCTTGAACTGGAAACCAGAAACCTCCAGCTCAGTCTCCAGTAATGATCCAGACAGAGTATATACAGGCACGTTAATTGTCCATATACTACTTTCAAAGTCAAATGTTTGAAGAAAAAGAGAAATCACATGTCTACTTACCAGCTTTTTAATGCTTTGAGTAATTCAGCAAGAGATCCAGGTCAGAGAATGCTAAGACAGGGGATCAGTACTTTCTCAGTACATTGTCTAATTAGCTCCTAACTCTCTGAGAGACTTCAAAATATTATCTTGACAAACTTTAAGTCCACAAAAATCCCATATTATCTGGAAACCTTCCACCTCCTTTCCAAGTTGGATTATGCCAATCTGTTCTGTGCATTTGCTTATGATATGAATTTTATAGATTGCAATCGTTATTAGGCATACAGCTGTTAAGAGACAGTGACTGACTTGCACACTCACTGGCTGTTCTTGCGTTAAGGGGGGGAAGAGACTATGACAAAGTGTAAGACTGATTGCTTAGAAAATCTAGAAGGATCCAATTAGTTGCTGCTTTTAAATCAAAATTATTTTAAATAGCACATGGATGAGGTAGGAATTTTAATTCATTTCAGTCAGAATATTTTACTAAAGAAAACATGGATATTCAAAATTACTTGGAAGAACAAGAAAGCAGGCTCTGACCTTACCATGGCTAATTCTCAGGAATATTCCTTACAGAAGGAAAGGAATTCACTTGATTTCAGTGACTGTAGTTTAGCTGGGCTATAGTGTGATCTGGCCTGTGTGTTACTGTAAAGGAATAAAACCCTGCACATATCCCCCATATCTCTTAATTGCATGGAGAATTTGGAATCTAGATACACAGGATACCAGCTCATCTAAACCAACCTAAGTCTGGGACGGTGTCAGTAAGTGCAGATACAGCATCCTAGAAACAATGGGGAAGGAAAGGCAGAAATTGTACCTCCCCGCACCATGTTTCCTCACATAGATGCTCCAGGGAATGGTTGAGAAATACACTGTCACTTACCGTGTCATCATGACAAGATATTGACATGGCATTAATTGTGACAGTAAGTACTAAAGGACTGGGCTTTACAGGATATAGTTCATATTATAAAATTTGTCATGGCATCTTTAAAAACAATATACATTTTCACACACAAGCCACTACGCTCAAAGAATAAAATTGAATACTTACTGCACAGGCTAGCAATAATTTTAGTCACCCCTGTCCCTTTGTGGCTCACATATAAAATATAGCTTAACTTGTCTAAAAAACAGAGGACAGAAGATTTGTGTATTTTATAGCAGTTGTTGTTAATTACCTTTCCCCAAATGTGCTAAGCACCCAGGATGAGTTGCAAAGCTCCCTTTATTCCTGCTGACCCATGAGATGATCAGGAGATGGTACACCTGCTTATCTCAATCCAAACAACAGGTATCAAAGCCCTAACTAGCTGTTCAGAGAATAACCTGTTTCAGGTTTTTTGTAGATAAAGCAACTTTACACAGTTGGTTAGTGTTACCATGTACAGGTATTATTTGGCCAGTGCAGAAACTGATGTCTAACTTTTTTCTGTATGGTCTATTCCACCCTCTTTTTTAAAAAAAATTAAATCTATGACTCCTGTTAGGCTACACTGAACTGAGTTGTCATGATCCTGCCAACAGAAATACAACCCTTAGCTATTGTCAAGTAATCCCACTGAGTGTGACTGATCTCAGTTGCAAGCACTCAGCCTGCCAGCCTAATGTCACCTTTATTTTCACTTATTAATTTTAGATCCTACTGGTCTGCCCTGTACTTAGAGAATCATAGGAATGCTCTCATATGGGTTTCCTTCAGTTACTGCACCCTCCTGAGTTCTACTGCAGTTTAGTTACACATTGTTACTGCAACCACAGCCGCTACCAATTTTAATTCTTGGCAGTGGTTCAGAGACAACAGAAGTTTTTCATCCAGAAACCAGCAGGACTACTCACTTTGGGAGCGCTGGCAAGGTATAAAATTAAGCAGATCACCAAGTCTTTGCAGGGATGATGGAGTTATAGGCGCTTTCCTCTAAAAGAAACCCACATCATTATTCAGGCATTATAAATTACACCATTTTTAGGGTGAAAGGAAAGCAACCATTTGACATGGCACTCTGTATGACAAGGAGTGAATATTTGGCTGAGGGCTCTAAAGCAAACCTCCACCTTGATGGAAAGTGTTATGGAATCTGTAATACCGATACAAAACCAGCATGACCTTAGCTTAATAAGGTCTCATCCAAATGACTTGCACACTGAACTGCACGGAATTCAATTTCTCTACTTCTGAAAGATGAAGGGCAAGTTGATCCTGCCAAGGATTAAAATTTATGGCTTCATGGCCTCAAAATGTGAAATGTATACCATTAAATAAGCCTGCTCAGTGGCTAGATAATATCACACGGTTTTCTGAGCTGTTATCAAAAAAAAAAAAAAAAAAAAAAAGGAGGTGGGAATACAATCACAGAAATGAGGTAAAGGCTAGATAATTAGCACTACATATTGCATACACAGGCATTTCAGTGAACAAATGAGGAAAATTCTGGCAGAATATCTTTAAAAAATAAGAAAGGGGAGGAAATCAGCATAGTGACAGAAGACTGAAAAAGATGACTTCTTCCTATACTCAGTTGAACTGTGTTCCTAGAAGTCAGTTCTGTAAATAATGGAGTATCTCTATAGTAATCTGTGGCCATCAAAGCTGGGCCAGATGGAAAGCTGTTGTAAGTGGTTTCATTTAGAGTCATTTTGCTAATTCATAGCAGGCCAGGACACAGCCCACTGTCAGCTTTTTTCCTGTGAGAAACATGCTGAAGTTCTTTCATCTCTCACAGCTGAAATTTGCCAGGGCAATGGTCATAAAAGGGAGCCAGATACACTGGTTGCATTTATCCAGAAATTTTACTTCTTCACTATAAACTTTGGATTATACTCTAACCACATGCAATGAAACCAGATAACTCCTCACAGCTTTCACCCACCATATAAACCAAGCAGAAAACAATTACTTCTGTTCACATAGTGTGGTAGCTTTCTCTTCCAGGCTAATTAAGTGGAGAGCATTTACTGGGATTTGTAGCCTCAGTTTAAAACGGGAGGCTGAAATAAGTCGGGTATCTTTGCAATTTCCATGGTAGACCATTTTTCTGCATGTAATCCATTACAGCAAATCCGAACAATAATTTAGAACAGTGATAATCCTCCATAGCATTGACCCTAAAGATCTTTACAGCAACACAAATGAGATCAAAGGACAAATGAAAGTCTCTTAATCCCTCTAAGTGCGAGTTCAAACTAATCTTACATTTCTGTCTTTTAATTCTCTCTAAATCTGTTTTTAACTTTGCTTAACATTCATTATCCTTTTCATGCCCTAATTCTGAAAAAAAAAAAAAAAAGCACATGTCTAGGAGTACATTCAAACATTTCTCTACAGGGATGGTATTTTTAATATGAAACACTAGTTTCTCTTGCCAGCTATTAGAGTGGCAAGTAGGTGGAGGGGAGAAGTGGATGTGGGATATGCAATGGACAATTAAGACTGATGAATGAGGTGCAGAAAGACTCCTTGGTGATGGCAATGTCACTTGTATGAGCACAAAATCTAAACAATAACTTTTCAAACTAAGACTGTCACAGACAGTAATTTTCTTTTACAAAAGAATTTAACTTGAATTGAAAAAATATATGTACCAGGAGAGAATTGCATAGCTTAATGAGCAGAAAGAAGAAAAATAGCCCAGATGTATTTTTTAATTTTTCAAATATATTATTTTAATCAATATAAAATACTATTTTTACTTCTGCCAAAGGATTACCTCTAAAAGTTTGTCAGGTGTGTTATTTTAACAGCTATATAACACTGTTTGATACGGACCTTTAATATAGACCAGGGCTTGTTGAGCCTGTTGACTTCAGTGACCTATGAACATGACCTACCTGTATGACACTAAACACCATAGGTATCAATGAATGAAACAGAACACAAATGCGATATTTACGAGACACAGACTTCAGAGGCAACTAGAAAGGCAACACAGCTGGAAGGCATATGTGGAACTCTCAGAGCTTGGTCCTGCACAATTGCTGAGTACCCATTGCACTGTGACACTAACTGCACTCTCTTCTTTAGAAGGGTAAAGAATCTAATTGCATTCTCCTGATCAAACAGAGAATAAAGCATTTGTATGCATAAGGAGACAACTTTTGCAAAACTTGCCTGTTGGAGATAGTAAAAGGTAGGCTGCTTATTTAGGTGGTGTGGAAAAATCTCATTCTACAATGGCCAGGCTGCAGACAACACATCCACAACATGGGAAAAACTCAGGTTCAAGTTTCAGCTCACATTCATTTCAAACAGAGAACTGCAACAAAGCCTTCTCCTACAGCAGTAAGCAGAGTGGTCTGAGTTAATGGAGATGTATGTGTAGGGTGTATTAAAACAAACCACCATGGATTTTACAAAAAAAAAAAAAAACAACAACCAAAAAAAGTCACCATTAGGGAAGTTACCTGGAATTATTTGATCATAATTAGGTATTCCTTCCACCTTGCCAACCTTATGTCATAAAAGATCTCATAGTTTCTGACTGTTTCACTAATGAGGTCCTACAAAAACTTTGTAATGCAGCTATCATTCAATAATATTTTGAAGCCATGCCAACATTTTTATGTTACGCAGATTTGTGTATTTTGGGATACCAAAGGCTTTTTTCATTAAGCGTTATTCTTTGCTAATGTGTAGTTAATAACATAATGGAAAAGCTTTTAAACTGCTCTGAGAATTAAACAACTCGTATGTGTTTAACTGCTTGATTTCCTAATGGATATATGTGGGATTTAATATTCTGCTCATTTGCATTACTTAACAGAACAATAGAGAGACCTTTACTGCTTGCTCTAAAAACAACAGTAAATCATGTTTAAGTTGATTGATTTCTGTATGTATATTAACACAGACTAATGAAAGGCACAATGCCTTCAAAATATATGCATCATGTTCAACTATAGCTGAATATTTAGATTTTTATTTTTTTTTTTAACCTAGACTGGAGAAACAGCATCCCTATTGCTTGATTGAATTTAACTTATCTCACAGCTGGATTCACTTCCTTCTACAAACTGTGGTGCCATGTTAAAATAAAATCCCATTCCATCCATAATTACCAGAGCTACACTGATTTACATCAGCCAGTACTCTAGCCCTGTATATCTGATATCATAATTGGAAATCTTTCTTCAAATACATCAGACACAGAAAACTTTTAAGCATTAGATTATATCCCCTTTGTTCGCTCTGGGAAATACTTTAGCCCCTAACGTATTAATTGAAATGGACATCAGCTGAAAACAATGGTAGGAACTGCATGCACCACACAGGCAACCCTTGAACATGTTCTCTTTTGTTTCAGTCCTGCCTTCTCTCTTCCACAGTTGTTCCAGTAGCTGCATCGTAATGGTGAATTTATGACACAGGTTAAAATCTTGGTATGTAACCCCAGTTGGAAACATCCCCAGTCACTCTAATTTCACATTAGAATGTAAAAATTAACTGAGCCCCGATCTCTGTACATAACTATCAATTTCATGAACACCACCACAGAATCGAGCATTCATCCATATGAGTACCTCCATCAAACTACCAGATACAAGGCATCTGCCTGCAAAGCACCGCCTCCTCAACCAACATCATTCTTCATTAACCAGAAAAAAAAGAAAAAATTCAACAGAAATTTCTGACCAAGAGAGAGAATGGTCTAACTAAGGCAGTTCTCCAGGCACAGTGTAATGCTGATAGATTAACTTCCTGCAGGCCTGATTACTCTGCCACCGTAGCGTTAAATGTCTCACTCCTCAAGAAGCCCCGCTGATATTCACTGGAACTATCCAGTGATCATAGCACTACTCAGCATGAGGAGGCAACAAGGGTATCAGGGACACACTCATAGTTGGACACAAAGAAGAAAGATCTCAACAACTACTCTCCTAAGATAAACCTCTGTAAGCCCAAGGGCTGTTTGGACAGCCTGAGGAGGAATCACAAAGGCAGAACTGATATTCCAAGAGCTGTTCGCTTTTATAGAAATGGCCGCATTTAGAACCTTACAAACCTTGACATGTTTTACTGAGGTTGCTGTGAAAAATTGTCACGAGTGCTAAAATAATCATAATCAAAGTGATTTAAAATTATTGTCATGAATGCTAATGGAATTAAATCCATAACAGTGCGCCACAAAATCTATCAGGCCACACATCCAGTTTTGAGAATTATATTTCTGTTGTCTGAATGGCAGCTGTGATTCAACAACACAATCACACACCAAGCACCCTCATTAGCTGAATGGCTAATACAAATGGCATTTAACTGTAAGAACTGGCATTTCATAGCAGTCTGTTAGGTAAACAAAATCAGCAAAGGTCAGAGAAACATCAAGGAGAATCAAATAGGATATGTGCAATCCTCTTTGGTTGTTAATAATCTTCATTTTTTTCTGATGAGGCAATACCCTTTAAGGGAACTGCTCAGGAATTTTAAATAAATAGGTTACCTGAGAAGTATTTCAGTGTAAAACTCCCCAGCACTAAAACAGTTATTCAGTTGGATTTTACAGAACCCTGACATCCAGATGTGTGCTGCCTTCCTCCTTGCCCTGGACTCCTTTGAAAGGTGTGCCAGGCATGGAGACAGAGAGAAGGCTGTCGTGTACTCCATCAGGGGTCCAATAACTTTGGAACCAGGATGCAGGGCACATTCAGAGGACCCTACCTTGCCGTAAGGATACAGGCAGGATGTATACCTGCAGACCCAAGACTCCTAAGTATGCCACAGAGTAAACAGACCACAGTAATCAAGAAGAAATTCAAAGAGATTTCATGAATTAATGGTTGCTCCTCCATTAAGCTGAACAGACAGGTCTGGAGGTGGTAATGTTGAATATTGATGTGGTAGATCTGTGCTGCAGTGATCAACATTACCCTGAGTCTCCTCAGCACGTAGTATGGCAAGTGGGGAAGAACACCCAGCTCTTTAGGTTCCTCTGTGTTTGGAACAGTGCCTCGCCACCTTTGGCATCCACCAGCAGCTTCCAGTTGGGTTTGATTGAAACTGCTAGCTCTACACTTTGGCACCTGAAAGACAAGTTTATGCAAATTGTTTCTTGCCCTTAGTAACATCCATCTAGTTCTACTGCCATCAAATAATTTGGGTCTTACAGCCCTTAGAGCTCTCAGTGGCGGAGCACTGCTTTCAGCATTTGGTTAACAGATCTGTTGATTATGCACAGCACTGACCATTGTCATGAACTGAATCCAGCTTGTGCTGCCAAGGGGCAAGAAAATTAATGCATCTGTCATGACTGAAATATTTTATTAAAATAAAATCAAGAAATTAGGAATGCATTGATGACTTCCTTCCCCCAGTGATACATGAGTGTGCTGGTTTGGGCTGGGATAGAGTTAATTTTTTTCATAGTAGCTAGTTTGGAGCTGTATTTTGGATTTATGCTGGAAACAGTGTTGACAACACAGGGATATTTTAGGCACTGCTCAGAAGGTCTTTTTTCCTTCTCACCCCACCAGTGAATAGGCTGGAGATGCACAAGGAGTTGGGAGGGGACACAGCCGGGACAGCAGACCCCAGCTGACCAAAGGGATATCCATATGACATCATGCTCAGCATGAGAAGCTGGGGGAAGAAGAAGGAAGCGGGGGACATTCGGAGGTATGACGTTTGTCTTCCCAAGTAATCATTACACATGATAGAGCCCTACTTTCCTGGAGATGCATGAACACTGTCCTGCCAATGGGGGGTGGTGAATGAATTCCTTGTTTTGCTTTTCTTGCATGCACAGCTTTTGCTTTACCTATTAAACTGTTTTTATCTCAATCCGTGAGTTTTCTCACTTCTGACCCTCTCCCCCATCCCACTGTGGGAAGAGTGAGTGAGCACCTGTGTGACGGTTAGTTGCTGGCTGGGGTTAAACCACAACAAAGTGCCAAGAGGAGAGGTGCTGTGCTGGACCTTGTTCTCACCAACAAGGAGGGGCTGGTGCAGAAAGTGAAGCTCAAGGGCAGCCTTGGCTGCAGTGACCATGAAATGGTGGAGTTCAGGATCCTTTGGGCAGCAAGGAGGGCACACGGCAAGCTGACTACTCGGGACTTCAGGAGAGCAGACTTCGGCCTCTTCAGGGATGTGCTTGGTGGAGTACCATGGGATAAAGCCCTGGAGAGACGAGGGGCCCAAGAAAGCTGGTTGACACTCAGGGGTCACCCCCTCCAAGCTCAGGAGCGATGCCTCCCAGCAAAGAGGAAACCAGGCAAAACCACCCGGAGGCTGCATGGGTGAACAAGGAGCCCCTGGACAAACTCAAACACAAGAAGAAAGCTTACAGAGGGTGGAAGCAAGGACAGGTGACCTGGGAGGAAAACAGAGAAATTGTCCCAGCAGCTGGGGATCAGGTTAGGAAGGCTAAAGCCCTGACAGAATTAAATCTGGCCAGGGACATCAAGGGCAACCAGAAAAGCTCCTATAAGTACACTGGTGATAAAAGGAAGACTAGGAACAACGTGGGCCCTTTCTGCAAGGAAACAGGAGACCTGGTTGCCTGGGACATGGAGAAGGCTGGGGCATTCGATGACTTTATTGCCTCCGTTTTCACCATAGGTGCTCCAGCCACACCGGCCAAGTCACAGAAGGCAAAGGCAGAGACTGGGAGAATGAAGAAATGCCCACTGTAGGAGAAGGTCAGGTTTGAGACCATCTAAGGAACCTGAAGATGCACAGGTCCATGGGACCCGATGAGATTCATCTGCAGATCCTGAGGGAACTGGCAGATGAAGTCGCTAAGCCACTATCCATCATATTTGAGAAGTCGTGGCAGTCCAGTAAAGCTCCCATGGACTGGAAAAGGGGAAACATAACCCCTGTTTTTACAAAGGGAAAAAAGAAAAGCCATGGAACTACAGCCTGGTCAGTATCACCTCTCTGCCCAGCAAGATCATGGAGCAGATCCTCCTGGAAACTACACTAAGGCACATGGAAGACAGGGAGGGGATTTGTAACAGCCAACACAGCTTCATTAAGGGCAAATCGTGCCTGACAGACTTGGTGGCCTTCTAGAACGGGTTTACAGCACTGGTGGATGAGGGAAGAACAGCTGAGGTCTGCCTGGATTTGTGCAAAGCGTTGGACACCGTCCTGCACAACATCCTTGTCTTTAACTGGAGAGACATGGATTTGGTGGATGGACCACTCGGTGGATAAGGAATGGGCTGGATGGTCCCACACAAAGAGTTGCAGCCAACGGCTCGATGTCCAAGTGGAGACCAGTGATGAGTGGCGTTGCTCAGGGGTCAGTGCTGGGACCAGCTCTGTTTAACATCTTTGTCGGCAACGTGGACGCTGGGTCGAGTGCACCCTCAGCAAGTTTGCCGATGACCCCAGGCAGTGTGGTGCGGTCGACACGCTGGAGGGAAGGGATGCCATCCAGAGGGACCGTGACAGGCTTGAGAGGTGGGCCCATGCGAACCCCATGGAGTTCAACAAGGCCAAGGGCAAGGTCCTGCACGTGGGTCGGGCCAGTCCCAAGCACAAATACGGGCTGGGAGGAGAACGGATTGAGAGCAGCCCCGAGGAGAAAGACTCGGGGGTGTTGGTTGATGAGAAGCTCAGCGTGACCCGGCAACGTGCGCGCACAGCCCAGAAAGCCAACGGCATCCTGGGCCGCATCAAAAG
>JAVJGJ010000001.1:97455036-97482301 GCA_035590215.1 Microhierax caerulescens
GAGGAGGGAAGGATCCAGGGAGACCTGATGGACCTGCCAGAGCCTGACGGGGCTGCAGGAAAGGTGGAGAGGGGCTTTTGACAAGGGCAGGTAGTGATAGGGCAAGGGGGAACGGCTTTAAACTGCAAGGTTTGGATTAGATATAAGGTAGGAGTTCTTTAATTTGAGAATGGGGAGACACTGGGACAGGCTGTCCCCGGGCAGCTGTGGGTGCCCCATCCCTGGCTGGGCTCAAGGCCAGGTTGGATGGTGCAAGCAGCATCCTGGGCTGGTTAGAGATGTCCCTGCCCATGGCTGGGGGTTGGAACCAGATGATCTTTACGGTCCCTTCCAAGCCAAACCATTCTATGAAGGTATATTTATAAGAGAATCAAGCCTTTAAGTTGATACATATATGACTCCTTAATACAGTAGACCAACAAAACAAAACTAAATGCACGTGAATTATGTTCCTGCTAAAGACTCAGAAGGGAAGGGAGGTCTTAAATCATGTGATTAAGCTGTTGAAACAGCATATACAATTCCATTTGAGCCTGAAGTTAATTATGGCGCTGTAGCTGTCAAAAGATTCATCTGAAGCACTTGCTGCCTAAATTGAAGGTTGGATATCCAAATTGAAATGTCATTTTTATTAGTCTCTGACACTTGGAGAAATAGCCTCTTCTCTTCTAGTAGGCTATACCCATTAACTCCCATTAGTGCTAATGGAGTTATGCACATACATCACATGCACACACATACATCACTAAGCACCTTTGTAACACTCATAATGTCACACTAGATAACAGCTGGTTTATTGCAGTATGGTAAGAAGGATTCCAATATGGCATGCTTGACAGCATCCTCTGAAGTAACCACTGGCCACTTCAATATTTTAAATTGACAGATAATCTAAGATACAAAGCTGGATCTTCATGCAGATCTAGAATAGCTCAATTGATGTGATTACATCTGATGTGAGTTAATTCATTTAACAGAGTTACACTATAAATATATATGTATATAAAATACTAGATCTGGTCAGGGAGCAGCAAGAGCAGGGCTTTTACGGGAGGAAAACCCATGAGCCATTAAAGATCAAAACACAAGCAACATCCTTACCAACCAGGGTACACTCCCACAAGATCTGAGCAGGCCACACAGAACCAGGAATCATAACATGGCCCCTCAACAGCTCCACAGAAGGCAAGATGATGAATCATGACCAGAGTCCACCCAGGGAATCCAGCAAGAAGCAGCACAAGGTTGGGCCAGAGATGGCCATAGGCAGAGGGTATGGGCAGAACGCCCAGGTGACTCGGTCAGGGCAATTATGACCTATATTAGTCCACTCAGTGCCCTGACATCTGGGCAAAATATTATTTTTATTCAGATACTGTAAAGAGGCTTAAATCCACAGTGGCAAAGCCAAATGGGATCTCAATTTTTTCCCATGTTAGGAATATTATTTCAGAATTTTTGCCACCTTTCCTAAGAATATTCTTTTGGCTTGTCCCCCCTGCAGACCTATAGCTAGGATGTAGTCTCTACCAACGTTTTTTGGGATGGACTGTAAAGCCTCCAAGTCACCTCAGGTGTGGTAGACAATTACAGTTATCTGTCTAGGCACACTTACATTTCCAATTTTAACATAATTATCCTCATAATCCTGTGCTGAAGTGCAGAAATGTAATCATCCTGATTTTATTGATGGGCAGTTCGGGCTTAGAGAATGAGCTGAATTGCCCACAGTAATTTAGGAAACCTGTTGCAGAGCCAAGCCTAGAACTAGGGTTATATATGGCCCCTAACATGGAGCCAGATTTCCTCTTTGAAAAAATAAGAACTTGGCCTCGTTTAGACACTGTTCATGTCTCAGTGTGACTCCTGTTTCAGTATAATAACATGTAAGACAGCAACTCCGTGGCTTTTTTTTTTAATTGATAGGCAACTGAGAACAATGGCTCATTCAGTGCTTTCTGATTTCCCCTTTCATGTGTGCTTGCTAGAAAAAATAGATATTTTTTCTGTTATTTGGATTTCAGAATCACTACCCTCGCACCTACCATGTGTTTTTATAAACTTGAATTTTGGGTTATAAAAACAAACAATTATGGAAACTGAAGTGCTACACATAATCATTAAGAACAAGGAAAACCTGAGCCAAAGAACCTTCTGGCTTCAACAGGTTTTGCTGTTCCTATCCATGACGTGGAACTTCCTCTGAAAGGACAATACTGGAGATCAGCCAACAATTGAACTCTTCGGAGTATATATTATAATATATATTGGGCTTCAGGGTATCATTGCATCCAGCATTATATTGCACGTTAGATACAGACCTGTTAATTAAATTGTATTGATTTTGGCAATCTTTAGGTGAAGGCTAGTGGTATAAAACTCCAATGTACTCTTTTGGGCAGGGTGATTCTGTTATCCCGTTTGTTTGGATGCCTGGATACTATCATGCTAGAAGTATGTAACAAGAATTATAACATTTGCTTCATAACCAGTTTAAATGTCTTGTTCTGTATAGCTTTTAAACTGAGGTGCATGGGAAACTTGAGGTTGTTTCTGGGTGATTTGAATAAATTCTTTCCTCTAGCTGAGAGATCTGAAAGAGCAACCATCTATGCTACCAGTCAGCACAGGCTACCCTGCCTTTGGTTGTGTACAAACAGGACGTCACATCTCCGAAGACCAAGTCCACACAGGGCGATTATAACAAAACCCACAATGATGTTTGCATTTATTAAGCACTGTGCCTTTTGTTATAATCCCATAACACTTTACATTATTGATTTGGCATTCCTGGCAGCAATCTATCAATAGGAAATTGAGTTGAATCTTTTCAGCTGAAGAGAAGGGTGACTAATTGCCTGACATCTTCAAATAGCTCTTGCAATGAATTAATTCTTGCACTTAGATATCATGTTTTATTAATGTTGGGATCCAATCTACCATAAAGGCAGTATGTAATAACAGTGAAAACATTTACCATTGATTGCAATATCAGCTCCTGACAGCTCTTTGGTACTTCTCAGATACTAGCTAAAGTAACCTAGTAAACTGTACAGAGTTCCAAGCAGTAAGCAGCTCTATGCATATTGTAGCATCCACCTTAGTGATCTCAGTTCCTCTTGTTCAGAGAACAGATGGTAATGAAGACTGATTTAACGTAGTTATGTATAATCCCTGCTAAGTAGTTGTCAGAATTTACTGCAGTTGCATTACACCAAATGGTAATTTTTGAAAAACTTTTACAAATGCCATTTTAGAATGCTTTCACCTCTAGAGAAGTTTTAAATGAGTAACATTACAGCACGGTCAGATAGGCTGCTACATAATAAGAATGGAAGAGAGCCACTCACTGAGCTCTGAGGTTTCATCATTTTCAGGACAGAAGTAGGAGGTGGAAAGGATTGTTTATATATGACAAAACAACCTGCCTTTAAGACAGGGGTCAGTGGGTGAGAACCTCTTATCCCTCTTTCCAGCTGGTTTGAGAACTTATCTCACGTGCTTGGGTTGCAAATTCATTTTGTTGTATTTTGTTGTGATATGTAGGGCAATATCACTATCCCTAGACCTGCAGAATGCAAGGCAGGTAAGAGAACAGCTTTAAAAGCTAAACAATAGAAAATTAACAACAATCACACACTCATTCTTAGCGCAATCTCAATATGATATATAGATTCCTTTAAAGTACATACTTTGCTCTGTAAATGGGAATTACATTAGCATGCCTGTGATAACTGCCCTCCTGGAGAGTATGTGTGTGTCATTGGCCTTTAGAGACTGGAAAATAACCACCCAGTGTTGTGTGCCCTTATACCACCACCAGCAGAAATTCAGATGAAACTCAGCTGCCTTCCCTTCCAGCCAGATGTGAACTCCATTCTGATGGGATGCTCTGAAGTGTCAGCAGTGCACAGCACAGTTCAGTAGACAGGGGAGGAGAGTGCCACAAAACATCCCAGTTTTCTGGGTAGTACTGGAAGAGTTACATTAATAACACTCCTACCTGTTAGACATATTATGTTTAACTGACCTGCCTTTCACCCAGGCTTTTACAACATGTGATGACACTGCTAAAACAGAGACTGAGAAAAAATCAGCAGCTTGCCATGGAAACACGTTAGTAAATCATTTTAGAGTTGGAAGAACCTTTTATATTAATGCAATAGCATTGTATTACAAACCTAAACTGGATAACCTGCTTAATCCCTTGCCATCTTAATTCATGAATTTATATTAGGAATTCTTGAAGGTCTGACACACTTGCCTGAAATTTTTAATTCTTTTCTATGTGTATCAAAATCACACATCTGAATTTTGTCAGGAATTAAAATACAATGTCTCCAATATTTCTTCAACAAATGGAACAAATATATCTTGTAAATATTTTACTTATTTTCCTATTGAAGTTCATTGTAAATATTAAATATATCATGTTAGTCTACAATTTAGTTAAAATTATTTATATTACTTAGCAATTCACATGTAGGTTTTTTCAAAGGGAATTTGAAAACACAGATAAACCTCCCAACATGTTAATCAATGTTACTAAAGTTTCATAATGTTCTTAAAAGGCAGTTTAGAATGCTTTTCTCCTTCAATAGAAATATCTTGGGTATGGCCAGCAAATCTGAGAATCAGCAGAAGATATGCAATCAGGCCTCCTATCTACAGCCTGCATTGTCCACAGCTCCAAAATCCCAGAGTCACTCCAGTTGTGTACCTTCAGTACAGTAATAGCTCACTTCCAACCATTTTTGCTATTCCACAATTGAGAACGCAGGGGTAAAATTCAAGGTACCTTCAACTGCAGCCATGGTGAATTCAAAACCATCTATAGTTAATTTTTCTTCCCCATGCAGTGAAAGGGATTTCAAAGGAACAATATTGATCCCTTCAAATCCCTCAGAAAAATGTACTTTGTCATACTCATACTTATTCTGAAAGTTAATCATTCTGAGGTTATACTATTTCATTGTGTTTTCTGTGGGTTGGGTTTTTTGTTGGGTTTTTTTTTTTTGGTTTGAGGGGTTTTTTTTTGCCATAAGGCAATGTTGTTATGCACCACTAAGGCTATCACAGCTTGCAAATGAAATTTTTATTTTTTTCTTGTTCTTGCTATACTGCCGATACAGATAATACTTCAATAGTTTTCTCAGCCAGCACCAACAGAGAGCTGGCTCATTTAAACTACCTCTGAATTGTATCCAATTTGGCTGCAAGGCTGGATTTTTCATAGCATAACACAGGGCAGTTAAAGACCAATTTTTGCCATGGATTTCAACTTTCTACCAGTTCTATCTTGCATATGTACATCAACATACCATTTGGATAACTATTAAATGCATCACATACCAGTTGCACCTTCACACTTCCTGGGATCCTGCTGTATTTTCACGTGTAAACTACCTAACAGTGTAGTGTTGGCAATGACATCCACAAGGTTTATGCCAGACTTGGCAATGAGAAGACTGAGGTAACCAACCTATTTATAAACTGTAAGACCTCATAAAGACTCCTTTTTAGAGTGTGAGACCCAAGAATAACCAGCAGACTGGTGTGATACAGAGCAGAAATGTAAGAGCTAATGCAGCCCAGAACAAAATGAATGGGAATGCCTAGACTGGACAGCCTCTAACAGTAACAGTCCAAGGGAATCTGATTCCTCCTTGTCAAGCAGAGTTGCTACCCAGTTTCTCATCTGGCCAAACACTGGCAGCAGCTCCAATAAGATACCACAACATTTTTCAATCCTCCTTTTATCATTTCTAATGGAAAATGCCAGCAGTGTATAAACACTTGCTATATCACGCTTCCTTTCTATGTGAAGATGAAAGGAGTATATCAAAGCTGGAAGTGAGGGTGGTTGTTGGGTTTTCTTTATAACAGCAGTCAATAAATCGCCAACATTGCCAACACAGAGCTCCAAAGAGTTACTTGCAAATATTATGCTTTGTCGCATGTGCTTATACAATCACTTTGTGGCTCCAGGTCAGATAAGCAATGAAAGGCACGTTAGATGCTTTGCTGATAACCAGCTTACATAACCTCTTTGATTCATTTTCAAGCAGATGAAGATCTGGCCCACGATCTTCACAGTCCTTTTGAGAAGAGACAGATAACTCCAAGTTGTCCTGATAGTCCCATTGTTTTATCATTCTTTAGTTGCCCAAATGTCCTTTCTGTATTCATTGGCTTCCTCAGACACATGAAAATTATTCTCCCTATATCAAAACCAAGGCAGTAGTGCTTGGCAAAATCCAAGTGTAATTTTCCATCAATTAGCTGTTTGAGACAGTAAGTTCTACAGTCCATGATTTGTGCAATGTATTGCATTTACCAGATATAAATTTTTTATTCTACCAATGGCAAAACCAAAGTAATTGCCCTGCCACATGATTTATTTCATTCCTTATCTACTCTGCAGCATTTCAAACTTTCCCAGTACTCCCCACATTCCTATGCTTCATCCTGAGTTTTCTTCAAAATTACTGAGTCATATTCACAGTGACTTTGCACTCTGGGCAGCCAAATGAATTACAGACATACAGACTCATTCTCTTCACTGTTGAATCCCAGCCTTTCCGAAAGGCTCTTCTCAGATGGAGATACACAGGCAACTCTGCCTGCTGACTTGCTGTCCTGTTTATCCTCCTTCTTTGGGCACATGCAAAAATACCAAGAAGACAAAACATTTTGTCTTGGGATTGAAGCCTTGCAAAACGGCCTGTCACACCTAAATCTACGATGTTGTCATCTTATAATCTTTTATGATTCTGCCTAACCAGATAGTATTACAGGTGTCAATTCTGCATGTCTTCTCTGGGCAAGACAACTGAATTTGATGAAGAGGTAGGTATCAATTTCCCATTTCTCAAATTGGGTTAGCAGATTTACCCACAAAACTAACCGTCCATTCCTTTGGGATGAGCAAATGGGTACAGCACTAAGAAATCATCCCAAAAAATTGAAGCAAGTTGAAGCAAATGCTTCCATGAAATTAAATGGCATTTTGGTATTCAGTTCTGCCTCCTCTACTGGGATTTCTGACCAGCTAAAAAAAATCATCAGCAACAATCTTTCACTCCATTTACAGGTTATTTTAACATCATCTCAAGCTTCCTTCACAATCATAAAATATTTTGCATATTGTTTTCCCACTGTATCAGAAGACACAACTCTGCAAATTGGTGCAATATATGAAATTCGAACTACAGGGAATAAGGAGTTCGTGATGCTAAATATTATAACTTTAATTGAACTTTATAGAGGGCAGATTATTCTACTTTTCAAAATTTGTTTCCCAAAACACTTTTGGTCTAAAAATATTTCAAATATTATACTCACTTTGCCTGTCAGACATTTAAATGAATCATTTAGGTTCACAGCAAAAACATCCTAATGGGTACAACATCTTCCACTTCAATAACCTGTCTTCAACATACATATTTGATACATTCTCTTGATATTAATGGTGAATTTCCTGCACCTAGCTGCTCTTGGGGATGATAGAAAGACCGGTTGCCAGCTCTCACACTCTTTTACTCACTCCAGACTCTTTTTACATGACATCAGTGTGCAAATTTTAGCATTAGCAGTCACAGAGGACACCTGGCTTTTCTTTTGGTGAAGTAAGATCCATTAGTGAATTTTCAGAATGGATAAGCTCGTATTCATGGAGTCAAAGATTGTATGCACCAAATAATACCCTATAGTATTGTTACTAGAGTAAGACAGAATTATTTGAACCACAGAGATTTCACTAAATCTGTACCTTTCACCTGACCCACCACAGTTTTAACTTTCTCAAGTAAGGACATAAGCCTAATACTGGGAAGATGAAGGTTTTAGCTTTATTTATGTGACATTAATCAGAGGGATTGTGGTAAAATCACACACACACACCCCCACACACACCACCACACCCCATGTCTGTTCAGTAACTACATTGTTATTCTGGGATATTTCTCATTTTACAGAAGTAGTCTAGACATGAAAAATACCAAACCAACATATGCTGTCCTCTTTAAATTGTGATGACAACTTTAAATTCTTATGACAAAGGCAAATATCTTGAGGGTGGTAAGTGGCTTATAATACTCTCTTATTCTATGACTAAATAATGAGATTTCCTTTTGTGCAAAAGAAGGGACACAAGAACTGAAACAGCCAGTTCAACCTGGTATTTGAAAAACATCTCTAATGCTATCAAGAATAGCGCTCAGTCCCTTGGCAAACAGACATACGCTATGGAAGGTAGTGACATTTAAGGAAAGGGGAATTATTTTTTTTATCGTAATTTATATGTCTGTACCTTAGCAGTAAAAATGTCAAAGATTTACAGACTGAAATAAGTCAAATACTGCAAGGCATGTACAAGATCCTTTCTAGAGAAAGAGGAGGTTGCTTAGAGAATACATGAAACTTCTGCAGAGCTTCTTCATGTAAGAATGCCAAAGGAATTTAACAGTGATATTGTAATAAGATGATATCGATGTTAAGAAGGGATATCTTTTAACTGAAGTCCCTAATTCAGAAATGAGGCAAACGGCTTTCCCTCCAGCGAGTCCTAAGAGCCCTCAGTATGTCCCAAGGAAGATCACAGTCATGCAGAACCAGGCATTAAGTACACTAAGGTGTCAAGACAGAATTACAGTGTTGATCACTGATTACTTTGTCTTCCCCATTCCATACTTTATCCCTGGACTCATTTTCCTTCCACTTTCTTCTTCCTCTCCTTCTTCCACTACCTCATCCTATAAAGAAAGACTGGAACTCTGCCAGACACAATTGCTGTCCTGAATTTCTCTTGATGAAGGCTGTGATGCATGCAGCTCCAAGAAGCAGCTATTAGTAACTGCCTCTAGAAAAACTGCCATCTGCCATTGTCACCCTGTTTTCCAGGACATGCGTTACCACACTCAGCTCAGGTGGCAGCTCCTCCTCCCCCCCATGCAGGCAATCCCCGCTGGGCCAGAGGACCTGGCACTCTGCCATCCTAGAACTGCTTTACTTTAGCTTGGCAGCACATTTTGGCTCTTAGAGCATCCTCTCTGCTCAGCAGTTGGGGCGACTGTCTAAGTCCCACTGGCTCATGAAGAGCAGTATGAAACTCAGCTAAGGCAACAGCCAGGAGAAAAAACATCAAATCACAGCTGAAGTATTATTCCCCTATCCATATATTTCAATAGGAAATAACTTTTTTTTTTTTTTTAATTAGTGCCACTGAACCAGGTGACAGATCTTCTCAAAAATGAACTGATTAGGTTTAGCAGATTTTAAAAGAATCGTGCATAACAACATTTTTGATCTCCAAGCCTCTAATATACTGACAGCAATCCGACACTAAAATATTTTAATATAAATTCAAGCCATCAGGATATCAGTCATGCAGTGTAATACAGATGCTGTAATGCAGATGTGTGCAAAATAATCACTTAATTACAAAGCTGTAGCTTTAGCCGTATTTTGCTACACTATAAAATGATACAGCATGTAAACAAGAAAAGCAGCTCAATATATAGATTACTTGGTTTGTGCTGCCTGCCTTTGCAGCAAACTATGCTATCTTCTTATTCAAGTAGCATGGCACTAATATAAAATGCAAGGCACTTGCCTTTCCCACGGTACAAAGTGGACTGTTTAAATTTGACAAGATTTTTGCCTTCCTTTTCTCCTGCCACCCTCCAGCCTCTACATATAACCATATAACATAGTAACATAGTTTAGACAATTTTTTCAAAGCAGCCTTCTCTTTTTTTTTTAATTTTTTTTTTGTGAGTGTGAATTTATAAAGGCCAGAAGCTAAACTAACATGCTACTTATGTACATGCTTTATCAGCATTACATGGGAGATTTCCTCCTTCTAAGTTACTGAGCAAATAACCTGTTTCATAGCAGTAGAAATCTCCTTTGTCAACATTAGCATTTTGTGTTTGGATTTATTAGAGATCCTGAAAATAATAGTCGTGTTTCCCTTCTTTAAAGATACCTACCCATTACATAACTCTTTTTATTGACTCATACTTCACCAAGAGGATTACTAACATTTCCTATTCCTCAGGTGGGAAAACTGAGGTACAATGGCATTATCACTGTCACCTGTCAGCCCCGGTGCAAGCGGAATTCCTACTCTCTTAATGGTGGTGGTGGGCTCCAGCAAGCACCATGCTGCAGCAAGTTTAGCTCCCTCAACAGAAGCAGCAGCTTCTAAGCAGCAGTCATGTTAGGCATTGCTAATTTGTCCTGTTGAGAATTGTTATTAATTGATCACATTTCCTTTCCTTAATCCCTGTGTTCTTACACACATCAAATGGTAACTTAGTGCACAAAATCCTTCTGATCACACAGTGCAGTGGGAAGTAGGGTAAAGTAATCAGAAAATGGCCTCTATACCTGAGCCTTTGACCACAACAAATAAATCTCCCTGCTTCATTGGTGTTTACCCTTTCAAATTCCAGACTATCTCCTCTGGGAATGGATTCTAACAGACCATTGTCAATACCTACTTTTAGTTTTTCCTTCATTTTCCAATATATACCATAAAAATAGCAGTCCTCTTTACCACTCGAGGTGTAATTTTCTTTCCTTCCATTTGCTGTTTTGTAACTTCAGCCTACTGTAAATCACATTAAAAGGACTTGCTTTCTAATAGTTTTTTTATTGACTAATATATATTATTTGGCACTTGTTACCTTGGTGGAGACTTCTTCCAGTAATTTACTGTATGTGACATAGTCCTCTAAGCACTAGTCAAAAGGAACCAACACAGTTAAACAGTAGATTTACTTTACACTCCTTGGGCTTGGGGTTGAAAAAAGGGATGTGTTCCTGTTATGAGAATCTATCGGTGTCCTCTGTTTTGCAAAGAGAGGATTTGTCACCTTGCTTACTTACCACCGAAGCAGCTGACATGATGTATTATCTTACACAAGTCACTTAGGCATGTTGTGTCCATGTATCTATTTAAAATGTGAAATAACTCTTATCTAATGCAGAAGTGTTTAGTGAGACTTAATGAGCTGCTGGTATGTTTATTACAGAGATTTCTAAGAACCAAATGGCATAATATTGCTTTATATATGAAAAATGATTAAAACATATTATGAAGTATCAATTTGTAAGTAAAAAGGGTTCCAGCTATGAAACCACATTTGCTATTACACTCTGGAGGACATGCTATAATTCTTGTATTTCTCAAGAATACTTCTTTAATTTTAGCACAATTTTTCTTTATCACCACAGTTTACCAGTAATGAGGATTTAAGCACTCCCTGCCCCTATGAGATTTGGTTAGTTTTCACGTTCTGTCTGTTGAGTAGGACTTGCTCACTATGTGAGTCAAGTGAGGTGTCAGCTGTGTTAAAAAAATCTTTGCTTTTTCTAGTGCCAGTGCCTTTTGTATGTTAGCCTATGATGAATATGTGCAAGACAGATGTACCAAAACTGTCCCCCTCCTCCAGACACATGAAGCAAGATTTTAGGAAACTATTCCAGTATGGTCAGAAACATCTAACCACTTCCAAATAGTCCCAGAAATAGCTGGCTCCGTGTGCTGTGAAGTGAGGGCTTCTACGAAGAAAGAAAAAAAAAATGCCACAAACAAAGCAAAAAAAGTCAACCAATAAAGGAAAGTCTGTGACTAGAGGAGAGAATTTTCCTAACTTCGTGACTGGCTCAGCACACTGTCGCCACTGCGAATGGCAGCCTGACTGCACAGCACGTGGGTCAGCAGTGGACACGCAGCTGGCCGCAACTGGCAGGCAGCATGTTCCAGTTTGTCCTTGCCAGCCAACCAGGTTTTTGGAGCCAATCTCAGAGTTAGTTCACAAAGAGTAAGGATCGCTAATCTCCCTTGCCTCTCTTCACCTTAAGGCTTCACCATGGGAGTGTGGCAGGACGAGAAGCGTGTGCTTCACACCCAGCACAGCTGCCAAGGAGCCCTGGGGTCCTAGGAGGGGCAGGGTAAGTCACGAAGCAGTTACCCAGGCTGTACGACTGAGCACAGAATAGTTGATGAACACTGCTTTATTTTCTGCAGCTTTTTAAAGGTCACATGCCATACATTATGAAAAAAATGATGGGAAAAAAATATCAGAAATGCTCTGATACTCCTTTTGACCTGCAACCCATCATGGACAGCAAGCCCTTCACACAGAAATGTATGCCATGTTGCGGACAGGGTAGTCATATGAGCTATGTGATCCAGAAGTCACGCTACACCTAGATTGATATTGTGTCTTGTTCCTGAAGGGAAAGTGCTAGTGTAGCCTGAATTGGGTGTTTAAACCATTTAGTTATGTCACTCCAAAAGGTCAGGCCCTTCAGCTTAAGTCATATCAATTTAGAATTGCTCCAAAAGAAACCAGGTTAAAATCACTGCGATTTCAGGACAGACAGAACCTAATCATTTTATCTTCTCTCTTTCAAAGTGTGACCACAAGTAGTACTGAAACGTGCAAAGCTGGGGCAGTAAGCAAATGTCTACCTGTAAGGGAAGAGGGGAAGACTAAACAACAAATCTGTTTTGAGATTTCCTCTCTAATTTTTCCAAGTTTTTTTCCTGACAGGACAAGTAGACAAAATTTGATGACCTCCTGAGTAAATTAATTCCATAAACTGACCATAAAGTCAACAAATTAATGCTTCTTTATGCTTGTTACACATGAACAGCTTTTTATAACAACAATCTGTTATACTACAGGAGAAGCAAGCTTATAAAAAGGGCAGAAATAAAATTGTTTTTCAAATTAACTCCTCCAGCATGTAAAAGAACATTTTTCATCAAATGTTTCCTGAAGTCTATCTCTACACCTCCCTGTCGCAAAGCAGGTATCAAAAAGCAGCCTTAATATTATTCATGAGCAGTGAGAACTACATATATGTGAAATAAAAGAGAAAATACATGAACTAACAAATAAATAGATAGATAGACAAATAAGGAGAACCTCCCTAAGAATTCACTGTCAATGTGGAGGACATGCAACATTAAACTATTATCTTGGGTAAGAAATGGAATTTCCATGTCCAGAATCCCAAATCCCGATCTGGGGCTTGATTTTCAAAACCAACATCTGACTCTTGTATTCTTTATTCTGCAAATGTTGGTGAAGTATAGAGACTTCATAATTATACCACAGACAACTTCTTTTTAATTGAAGATCAGTTACCTTCACAAACCACTGGAGAACACAATTATTCCTGTCTCTAGTTCCTATTTTGAACCAATAAACACTCCTGGAAAAAAAAAAAAAAAAACAACCAAAAATTTTCTCACAGTGCTCAGAGTTCAGGCTGTACATATTGTTGTGACACTTCAAAAATGACAGCCATCATCTACAAAAGGTGCAGAAAATGTGTAGGAAACCTCCTTTCCCTTATTTTGCTCCAGCTGACAATGCTACACTTTCCTATCTCTAAGAGGAAACTGTTTAAAATCAAATAAATTATTAGTAACATTCTTCACGACTTTTAATCGTGTAGATTTCGGTGGCACATTGATGGACAATAACATACTGCTTAGCAAGCACAATAGGTACCACAACAAACCACTTTTATGCAGGAGAAATTAATGCCAATATTTACCTTTTGGTATTTCATTGGCAGGAGAAACACAACTTCATGGCTTAGCAAAGCTTGTAAGCTTAGGGTAGAAAGGAGCAGGGTTTGGAAATACAGAGGATTACTCCAGATGTTTCTCCAAAGCTACCTAACAAGCTAAACTTCCAAATGTATAAAAACAGATAAGATGCCTTATGAGACGCATTATTATGAACACAATGGAAATGGGAAACTTTGTGGTTAAGACGAAATACTGCCGCCTCCAGCATACTCTGAGATTTTTATTAACTGTCCTGATCATGAACTCTGAAGCCAAGAATGGCAAGTAGAAATAAAGGGAGAAAAACGAGCTCACCAAAAAAAAGACTTTTATTGCATCCATACAGGGATGTTATTAAAGTGAAAGAAATCTGAGGGAACAAGAGCTTTGAGCTATGATATTCTTTTCTGTATAGCTGATGAAAAGAGACTATGAAAGGTCAAACAATTCTAATTCTCCTCCCTGAAGTTAGTCATTCTTCCTGTCACCAATGTTACTCTGTAGTCTACCTAGCAGAGGCAAGATGCATCAGTTCGTGGCTATAGCGAGCAAGAATGAATTAAAAGGAGGAATGGATGCATTTGTGCGTTTCCATTTTCCATTTCCCTGAAATGCCAACAGTCTGAAAGCCAAACCTCATGCCCAGGTCAGACTTCTATGACAAAGCAAATGCTGTTGAAATTCTGAATGTGGTAAGGAGTTCTGTTTCATGGTTTCTACATCCAAAACTTCACTGGGGAGCGGGTGACTGCTCTTAGCTGCTGCTCACTTCTCTTGCAAAGCCACCGCATACTATGTTACCCTGCTGATATCTCTCCCTTCCTTTGTACCTACCCTCCCACAATTTGTGAAACACTTGAGAGGATTTAGAAAAAGGTACAGGGCACATGACTAAGAAAGTGTAGAATCCCTGCTCTGTGAGAAACCATGGGGAGTTAGCATGTTCACTTCAGCAAGCTAAGAATTTCACCCAAAGCATCAATCCCACACATACGGGAATGAATATGCATTTTAGCTGTAATTTCTAGGATTTTGTGATGACTTAAATCAGTTATGTACAAAAAGTTAAAAATAAATATTTAGGCAGGGAAGGGAGAAATGTATTTTAATATTTTTAATGAGCTGTATGTCTCCTGAAGATAAAAATGGTTTCAGAGCTTAACATTTCAATGTCACGGGCATGCTGCTGAATATCCTTTTTGTGGAACATGAAATTGCAGCTAGGCAGTTGGAGAAGAAAACACAATCTTGCTTCCTTTCCATATTCATGATAATATTTGTCATAATAATTTAGTTTTGTTTCAGTAACAGGAATGCTGGTGTTTTTCCATTTCCCCTATGCATTTCCATTTTCACACTTTCCTATCTAACATTAAATATATTGAAAATGGTGCCAAAATATTCAACAATATTGAAAAAGCAGAGGAGAAATAAAATTATAGTCACAGATTTCATTTCACTCCTTTTTCTAAATTAATCAATATTTCATTTTCTAGTTCTTATCTAGAGAACTAGCAATATACCCCAATGAACCTGAACTCCCAAATATGAAAATCTGACAAGTTGAACTTGAAAATTTGGTTTTGAAAATAGACTATTTTGAAAATGAAACCATGATTATTACAAGCAGCAACATCTCCACAAGAACAAAAGAAAGAAAACCAAATAGATTTTGTCACATGATCCAGCCATTAAAATGTCTCCAGAGTGAAATATTTAACAAATAATTTCAGGTCACTCTCCCATTGAAAACACAGATAGATTGTAACTCAGAGTTCCTGAGTCCAGATAGAGGTGTGGCAAAACCACACTCATAATCATGATTAAGGTGTTTTTTTCCTCTCATTTCCTGCTCCAAAATTCACATTCTCCTTTTTTCTGCTATATAGCAAAGACCATAGTGACACTTACTGGTGCAGCAAGGAGTGCAAAACAAAATGCAAAAGGAAGCACAGCCAACTGCTGTTGGGTTTTTATTTATATCTTCCCTTGGGGATAAATGCTCTGAGGGTTGTTTCCTGCTTGGCAGATCAAGAGATGTACAACGTGTAGAGGTAATTATTCTTCTACTGATCTACCAGTGTAAGCATTGAAATAGCAACCTTGGCTATCACAGGAGCAGTATGCCACTTTGCTAAACTTAGTTGAGTCAATCTTCTCTTTTTTTCCCCCTTTTTTAAAGATGTATAAAAAGGAAAAGTACTTCAACACATACTCTCTCCCTTTTTTCTGCACCTCTCTTATCTCTTTAAATGCCCCTGTACTCCTTCAAATACCCCTCAGTTGTAATAACCCTTTCTTTCAGTGAAAAAGGATTAGAAAAATTTCTCTTCTTCTGTGGCTGACGTTTATGGAGTACCTCAGTACTGCTCATGGCTCTGCCCAGCTTTCGGAAGAGCAGTGCATTGTGCTGCTTCTCCAGAATCTGAGAATCTTCTCAGCCAGAACCTCAGTATGTGCTTCAAGCCATGGGAGCTTGAGCAAATGCCTTATTATACTCCTTGTCTCAGTGTGCTCTCCACTGCAAAGGGCATTGGGAGACATGGATCTGATTTTGAGGGGGGCAGCAAATGGTTATCGAGCCATATTAAGAGCCTGCATTGGCTAGAGATACTACATGGGGTTAAACCCCTTTACAACCTCTTCCCTCCAATCCACATCTAAAATAGGAGTTACTTCCAAACCCTGTTAAAGGGAACTTGTACGAACACTCACTTAGCTGAGAAGAGTTATGGGACCCCCAAGGCTCTGATTTGATACTTGGAAAATCAAAGGTGATTTCTCTTACAGGCTGTAACAACAACAACAAAAAAAAAACCCAAACAACCTAAATGAACATCGAAGGAACACTTTAATCATTTGTTGATTATGATGACAGACAATTCTTGTTCACTTTTTTAGGCAATTGCGTATCCTAGATGGTTATTTCATTCAATTTGTGTCCTGATTGAGGCAACATGGTTGCTTTCACCTGAGGTTGAATTCATTGTTACAGCAGAGGCACCTGGAAGCACCTGACCTAGCAAGTTGTTAATATTTAGGTCTAAAAGGCTAAAAAATAGAGTAGAGAGCAGGTACATATACAAGTATGTGGTAGGTAAGCTTGGATTTACACCTTGTTACTGTCAGAAAACAATACAAGAGAAAATTTCAGGTTTAGTCCTTGGTTGCTCAACACCTTTCAAAGGAGAAAGTCTTTACTTTCCTTTCCACAAATTTTCTTATGACCTTTCCACATTTTTTACCTGTTCTAAGGAGCCAACAGTACCATTTCCAACCAGACAGGTTTTTATAGGTGGCAGAGAGAGGAAATAAAGGGCTGCACCTCCTCTTCTAAAAGCATTTCAGCAATAGCTATAGAATGTTATGTGATTCAACTAAAGGAGCTTTTCTGTTCGCTTCTAGCCCTTTTCTGGCATTCTTCTCCTGTTGTCCATAAATCACATCTTCTTGTCAGTGTTTCTATTTCATTGTTTCCCTTGTCCAGTTAGACTGAAAATATCTCAATACAGGGGCTTTCTCTTAGACATATTATGAACAATAGTATTTTGGAATTCTGAGAAAGATTTTGTAGAGGTATTTCAAACCCTTAGTTCCTGCTGAGGGATTACATGTTTTTACAACTCAGTAAGCCAAGTTGTATGGATAACTTGTTTTGTTTTGTTTGTTTCTCTGCCTAAACAGATATACTACAAAAATCCATCACTCTCCCCATTAAAAAATGTTCTGGTGAAGTGTTAACCAGTTTTAAAATATTCAGAAGCATATGGGAAAAAAAAAAGATAAAAGGTTGTTTAAAAATGTGGGGAAATACATAAATCTGTTTTGTATCAAAACTTTCAAAATGAAAATTATTTGACTTGATGAATCTTCTAGCTCAGGCAATTTGACAAACACAGCATGAATTGTGTCAGTCATAAATTGTGTCAACCAAATGTAATGTGAATTTACACTGAAAAACTTATGTCCTGAGATTATTGACCAATTCTAGCTGCCACACTAGTATTATGAATCAATCCTAGTTTTTGAACAGGTAACCAGTTAACATTCTGGTCTTTAATCACTCAGTGCTTATCTTAGCTCAAACAACTCATATGTACTGAGCGCAGGGTGGAACAATCTGGTAACTTTGCTTTGTCTTCCTACTGCTAAGCCACTGCTCAGTATCCATCCCCGGAGTAACTAAGAATCTGCTGTTCATCTGTATGAGCTCATCCTTCTCCATTCAAGCTTCTATGTACATTAAATAAGATCCTTTTGGAGAGAGGATGGATAGTTTCTTTGGAAGAAAAATATGCAGTTTTGAAGCTTCTTGAAGTCAGCATGTGTATGGTAAAGAGTAGCAAATTCCAGTTGCTGTGGAATGATCTGTACGGATTGAGAATGCTGTCAGGTATGATCTCTTTGCCAGCTGTATGGTCGCTCAACTCAGAGTTCGTTGTGCTCCAGAGGAGTCTAGTACACTAAACAACTTTCAGCTAGAACAAACGGAAGAATTAAATGGACCCAGGCCATTGCAGCTGCAGCACAAATGTTCCCAAACAAAGCCAAGAGCCCCTGTCATGAGCAGTGTTTCCATTCATACCGGTAAAAGATTTTAAAGTACAACAAGACGTCATATTGAAAGATTAGATCCTTCAAAGAAATAAGTAATTTGGAAGTAGGCTACAGTCAGAAATGTTGAAAAAAATAGAGAATCAGTAGTGATATTCTTTTGAAAATATTCAGAGGGAAAAAAGTGCAATGGCTAAATCTTCTGACAATGAAGTAGAAAAAGAGAACATAATTATAGGGGATTACAAGGATCAAAAATATAGTCTTCAAGGCTACCAGAACTAGGAGAGAGAAAAAATTCCTCCTGAGCAGTAGGAGGCTCTGGTATTACCCATTTCTAAAGCCACTTGGCCTGCGAGTGAATATACTATTAAAAAGCCCCAACTCTGTGACATCATTAAAATATTTCAGCTAGGAAAACTCATAACTTCCCAAGAGTAGGAGCAAGCGTTAGTCCTAAAGTCCTCTGCAGGAGAAACATAGGACAGGAGACTTAAATAGCAGCACACAATGAAAGAAGAGTGAAAGAAAATACTACTTCACAAAAAAAAATAGGCTGCAGGTATTGTCATTTTTCTTCTGGGAAAAGTATAAAAAAAGGAAACCTGAGCTGCTTCTGGGTTTTTAAGTGATACTTCAGAAATGCAGCCAGAGTACCAATAGAATTTCTCACATTGCTGTCAATTTATTCAGATGAAGAAGAAATACAACTTAGCAAAAGTCATCAGCAAACAACCTTCCATTTGACCACTGCAGTGTTTTGATCTCACTATTTTGAACAAATTCCTAAGGAGAATCCCCATTAGCTGTGGTTCAGGATAGATTATCTTGACTATTTTTTAAATAAGCAAGCCTGGTTAGACACAAGAGCATGATTGTGTGAAGTCTTAATGAACAGGTGCCCTTGCATGCAGCACTTAAATGAGACAACCACATACTGCAAACTGTTGCTTCTGCAAGTCGCACACATCAGTGATGTGCTAGACCCTGCATGTCCATTTACCTCGAGCATTTCCAAGAAAACTGATCAAAACCCATTGAAATATAATGACAAAACCAGCAATGTTAGCGTTTTGATGCTTAGTTGAACACTTACCCTGAACACAGCATTGACATTTCCAAAGTTAGATCTAGCCATGTCTTTCCCAGCTTTTACGTGCATACTTCTGTTCATTTTGAAGTAAATTGCTGATTGCATGTGACTCAGTTTCAGAAAGATTAATTTAAAATACACTGGGGCCATCTGAAAAAGTCGTCAAGGATTCACTGCTCACAGCACTGTGTCCAAGCTAACCTCTCTTGAGAGCACACTTCAAGACCTTCATGGCCAGGACCCACACATAACCAAACGTGCTGTATGGACGCACGCTGCCCTGTTGTGCCAGAAGTCTTGCAGGTGGTGCAGCCACTGGCAGGCACCAAGTAGTTAGCAGGCTGTCTCCATCCACTTCCCATAATTCTTGCCCTCAGTTTCATGGCCCTGCTTATTGAAAGCGGTTGCCTCACTGAACCCAGCAACTCCACAAGAATCACATCACAATTCACACATACTGTATTTAGCAGAAAGCAACAGCTTCTTCTTACAGAGACCACAGCTCTTTTACATATGCGCTTTCAGGTAAGAGATAATCAATATGGACCTTGGACCACATTTCAGTTCCATTATCCTCCAAGCTAGAACTCTCTTGACTGGGCACACTGGGAGGCCAGCTTGGCCCACTTTAGATTACTCCTTATTGCTATGTAGGTTGCTGCTCCATACTCCAGCTTGTGTTTCTATGTGTTATTTGGATTTCCCTCTTGAGGTATGCCATAATCTCTGGAGAGATGCTACTGCAGCACAAACTGCAATGCTTTATTCATAGAAACATAGAACTGTTTAGGTTGGAAAAGACCTTTGAGATCATCAAGTACAACCATTAACCCAGCACTGCCAATTCCACCACTAAACCACATCCCTAAACACTACATCTACACATTTTTTAAACATTTCCAGGGCAAGTGATTCCACCACCTCCCTGGGCAGCCTGTTCCAATGCTTGACCACCCTTTCAGTGAAGAATTTTTTCCTAACATGGAACCTAAACCTCCCCTGGCGCAACTTGAGGCTGTTCCTCTTGTCCTACCACTTGTTATCTGGGAGAAGAGACCGATCCCCACCTCCCTACAATCTCCTGTCAGGCAGCTAGAGAAAGTGATAAGGCTGTCCCTGAGGCTCCTTTTCTCCAGGCTACACAGCCCCAGTTCCTTCATCCACTTCTCATCAGACTTGTGCTCCAAACCCTTCACCAGCCCTGTTGCCCACCTCTGGGCACACTCCAACACCTCTATGTTCCTCTTGAAGTGAGGGGCCCAAAACTGATCACAGGATCCAAGCTGCGGCCTCACCAATGCCAAGCACAGGGGGACAATCACTGCCCTGGTCCTGCTGGCCACACTAGTTCAGATGCAGGGCAGGATGCTCTTGACCTCCTTGGCCACCTGGGCACACTGTTGGCTTGTGTTCAGTTGGCTGTCAGCCAGCACCCCCAGGCCCTTTTCCACCAGGCAGCTTTCCAGCTGCTCTGCCCCCAGCCCATAGCGTTGTGTGAGGCTGTTGTGACCCACATGCAGAACCCAGCGCTTCTCCTTGTTGAACCTCATACAACTGGCCTCGGCCCCTCAGCCCAGATTCCTCTGCAAAGCTTTCCTGCCCTTCAGCACATCAACACTCCCCTCCAACTCGGTGTCATCTGCAAATTTACTGACAATGCACTCAATACTCTTGTCTATGTCATTGATAAAGGCATTAAAAAGGACTGGCTCCACTACTGAGCCCTGGGGAACATAACTTGTGACTGGTCACCAGCTGCATGTAACTCCATCACTCTTCAGTCTTGGCTGTCCAGCCAGCTTTTAACCCAGCACAGCACACTCATCCCAGCCAGTTTCTGCAGGAGATGCTGTGGGAGACAGTGTCAAAGGCTTTACTAAGGTCCAGGCAGACAACATCCACAGCCTTTCCCTCATCCACTAAGCGGGTCATCTTGTCATAGAAATGAGGTTTATCAAGCAGGACCTGCCTTCCATAACCCCACACTGGCTGGGCCTGATCCCCAGCTGTCCTGCACGTGCCACATGGTGGTAAACCTTCCCCAGCACCCAGGTCAGGCTGACAGGGCTGTAGTTCACCGGATCATCCTTAAAGCCGTTCTTGTAGATGGGTGTCACACTGGCTCACACACACACCCACACACCGTCAGCTGGGGCCTCCCCAGTTTGCTTGTTGATAAATGATGGAGAGTGACTTGGCTCTTCCGCCAGCTCCCTCAGCACCCTCAGGTGGATCCCATCTGGCCCCATAGACTAGCGCATGTCTAAGTGGAGCACCAGGTCACAAACCATTTCCTCCTGGCCTGGGGGGACTACATTCTGCTCCTCCTCATCCCCGTCTTCCAGTTCAGGAGGCTGAGTACCCAGAGGGCTGCTGGTCTTGCTATTAAAGACTGAGGCAAAGGCAGTGTTAATTACCTCAGCCTTTTCCTCATCCTTTGTGGAAATGTTCCCCTCTGCACCCAATAAAGGGTGCAGATTATCCTTGGTCCTCCTTTTTTTTCCAATGTATTTATAAAACCATTTTTTGTTATCTTTTATGGCAGTGGCCAGCCTTACTTCTAGCTGGGCTTTTGCCTCTCTAATCTCCACCCCACATAACCTCATGACATCCTTATAGTCCTCCAGAGTTGCCTGCCCCTTCTTCCAGAGGTGCTAAACTCTTTTTTTTCCTAAGTTCCAGCCAAACCTCTGTCCAGCCAGGCCAGCCTTTTTCCCCTTCAGCTCATCTTCTGGCATGTGGGGACCGCCTGCTCCTGCACCTTTAAGACTTCCTTCCTGAAGAATGTTCAGCCTTCCTGGGCCACTTGGCCCTTCAGGACTGCCTCCCAAGGGACTCTGTCAACCAGGCTCTTAAGCAAGCCAAAGTCAGCCCTCCAGCAGTCCAAGGCAGCAGTTCTGCTGAGCCCCTGCTCCTTACTTCTCCAAGAACTGAAAACTCTATCATCTCATGACCACTATGCCCAAGACACGCTCCGGCTACAATATCACCCACCAGTCCTTTCCTGTTAGCAAACAGCAGGTCCAGCAGGGCATCTCCCCTGGCTGGCCCACTGACCAGCTGTGTCAGGAATTATCTTCCACACACTCCATGTGATCAATCTACAATGGCAGATATACTAACATAGACCATTCAACCCACGGTCTTCAGTTATAGCGCCTCTTCTTAATTTGAAATGAAATTCAATATATTGCTGTCTGTCATTCGTGTCTCCTCTGTACACTTGGGTATTGCACTGTCTTGAACGTTTCAAGTTGTTTACTGGTGCAAGCTGATAACAGTCCCCTTGACTGTGACCCCCTGAGCCCTGACTTATCCATGAGAATCCATTCATAAAACAAAAATGTCTTTCTTGCACCTTTTATTTCCAGAATCAACACAGGCTTAAAGCACTTGCATCCTAAACCTTGGTGGCACGTAATTGTGCTTGGGAGAACAATTTGTATTTTTTAAAGGATCATATGGTCTTGTAGAGGCAAGTGGCCTATATCCACTATTCTTGGTCTGTGAGTTTCTCACAATTGGCAGTAGAACCAGAGGCTTAAAGATAGCAGCAGCTGCAACTGGCAGCCTGAGAACATGGCCACCACATAACCCTGCTGCAGCACGGCCTGCTTGTTCCTCGACACTATGCTGTGGGGCCGTTGAGCTGTAACGTTCTGATAGAGCAACAGGACTTGTAATAGGAAATTAAAAGCGTCTCTCTCAAACACAGGGGAAGATCCTTCACTTCAAGAATTAAATGTTTAAAAACAAAAAAGATAAAGCAGCCTGGTTACTCACCAGAAGGAGACTTCCTCTCCCTTGCTCCTCCTCTCTCTGTCAGAGATGAGAGGTGTCACCGTTGCCCTTGTCCAGGAGACTGAGAGATTCAAGAAGGCATCTGATGCCTGGAAAATGAAGAAAACTATGAAAGCAAGAAACTAAAGAAAAAGCAGAATGTCTACATCAAAGCAACAGGGCTTTTTCTTTCCATATAGGACATACAGGATATAGGGAACCTGTTTCCCTGTAAGTCTACAATTATGTTTGTATTTGCATCCATGATCCCACCAGAAATACTGAAGGCTAAAGTCTTATGATGGATACAGTCCATAGTACTTGCCTACTGGTAATATGTTGAAGTACAGACTTCTGGCAAAACCAGAAGAGGAATCTTTCCTTGCAAAATACTTATGAGGAACACAAACACTGTTCTTGGGATTACATGTTAGGGAATTAAGAACAAATTATGTTCTCAATATTATAGTTGCAGAGAGCAGGAATAGAGGTGAATTTGATGTTGAGAGTTTAAATAATTTGCTGAAGGTCACATTGCAATTCTGTGTCAGCACTGAGATTAGAAGCCAGGAGATTTTAAATTCTCTTTCTTGTTCTCAGACTCCTAGAATAGGGGATAGAGGTCTCTGCAGGGAGGAATATTAATTTTTTTTTTAAAAAAAGGATACAACTTATTCACTTAGTATGGGCCCTAGAGTAAGACTTTGACACATGTAGTACCACCAATGCTTCTCTATCCCTCATGTATCCTCCTTGACCTCCTCTGACTGACAGAAGTACTGACAACTTCTTGAGAGCCATTTGATCAATACTCAGCATTATAGCTTCTGGGGTTGGGAGGAGAATCAAGCGTGGCTCTACAAGCCCAGATGTGAGAAATAACTTTACCCTCTGCACCTATGACATTCTAGTGAGCTGACCCTCTCAGCAGCTGGTGTTAGATACAATGACAACTTGACAAATGCAATAGCAAAAAAATGGTTCTTATTTCCAGTCATTAGATGAAACATAGAATATAGGCCACCAAATTTTAAAATGCTGCAGCCTCCCACATAATGGCAATGGGAGGCAGAAGTCTGTGACACATTTTGGTCTAGTACTTTATTATTACATTTAGCTGTCAACACTTCAGAGCAAATACTTCTAAGATTTTCTCCAGCCTTTGACTGCACCATGATTTGCTATAATGATGTTCTCCTTCATAAAAAGAACATGCTAACATATGCTCTCCTCCCTCATTTTCAAAAGGTTTTCCGTGAATTCCATGCACACCAGGAAAGAATTCAATGTCACCTAGCACTCTCAGGACAACCACTTGTCCTGCCTTCTACGTGCCTTCCCACTACCTACAGTGCTCATGTAAAGCATACCACTTTTAATACACTTCAGAAGCATTGGGGATTCAAAGGGTCTAACTTTGAGGCAGATGCTTTGCAACGAGATGGACACCTCAAATGCATCCCAAGGGAAGGAACAGACAACAGTAAAGCCCATCGGAAGCTATCTCTACTCCATACAGCCCAGTAACACCAGGAATATGACAAAAAAAGCAATGGTATCACAGGGAATAGCACCAGCTTTTGAGTAATTAGTTATGCTTACAGCCAGTCTCAGGAATTAAAAACCCAACATTTCTTACACTTATCAATCTAAAACTCTACGCTACCATGAAACCTTTCAGAATAAAGATGGGGTTTTGACCATATTTGAGTAGTTCTTATGCAACCACAGTGCAGATTTGGCCATTTACTGGGCCCCCTATATTACAGTGCGATATAAAAATGTATTAATTATTTATTCTGTTTTCTCAGCATTACATTCCCCAATGCTTGAGTGCTGTAAATGCAAATGACAGATGCATGAAAGAATTAAAACAAATAAAAAAAAAATAAAAATAATGGTAAATCAGCTAGAGTAAGATGGCAGCAGAAACCTACATGTTTCAAGACCACATTGATCAATGGCTGTGAATGGGAAGAGGTTTTAGTCAGCCTAAAATACTAAATATCCTTACACACCTTTCAACACCTGACAATCAATACTACAACACCTCTTACTACAGCATCTGATTACTGTGGTGCTCTTCTTGGTCATATTTACACAGAACGAAAGACAGACCTTGCGCTAGATCCTCTGCTGCATAAATGAACAGAACCATATCCACTGATACCAGCATACGGTATATATAACAATGCCTATAGTTCACCTATTTTCAAACAACAGGTTTGGATCTGTCCTGTTGTAAATTAGTTGAGCAATTTCACTTACTGATATCAGCAGTTTGGCTGGCTCTTGGAAATCAGACTAGATGGACTCACAATTTGTTTGGTACGCTAATGCTCAGGGTCCTACACAATAGTCACAATTTTTCCCTTTAAATGGGCCTTCACAGAAATTATTAGGCTCAAGTTTATTCATTAAATAAGCCAATGATCAAGTTAATATTATTATTAGCTTCTAACCTTGCAAACATAGTTCAAATAAAACTGGGATTTACAATAGTACATTGACTCACCTGGTCATTTTTTCTGCTATAAAAAGGCAATAAAAAACAGTGATTGTGCTTGGAGTATGTCTACGTTCCTAATAAAAGTTGCCTTCAGTTCTTTGAAAATTGTTTTTTCTGACAAATGAGGAACAGCTGATCAACAAATATATTGTTCTTTTAACAGCAGAACCTTTTTTTTCCCCCGTACTGTAACAACTGAGAAAAGAGCACCCAAAATCTGTCAAAACAAAATTTCTTTGGAATCAAGCCACAAAAGATAAAATGAAGTTGTCACTGAAAATTAATTAATATGAAGAAGCAATTGGTAGGAAGAATAAATACTTTTTAGAACTAAAAATACCAGTGCAACAGCATACTGAAAGGCTATTTTTAGTCCTATATTTAACAAGCATACTTCACTATGTTTAATAATAGCACATTAGATCTCCAGGGCAAGATATTGAGAAAAATTGTTTACAGCATACACTGCCAGACCTGAAATACTTACCTTAACAGACTTTTAAGTTGTTATTAAGCATTTGCTGGCTTTTTAAAAAATGGCTTTAAAATATTTTTCCATTATGTACATTCATTATTTGTTATAGCAAGTGAGGTTTCTATGTAACCAAAATTATTACAGTGTAGGTCATTTTGATGTCTGAGTCTTCATGAAAGCCAGTTTACTTGAATGTAAGTGTGAAACAAGCAAACACAAAAAAAATGTTTCTCATGTAAGGAAAAAAATGCATTTTGAAATTTATTCAGCATTCAATTAAAAATCTTTAATCTCTCTTTTGTAATAAATAGTTCCTTATGACCAAGTAGATGGCAAGAATTAAATCTTCCGAGCTTGTTTTAAAAATCTATATCCAATTCTTAAAAATCTATATCCAATTCTAAATACATTAGACCACTGGAGCTCTGTCCTGGCTTAACCAGAAAGAGGAAAAAGCCTCACGTGCTGAGCTTTCTCTCTTTGGGAATTCAATCAAGCCAGATATACCTTCAAGGTTCTTAATATATCCCTATGCAGTAGCTAATAAAAACCAAACCTGTACACAGTAAAATTCATCCCTCTGCAAGGACTCTGTATTTAGATCCTAAGATAACTTTCAAAATGGAGTGAAACAACATCTCTATGCATCTAGATGTACACCTATAGGTACACATGAATTCTTCTCCTGTATCCCAAACTGATGGGACAGAAATCAGGCAGGGCACGTCACCCCAATCCAGTGTGACTTGAGGGACTACACCAAAGCCCTTGTCATTTTGTTACTCACCCCTGTGTTGGTTACACTACTGGTGGACCTGTGGTGGGGAAGTGCCAACACGAGGAGGCACACATTGCCCTTTTGCTGCACAGAACCCAGTGTCTCATGGCATCTTCACTTCTTAGCAATGCCGAAGAGACGAGAAGCAGCCATGACTTCACCTATACAAGCATAGAAACAATAAAAGGGATAATTCAGGGGGAAAAGGTACCGATAGTAGTGTCAGCTGTGCAGGTTGTACACTGGATGGTTTACCATTCTGCCTAAGCTCATACACTCAGCCTCTCAGCACTGCTCATCAGCCAGGAACAGCACTGCACAAACGTCTTTCTGCAGCTTCCAGGCCAGAGCTGACACTCCTATCTGCACCTCTTGAGCATCAAAGGGGTGATTTTGCTACCATAATCTCATCTGAATTTACTTGGAAGATGTCACATACTATTCAGGGAAGTGCTGAATTGTGTT
Organism: Microhierax caerulescens; assembly: GCA_035590215.1. NCBI lineage: Eukaryota > Metazoa > Chordata > Aves > Falconiformes > Falconidae > Microhierax > Microhierax caerulescens. The sequence continues at coordinate 97,482,288 of JAVJGJ010000001.1, forward strand.
GCTCCCAGAAAGAG
>JAVJGJ010000001.1:97482356-97518143 GCA_035590215.1 Microhierax caerulescens
TCCAAGCACTGGAACACAAAGGGATTTATACTGACAGTAGTTACAAACATTCATTCAAATAAAACATCTTTGTTTATTTACTACAGAGCAATAAGCAGAAGTAGACATGTGAGTTAAATAATTTTATGGAAATAATTTTTTACCTACTCAACTAAATAGTGTTTATCAATGACTAAAATTACTCCTTAGCTTGAAGAACATGTCAGAAAATTCATTAGTACACAGAAAAACACATGCATGCTGGAGACATCATTTTCTAAGAATTTTTGAGCATATTAGGCATCTTAGAACAAAATATAAGACATAGATGTTCCGTGAAGGGCAATGAAATACTAGGGAACAAGATATTGAATACAGATATTGCCCAAGCCAGTAGAAGTAATGGAACAGAGCCCCCAAAATACTTGTGCTAAGTTATTTAACAAGCCTAAGTATGTTAAGTCTGGGATTTTCCTAAGAAGCCTATTTGCCTAAGAGGAATATTTATATTATTGACCCAATTTAGTGAAGTAAGAAGTGTATGCAATCCTAAAATGACCAGCATGCCTTCTAAAAATTTAAATTAAACCTTATAGCTGCCTGTTAACAAGGAAACTTGAAATAGTCTGGTCTTTTTACTGATGGGAAAACCATGGCACAGAGAAATGAAGTAAGCTACATTTCATATGATATGCCAGAAATTCCCTCTGGTCAAAGAAGTTTGCTGTACAGTGTCTTCTACTCCAGTAAAAACTCAAATTGAAATTATGATGGTAGAGAAAAGGGGAAATACTCCTATGATTCAAACACTTTTTTTATTTTTTTGCAATATATGTATAATAGAGAAGAAATGTGAGCAGAAAATAAGAAAATGAAGGGAAAGTCCAACATAATCTAATCTTTTCACCTTTCAGATATCAAAAACATTAGTTTACAGTTGATAGTTCAGATTTAATCTGGTAATGCTGGGCAGTGATCTTGAGTTCCAAAATCAGACACCTTCAAAAAATACCATTTCACTTAGAACTGTAAAAAGTTCCTATGACTCATTCCAACCACAAACTAAAAATCTATTAATATCTTGAGCTAGCCATTAACAGATTGGGACATTTTAAGTCATTAGTAATTTAAAAAATCTTGGGTTTTGTGAAGGTTTCCTGAATGTTTGGTTCATTTACAGAAAGCCACAAGCCCACTGAGGCAAGGACCAAATGATGCCCTTGGATCCTTTGACCTCGAAAGAGGGATGCAGCAGTGGAGACAGTGACTACATGTGAACCCAAGGCAAGCTTTAGCTTTCTGGGCTGACAGACAAAATACAGTTCTTCATCTACAGATGACGAAGCATATTTTTTTTAATTGAGAATAATACTGCACACTCGATTCTCCTTGCCCTCTATTCTGTCTGCTGGTAGAACTTCACTGAAGCCAGGGAAGCCACTCCATTCATTATGCTACTGCGTGCTTAGAATCAGTGCTTGAATACTGCCTCAAAATTAGAGCATTATTTGGAAAAATAAATAAGAACAGCAAACTTAGGTTGAGATACCACCATTCCTACTTGCCAGCTCTCTCATCAGCCAGCTGCAGCTGCTCTAAAGGAACTGATAACCCTTCTGCTCTTGAAGGGAACACAACAGCCCTGGCATTGTTTTGCCACTTGCACATAAAAATAGACACAGCTGGCTTCCCCCCACTTCTCTCCATTTTGATGCTTTATCATGTTGCCATTACATCATCCCCTTAACAATCCTTGATTCACTAAAGTCCATGCCTCTTGCATTTGTCCTCCAACATGTATATAGCTGCTTTTATGATCTTTAGCCTCATAACTTCCCTTGCTGTCCCAAAAGATTAGTTATGAGATGCTATCGTGCTAAGGTTTTTACTTTCCACACCTAGTGCTCATGGAAATTGTATTAATTGCACTAATAATTCTGGAATTGATTTTTTCCATTCCTTTGAAGTCATATATGGTGAATTAACAAATCATTTTCCAAAGTTCTTACAACAAAAATCTCAGGAGACCAGAAAGAAGGAGTACTGACTATTTAATAGTCCACCACCTCCTAATTCCACAGCAGGTTGTTTATTTGTGGAATAACATACAATATTAGGAACAAGCAGGAGCCAAAGCAAGCGCTTAGCACCACAGCCCTTGGATTTGCATTAGAAAACGGCTTTTTTAAAATATTGACATTAACATCATTTCTGAAAGTTGCTTTAAAATGGAACCAATTCTTTTTATACTCAGAAGAAAACCCCTGCCTTACAAAGGATTACCTGGTGACAGTATATATGAAGACACTGCAGAAAAACTTGTACCCTTCAATGCAGGAACCCAGCCTGTGTACAGCCTGGCAGGTAAGAAAGGTGGTACTGTATGGTACGCATATGGTAAGCAAATCCCTATCCTAGGTGAGGATGAAATGCAATACACGAGACCTAGTAAGGAACAACTGTGAATCCAGCCCTCTCCTAAGTAAGAAATCACGTACAGTCCAGTCCTAATTACTATATGCTTAATACTCATAGCAATTTATTAGGGAGTTTGGATATTACATGAATTCTGGCCACACTTTCTATCATATCTCTATGCAACTGGTTTGTTGAATAACGTGTTATTGTTTCTCTGCCTTTGACTGCTTAGTTAAAATTTGTGCTTTGTTTGAAGTAAAGAGCAAAACAAACAACAACAAAAAAAGAATTTTGGGCAAAAATTTCTGAGCAATTAATCACTATTGCCACAAGTTCTGAAACAGAGGGTTTCAAAGACAATTTATCAGAAGATGGACAAACTGAATGAAATAGCCTAACATTTGTAACATTTAGTTAACACTATTTAAATTTGATTAACATTGTATTAATTCTGGATTTTTTGGTTGCTGTATTTTAATAATAGATATTACATTCCCATGAAAAATTATTTTCTTCTTAGATATCACTCTCATGATTCACAGCTAGTGGTTGAACTCACCAATACTTTTTGGATTTGAGGGCAAATCCAGCTTTTACTAGTGTGGCTGTGGACATTTTCCGAGAAAGAATTCACTGACCACATGTAAAAGGGCAAGTTAGTAAAAAATAGAGTAGAGCAGGACTGGATGAAGGAAGAGACAGGGATCTATAGATTGTGTGATTCCTGCTAGCTATTTAAATTACTATACAGTCATATAGGACTGCTTTATTCAGCAGGATAAAACCTCCACAGAAGGACTCTGCAGTCTCTCCCCCACTACCATATCTGCAAACTGAAACACTGGTGTAAAGCACCATTTCCGAACTGATTTTTAGATCCAGCAGCTGTCACTGTGTCAAGTTTTTCTGTGGGAATAAGTTCCATGTCCTTTCTGCTAGAGATGCAGTGTCTTCTTGGAAAAGGGATCTCTGTACAAGCTGGGAAGATACAGAGAGGAAATTGTATACTTAATAAAAGTTTTGGATGTGTCATTTTTGCTTACCAAAGAAAATTGCACAGAAAAAAAACTGGCTGCTTAATGGATTGTTCAAATGCTCATTAGCATCAAGCAGATTTATTTGAACAGATAATTATCCCCATATTGTGCTTTCATCATTGGAATTGTTTATGTTAAACTGTCAAGCAGCCGTTTTCAAATTTTATTCCTCAATGTGTTGAAGTTCCTTTTATGGTTAGAAAAACAAAAAAGGATTTAATTTTTTCCCCCCTCAGCTTCATTTTAACCCTATTTAAAGTCTTTCATGAGACTTTCAAGTTTACAGGAACATTGAGTCATTTTCATTGCAGATGTTATGAAGAACTGAACATATAGGTCCTCCCATGAGAAACACAATGCTATGCAAGTTTCTCTGTTCTGCTTTAATTCATTTATTTTGTTAGCTGGAAGGCACACCTATGTGTGTGCACAAGAGAGAAGGTGCAACTTACAAGTGGCAACAACCCTACTTACAGAAGCTGGTTTTGAAGCTGTCAGGCCCTCAACATTCACATTGGCTGTTGCCATCAGCATGTTTAGCAAATCAGCCTATTTGCAGTTACAAGTGATTAGAGCCCTAGATAGATAGCAAATTGCTAGGCCTAATCAAGGCAAGACAACCCATGCCTTCAGGCTACTCCTAATGCAGTTCTCTGTTGCTAAAGAAATCTGTTTGACAATCTACAGTGTTCTCTTAATTTACTCTGACTGCCAGTTACCTTTATATTCTATATACTGCTCATCCATAGTAAAGTCAATTTTGCTAGCCAGTAAAATCTGCATTTTCTTCAATGATGAATGACTGAATGAATGATGGCAATGTTCAACATTTGATGTTTATCTACCTAAGTTCTTCAAAAATGGAATAAAATGTTTCTCTTTTAATGACATTCCCACCCTTTTACCTCCCACAGCAAACAGCAGAAATTCTTTAAAGGCATCTCCCAGGAAGATTTGCAAGTATTCCTATAGAAAACCACTACAAAAAGCCCCCCACTTTTAACACTGCCTTGGAAGGTAAATAATCCTAAACAAAGCCAAAACTTCCTAATTTGCCACTTATTCATCTGTGTTCACTCCTACATAACTTGTTAACATGGAGAGCAATGGCAAAGCTGTCATTTTGGTCTATAACTTGTAATCAACAAGGAGTCGAGAACTCAGTTTGCTTGCAGTGCTTTCACACAAGCCAGCCTGGGAATTTAATAGGCAACAGGAAAACATGTGTGGACCAAACTTTGCCCATCAAGGAAGGAAGAAGGATAAACTCCTGTGTCCTCCCTGTCTTTTATCCGCACAAAAACTTTATTAAGCATGTTCTAGTATAAATATTCAATTTGGGGTTTAAACTCCCTCCCACTTCAGACAACTGTCCTAAGGAATCTTAGTATTTATGTAGCTGTCCACCATCCAGGCTTTTACACCTGCTCTGTTTCTTACTGTGAAAATAGATACCTTAATGATAAAGGCTTTTGATTTTACAGCAGAAGTTAAATCCTGCTGAGGAAATATGCAAAGTTACATTAGCATTTTGTAAAGGAGCCCGTGGAAATTGGCATTTTATTATTTTGTATCCCAAGAAAAAAAATCTTTACAGCTCTGAAAGACGACAGTGGCTGCTAGCCCTATCACAATTGGCACTGGCACCAGCCATCAGGCAGGGACATAGCCACACACAAAGCCTGGCCTGTTGCATGGGATGTAACTTCAGCTCTGCTCAAAGGTCAGTCACAGGAAGTTGCTACTCTAAAGGGAAAGAAATCAGGTGGTTTACATCTATGGAGGGGATCAACTTGTTTATTAACTTGTTTTTGAGACTGTAGAGTCAACGCCTGATGCCGTCTGTGTTTTACATTATAATTCAATTTAGCAATACCACACACACACAAAGCTTTATTGCTAATGGATGCACCGAGCAGACCTGACTGCTCTACATCAACAACAAAACAAAGAACTACACATCAACAGTAGGCTATCATTAGCAGTAATGTTATTCCAAAGCGTGGCATATCTGTCAGGCAAATGTAACCGCATCTGACATCGACCATAGTTCTATTTGCCTGGCTGAGATGATATATTTCAAATTGAGGAACATCTGTTTTTGGGTATGTGATGAATCACCTTCAAGTATATTTCTTACTTCCTGCTGTCCCATGAGCTCAAAAAGTGAAAATAAGTTACATAACATCATGATTATGTTATTTTTCAGTACTTCTGAAATTTTAGCTTTTTTCTGACCTACGGCTCATCTCATGATTTAAAAAACAAACAAACAAAAAAAAACCCAACCCAATTTCCCTGAGAGGGTTTTTTTATTGCTAGAAGAATAGAAAGAAGTTGGGAAAAAAACTTACGATATGGGCATTCTTCCTTTCCCGCTGATAGTAAGCCAGCTGAAATGGCTCACCTATCAGAAGATAACAGTTCTACAGAGTACAATGTGATACTTCTGCCAGTGTCTTCTTCAGCTGATAAATTACCTCACTGAATGTACTAGAATTTTAGCTGGTTGCAGGGTTGTGGGAGAATAGCAAGAAACAAGGAAAAGTATAAGTTTAATGAATCTACCAAAAAATGGAAGAGTCAACACCATGTCAAAAGCAGAAGAGAATACTGTGAGAACTTTGGTCATACAGGAGTTTGGCAATCAAAAAGAAGACCTTCTGATTGAAATGTAAAACTTCACACATCAAAAAAAGGTATTAATATTCAGGCAATGGGACCTGACAGCATATCAACACAGCACATGTAGAAAATTTAATGTAGTACCAGTGTGCATGTCTTCTGCATTTAAAATGAAAATTGAGAGCTATGGAGAAAATTGAGAGCTATAGAGAAGAATAAAGCTGTTTGAAATGTGCTGTACAGTGAGTAGTAATAGGAATGTCTTCATGCATGAAAGAGCACAATTTGCCAGCGCTCTGAAGAGGATCACTAAGTATTTAGCTTGTACACTTGCTGATACAAAAGTATATATTTCTCAGTGGATAGTATTTATTGTATTCCAGTGATCTGCAGCGTGACAAAGCACACCTGATCTTATGTGCAGTCACAAGCTGCTGAAATGCTTTGCATGATGACTTTGGAATGACCATTTATACTATGTCTTCACAGTCCTAAAATAATAAGAGCATTTAGACTACTTGCTCAACTAGTAGAAGGCAACTAGTTTTGTGGCTTTTGGAACTCACTTTGGTTTCTGGACATATTCCACTACCCTGAATCATACCAAGTGGTATATTTCTGGCTAAGCAGGAAGATCTCTTTCAGTAAGCTTCGGATCCAAATATGGATCTCAGCTTCCCTTAAATCCACTACAATCTGAAGTCAGGAATCTCATTTGGTCTCCTGGGCCATAGCTCCAGTTCAGAAGTGTTCTGTTGCTGATTAGTACAAAGCAGACTATTGTCAGTAGTATATTCAGCTTCCCAAAATGAATGCATCACAGCTGACCATAAGCATTTCTCCAAAAGCAAATTGCTGTATCAGCGGGTCATCAAAAGTAGCAAGACCATTTACAACAGCACCATCTGGTGTCTCTCGGTGAGTTTATAGTTATGGTAAGTGTAGCAGATTAAAGAAGTTAGCACACAGAAATTAGCACAGTATGAAACAGTCATGTCCCGTCATTTGCCCTACTCCCTCTCAGCTCTTCACAATGAACAAATGATGCCATTTGCTGCTTTCCCTGTGATCTCACAGTTGTCCACATCTGATGAATTTAGGTTTTGCTTTGTTATCAAAAGGAGGCTGATTTATATCTTTTTGCAGCAATCAAACTTGGGCTGAATGAGAAAAAACAGGAAACTGCCTGTGCAAATCAGTCATATCTGTTAAGTGGGTTTTTGATCAGCCTACACCAGCTACATCCGGAAAAATCACTTGTCACCCGCTCTTATGCTTGGCTCTTTCCCAGAGGTATGCCTGCAGTCCTTGCATTCTCAGAATATAAATAAATGTTTTCCTCAAAGGATGCACGTCTGAAATGCAGCAGATCTTGGTGAACTGGACCTTAGACAAGGCTATGGAAGTAATTCTTCAGTTCTAGACAAACCCATGACTTTGGAAAAGTGAGTTCAGTACTTTATTCATCTTTAGTTGCTACACTATTCTGCTTTATTAAGTGTGTGTAGCATCCCATCTAATGGGGACCAGCCTTTATAAATATGGACAACAACTTCTTTCTAAATAAGTGTCTCCTGTGACTGAACTCTCAGGGAACGCTATTCTTGAAATTAATCTTGAATACTCTAATTAGAATGGTAGCACTTACAGAATTCTCCAATGGCTACTTTGAAGAAACAATTACTGTCTTTATTATGATAACCCTCCAGATGAGATACTACAGTTGACAAAAGATTATTAAACAAGTTATTATTCAGTCATGACTCACTCCGCCAACAGCTTGTACATTTAACGATGAAGGCTAACATGCCAGCCATTAACAGTGTTGTAATACAGTGGCCAACTTTTTAATACTTTTTGGACAGTACTATATTGCAATAGATTGGGCTTTTTTTTAGTAAATCAACGGCAATTCCACTATAATTAGATCTTCCTAAGATTGTATAAGGTGTGATTAGCATACAGAATCGTAAACCTTTGACTTCATTTACCTCAGAAATTAGCATAGAAAGTCATAATCTAAGACAACGGGCATTATTTCCCAGAGGAAAGAATTGAGTTAATCCAATTTGTATCTCTTTATAGCTTCACTTGTCAACAGAAATGTGACTTTAGGATAAGCAATGTCAATGGGGAAAACAAAACAAAACAAAACAAAAAAATTAAATCCTTGCTTCCTAGACAGAAGATATTTCAGTGCTCAGGAATATGGGAAGGAACAAATGGAACCATTGAAGGAAAGGTGGCAGAAATAAACATTCAAAAAAATTCACTAGCAAGCAAGGGGGTAAGACTGTAAATAACGCATAGCTTCTGTTTCTAGGAGGAGTTACAAGGAAACAATAAACAATACTGCTTTGGGGAATACATATTTTGACCCAACTTGCTTGTCACTTGATAAATTGAAATACTGGGGTCGAGATTCTTGTACACAGTTTTCTCCCAGTCTGCTGTACTGTATTCTGATGGTCACCCTGTCAAAGTCTCAGCAGATCTGTTATGTTACGTTAGGCAAGACTACGTTGGGCTATTATTTTGCAGCAACCAGTGAGATTCATACCTTAATTATGCATCAGTTAGTCAGAAAGCTCAGATGGGTTTTCTGAACAAACTTGTAAAATACAAAACGTAAGTGAACAACAGAGTCCTCTATATACCCTGAGCCAAATAGCTGTACATCAGAATCTTCTGTCCCATAAAAGACAGTGAGATACTTGTCTTCCTCAAACCAGCTCTTCAAGTCTAACTTACAAGTCCTGGTTGCCTTGCTCCTTCACGTGGTTTCCCTACAAGACCCTCCCTGAGGCTAGACAGGGCCAGATCAGAACAGTCATTGCAAGGTCTTCAAGTTCTTGTGGGTACTGTGCTACAATAAGAAGTCTTTGGGATGAGACACAGAACAAACCCCTTATCATTTATGGTCAACAAATTCTTCACAGCACTTTGCTAAGGAAGATGTGGAAACCTTACTGCTTTGTCCAGTTTCCTTACCTTCACTGTCTAACTCCCACTGCAGGTTCACAAAATAAAGATCATCTTTTTCCCCTGTCCTTTAGTGTTGCTTGTCCTGCTGAAAGCAGTGTTATTTGGGCTAAAATAATTTCTATTTCTACAACTCTTGGATTTTATCTATTTGTAAAATACACTGGCAAGAAAGGCCTTGCAGGAAGGTAAGCATATTATCATAAGACTATCTATAATCGGTTTCCTCAATTCTTCTCTCTAGGGATAGCCAGTTGAATAAGCGAGTAGTCACTGAAATTTTGAATTAGTTTTGTGTATTATAACTTCAATGGATACTTCATTTTCCTCTGCTATGGATAACACAAAGATACTTTCTAAAAAAGACAGTGCACCACGTTCTCTAATCAGATTCTTATACCCTGGTGACTCTGCAGACCATTTTCTAATAGAATTGAGGCATGGGCTATGGAGCTAAAATAGAATAGGCTATTAAAAATGTTATCTCTATGGAACCTTACAATAACAATACTAAAAAAATTCCATGATGGAGAAGAACCTACTTAGAAAAAAAGATGCATTAAGTCAGAGTCACTGCCACTTGTGAAAAGCTTCCAGTGAGAGAGGATGATCTATAGAAGCAAGCTCTTGTATCCAGGAAAACAGATGCTGCTATAATGGCGTAATTCAGTAGATTTGACAACTTTGAAAAATCATGTAATAATTACTAAATCACCGATGTTTGTTTTATCTGATCTCAGATTTGCTCTACAATTATAATAGCCATACTTGGGATTCTCTAAATAGGTTACTTAGGAGCAATGCCTAAAAGCATACAAGCAATAGCATAACAAGTCTAAAAAGTAATTTTCTGCGTTCTGATGTCCTTCGATGCTCATTTGTTTCACTTGAGCAATGTGCTGTGTTGGCGTGTCTCCATCCAAGTGCTAGTTTGTATCAACAGACCGTACTGGATTCTCAAAAAGAGAACATGGAGAGAGCAGCTGCATTATTTCATCTGGCATTGTCACGGCACTATCGCATTTCGGCATCATAAGATTGTAGTTTAGTATGCGCTGCTGTCAGTGCTAAACTGCAAAAGAACTTTGCTGATCCCCTGTAAGGTATGAGGGCAGCACAAAGTGAGGAGTTTTTACCACACACTGATCTTCAAAGTGCCCCAGTCCTTCTCTAGTCTGATAAAATAAATAATTCTCCAGAGGTATTTCCTTCTCTTCAAATCACACTATTTGCCATTTTCTAGTTGAAGAATTTGTGAAAATAAGTTAACAATGTTTTGCCCAAATGACCCACTGAATACCCACAACCTTTGCTATATTCACTGATCCTTCCATGGTCATCATCTAGTGTCTGGGGAGAAGCTCACAATAATCTTTTATCTTCACCTATGTCTTAGTTACCTTGAAAGATGTGGGGAACGCGAGATAAAAATCCCTATTAAAAATATCTTGAACAAATTAAGTGCATGTACGTAAGAATACAGACCTGTACATCAATGTTGGGCTATCACCAGGCCTTACTGTAGAACTCTTTCTCATTCATAGGGGATCTGCTTAAAAATTCATAGCACATTTTGGTCCATTGCTGTTAGAAAGCTTCATGGTTATTGAATGTTGTCCCTTCTCAAGGTTATGTCCTTACAGTGGTGTCAGGGCCAGGGTACCCAGTTTCCTAAGCAGAAATTTGGCAGTATGCCCTTTCGTAGCTGGGTAACAGTTCCTGGGTAACCATCAGGATTAGTTCAGTATGTTCCACTGCAGTTTAGATAGTGAAGAAGTTTTGCTAGAGAGGCTAACTAGAAAGATCCAAACCACACTTATTTAATAGTAAAATATTATTTGTTCACTAATTCAAAGAAAACAAAGATTGCAGGCCCAGGTGTTAACACAAAAAATAATGGTTTTCTTTTATATGCATGTTCCCAGTCTAAACTTCCACACTCTATAATTTACATAAATTCAGATTAGTCTCCCTCTCAGGAGGAACAGCCTACATTGCTTGCAGCACATTCTTTCTGTCTGTGAGTCTTCCCAGCCTGTCAGCTCTGTAATTGACACATTCTGGGAAACCTCTCTCCACTCACCCGAACCTCCCTCCCTTTTCTAGTTCTTTGAGGTTTTAGGCTTCTTTGATCCCCCACTTAGCCCTGGAAAGAGTACCCATTCTAGCCTGGATGGAGCCAGCTCATTAGCTTTTCTCCAAGTGATGATCCAGCCATTATTATCTTAACTACTTTGAAGCCATGTATCTGAAGCTATTCTTATCTGTGTCATTGTTTTACATTTCCTCTTTGGCCCTTTAACAACTCCTTTATAGTCTGCTTTGATTTAACTCTCTCCATGCAGGCAGGAAGCAATACTTTTTGAGTAAGTTTTTGAATTGAATAAGGAAACATTTGTAACAGGACTGAACCAGCTTAACACAAAAAATGCATTCCTGATGAGAAAAAACATATTATCTTTTTTCCAACACCTGTTTCATCTTCCTTCTGTAGTGATGAAATCAGGTAGGTCAGCGGGAGTGCTTAATGATTTCCATTAAATCGGACTAGGTCTGAGATTAGACAGATGCATGCATATAAACTAGAACAGCACAAGACCCTTTTGTTTCCTTTTCTGTGCATACATATACGTATGGTGAAATTCTGTGGGCCCCTCTTAGTAAGATTCTCATAAAGACATAATTATATAAAAATCATCACTTAGTAAGTTTCCTACAGAAATCCCAACATTTCAGTTAAATCAGGATCAGGAATTCTAGTGAGCCCTTTTCTTGGATTCAGTTGCAAGGACTGTATACAGCCCTTTCTCAGGCAACCTTCTCATACTGAAAAACCCAAGCAGCAAAACAGCCGCAGGGGACACTTATTTGACTCAGAAAGAACAAGGAAAATATCCCGAGTCTTAAAAGATCAGAGTACCACCTGCCTTCCCTCCACTCCAATTAAATTCAACTATAAAACTCCCAGAAAGTCCATGGAAGAAAATTTAAGACAATGTTAAGGCATTTTGAAAACACTATCCAAAACCTCTAAGCAACTACAGCAATTTGCAAGGTATCTTTAGGTGTGAAGAAGGCATTAGTATATCTATAACAAGATCTGACATTTTGCAACTGTTGTTCCAGATAATGTAATTACAAGAAACATAAGTTATTTTCACAGATTCACACTAATTAAAATTAAATACGAGCCAGCTGGTTTGTAAACATTTTGAAAGCGTACATTATTGAATGCAGAAGTGCAAAAGTCACAGGTAGGCTGTGCTCCTCATCTAATGAAGTCTGAGACAGAATACTGTGAAAGTTTTGTAATGAGGTGTGCTTTCTGACAGAAGTTTAAATGAGCAATGCCTTATGATGAAGACTAATTTAGAGAAGTGGCAGTGCAGTTTATGTGCTAGGTTCCAAAATGTGACAAGCTAGTGTTGGCTACAGTGCTTTACCATCAGAACATTCAAGAAAAAGTAGCATGTAGAAAGCTCATAGAAGAGACTCAAAAGATATTTTATTGATACTTGGTGAGATAAGACAGATAAAGTGCAATAAAACAGGTAGGTAAGTAAAATAGGCACTGACAATAATATTCTTTCTGGACACTGGTCTTGGACAAGGTATTTCAACTATCAGAATGACACTTTGCTTTGTAAACAATTCAGGCATGTAGGGATGGAAAAGGAAACATATATGTCACTTCTAAAGATCCAATCTCAATTTGCACACAAAATCACCAGAGAAACTTTCCTGTGTTCACTTTTAATATCACATTTCAGCTTTGCTGTTAGACTGTATATTAATCCACTTAAAGGTGAGGAACCAAGAGAAACAATTGAGAGGAGGTGAAGGAAAACAGCTCCAAACAAGGCATTCCTAAGCAAACCACTGGGGCGTACAAGACTGTAGCAGAACTTGCTCTGAAGTCTAACTCAGTACATAGCTGAAATTATTTAATTTTTGTGGACATACTGAGGAAAAATTTCTGGAGTTAGCAAGTAGTAAGCCATTCTAACTGGATTAAAATCTTTCCTTCTCCCTGCCTTTTTCACTGAGGAACAGCTGTAGAGAAGCTATTTCAGCAGCTCAGACTAACACAGGAAAACAGCAAAATGTCTGAAGAACCTAGGTAAATGCCCTATAGAAAATTTCAACAAAATAATTATGAATGTAGACAGCTGCCTGAAAATAATTTTTCCCTCACATGGTTTGTTCCTGTCCGTAAAACGAAGACATTGATTTTTAAATGGTCACAATGGCTACGAGTCTACTGTGCAACAGCAGTTTGGACCATGCAAACATGCCAGGAACCTCCCAACTCTATGGCAGTATGAAACCTAGGCAAACATGACCTTTAGCTGCCACCTTTTTGGACAAGAAACTTGAGCATGTGGGCCAGAAATGAGCCATGGTTCCTTCAGCAGATCTTATTTAGGGAATTCAACTGTGCTGTAGAGCTTCTTGCATAGGAGACCTAACCCACAGTTCAGAAAAGAACTACTGATCATTGATGACAAGTCCAAAATGAATAACTAGAAGCATTGAATATAGCCATACATTTCATAGGGATGCTTGATATCTTGATATTGTAGCCTAATATCTAGGAATTTAAAAAGTTTTGGCATTTTCACTCCAGAAAAGATGAAAACAGACTATGTAGAACCAGAAAAGGAGTAGAGGTTTAGCCAGACCTATAAAAATTACAAATGCAAAATAAAATCCTGAGTACCATAACCAAAAAAGCCACAGTAACCTGTAAAAGGCAATCCTAACAAATGTAAAACCAGAATAACAGAAACATTTAAATCTCTTTACCTAAATTATATACTGAGTAGATCTTAGATGAAAATCTGAAAATTGGCAATGAGTAGAGCTGACTGAATACCTTTTTCATTAATATTTTATTGTTTGAGTAATAACATTAGTCTCAATGCAAGAGAGATTTAGTCCTTCTGTACTTTTCCCCACACCTCAAGTGAATTTCACCTGTGGGAGAATGAATGATTGGCTTTTTGTGAATATTTGCACTCATAAAAGACAAGTGATTTCTTAGCCAAGAGAGTGAATACAGAAAGACATAATGACAAAAGAAAAACTGAGAAATTAAAATTTGTATTTAAACCTGTATAGGCAGATATTCCCCACTGCATTATGCATTGAGCTGTACGTGAAATGTCTACTTGGAAATATTGTACCAAAGGTGAAGCAGGATCCAATGTATGTGATCATAATTCCAGAAGCATTTGCATTAAGTTGAAAGTAAATATTTTTAAAAATATACTAATAACATCAAACAAGTTTTAAAATATTCTTATAGGAAGTGGGTTTTTTTATAAGTTTCCTATGTTTTTATGTTAGGAGGCATCAACTTCAATGGAGTCAGCAATTCGCTTCTAAAATTTCAGCCTTAACTTTTTTTCCTAAAGTTGTCTAAACATAGAGAGGATTTGTGAGCTGTTTACTTGGCAGTAAAAATTCAAAGTCAGCCAAAGACCTATTGCAGACTCCTGGTTCTCACTTTTCCTATTTCTCATTCCAGTGATTAGTGCAGGAATGAAAACTGTGATTAGCTATTACTTGTTGTGATGGAGCTGACATACGGCTGTGACACAGTAGCTAAAAGGAGTACATAATATAATGGAATACCTTTATAATCACTAGACAGAAGGTTTAGTCTTCTACTGTCTCCAGATCAAATAATTCTGCTTCTGCCTCATAGGTTTAGCTATAGACATCCATGGCTTCATTCCTACAGAAAAACAGAGATGGAACACTGCTTGTGAAAGGGATTTCCAATCTAGAAAATAAGATAACAATTTTTAGTAATCTTTCTAATGCATTTTGTGGCCATGTGCATTGATGCTAGGAATTGGCATAAACACTTCCTCTATTATATCAAATGCTAAACACTATTTTACTTTAAATCAAGGTAATTTTGCCAGTAGCTGAAATCAATTCAGGATCAGTCCCCTTTCTGGGAAATCTTATATATCCTTTTATGCCTCTGCTTTCACTGCACATTGAGGCCCATTGACTTTTTATGGCTGCCACTACAGAAAATAAATTATCCACTAATTATTATATGGGTGGGTGTGACTATGTTGCACCACAATGTTAAAACATTACATCAAGTAAAGTGTGGAATGTAGCCTGAATTGATTAAACATGCTCCTTTTTTGATGAATGGATCCTTCCCTGTACATGAGGCTCTGACAGAGGGCTGAGTGAATAGCAAATTACTGTCATCATCGTGGTGGCTAGTCATGAAGAAAATGGCTTTCTGATTTCACTAATTTACTTTTCACTACAGTTTTAGTTTATCATACCATCTTAGTTCTGACATGTTTTCTTCCCTCCATGGATTAATCATGTTAGTTATGCAACAACTGTCTGAAACTTCTACAGTGGCTGAGTTCAAGATTCAAGACACTCTCTGGGGCTAGGTAAAGAAGGCAGAATATCGTCTATCCACAGGGAATAACTCCAGCAGAACATCTCTCTTACAGAGATAGCTTCAGCAAAAAATAATGTATTTTACTGTCTAAGGAAAGGAAAACCACCAGGATTTTAAACAGAGTACTATCTCAATCGTATAGAACACTCTTAATTCATCCCTGGGCCTCGTGCCTCTCCAAAAGAAGGTAACTACCTGGCAAGCTTCTTTCTTCCCCAAAATAGCTTTTTTTAGTCTCGCTGGTGTTCCTCCTAAGCCTAACTGACATCTCAGCAGGGCTTCCACCTAATGCAGTATCTTTGTTCTGAGACTGTATCAGAAATCCGTGAGGGATTAGCAAATCACAGGGCCAAACTTTCTTATAGTCCATGATAAAATGTCTCATTGATTTCACTAGGCACCTAAATAACTTCTGCAGTACTCTGCCCCTGTTCTGGAGCAAGCGTGAATTTTGTTTCCAGGACTAATTTCCATTTCCAGGTAACGTCTACAGATAACTTTACATCAATGGTATATCAGTACATTCCCGGGTCCAGGGAGCTGATACAAAACATTTTTTTTCGCAGATTTCCATGGTCTGTGACTGGAAAGGAAGAGGGCTAGAAGAGCTTACATTGGACGTTCGGCTGTTTCACTTGATACACTATCAGAATTCAGCTCACTATTGTCGTGGTGGTGGTTATATAAAACCTTGCAGAAAAGAAAATAGAACACAAACCATACCACCATTTCTAAAGTGCAAACATTTAAACAGTAGCTTCTCTTTAGTTTGCAGTGTTTTCTTGCCCCCTCGCTTCAGTACAGTTCTCCCACATTTAATTAGCTCCCTCCAGCTGGATACCATATCACGTCATACTTAATGCATGATCTGTATCAGATGTTAGCTCTACCTCCAGCATATATATATTTGTTTTATTTATGGATAATACTGTTGCAGTAATAGAATAATGTAAAGTCCCTAGGAAACATACTTTTTCATAACTGAGAACAGGATTTTAAACACAAGGACAGAAATACACAGTATCCAAACCCCTAGTTTTAAATGACAAAAAGGCTTCAGTGAAATGCCTATGGGAACGAAGTAATATTTGCAACTTACTTAAAACTATCTTCTCCAATGTTTTCTCTAATGTGTTAATGGCTAAGGCAATTTAATTTACATACAAAAGTACAAAGTGGAAAGCAGTTTCCTTTGAACACAGGTAGTACTTCTGCTGGATATATTAGGGTGTATTGCAAGTGCTTCAAATGAAGATCTATGAGGAACTTACTAGTAAGAGTTCATTGAATTCTTTTACTAAATACCAAACAATCTTATTTAACTTGGAGGTTTTAATGTTCAAAGAGATCCTACTTTTATCTTCTAAGTCTCTAAAGAAGGCTGTGGGTGAAAAAGTTCAAGTAGTGTACCTTTTCTTTAACTTGAAGGACAGTAAAAATCCTTCCAGACAAAGCTTCTTTCCCTTTTTTCTTTCTTCTACAGATAGACTATGCATATTTCATCACATTTTATTCTTAAACTATTTCACACATACCAGGAAATGTCGTATTCCATCAACATGTGGTCTATGAACTGAAAAATACTCACTATATCTAACTAATTTTCATAAGAAAGAAACAAAGAAAGTAAATACTGATATGGGAAGTGTTGATGTCCAAGCATTTCACATTTAGAATTGTATTTCCAGGGTTCTCCACACAAACTAGTTTTGTAGAAAAGACTCAGCTATTTACATCCATTACTTCTGTAGGAAATTTGTCGACTGTTTTACACAAGGGAAGAGACGATTTCTAAGAGAGTGCTTGATGTGCCTCACAGACTTCTGTGTATCAGTGGACAACACTGATTGGCCAACACAGTGCAAGAGAAGTGATACTGATCACTTCTAATACCTGAATTCTTATGTAAGGATTAATAATTTTAGGCTGAGGATTTCAGCATCACAGGAGGCACACCTATTGCTATTGAATTAGTAAGAGCAGGACATCTTACTGCCCTGGACAGATCTGGTTACCTCAGTATTCTCACCCAGAGGATGTAAATAAATTAGCTATGTCGTGAAAATTTTCTCTTACTCTTTACAATTGCTATCACATGAATGTTTATATCTTGCTTATGATAAAACTCAGTGCCCACAGTCCATTCACTGAGATCACTGTTATGCCTGTAACAATAGTACAAGATGTTGCTGTTGGATTTAGCTGAGAGTCCCCACTGACAGAAGGGTGAACATTTTGAAAATGGCTGATGCACTCCTTCATTGGCCTTTTTTTTATTAGAATGACATTAAGTCACCGTAAATAAAAAACCTCCAACACCCAGTGATTTTTCAGATAGTAACTGTAATAGTTGCATCATTGCCATGACACCTTACATACTATTTGTTTAAAAAGTATTAACAGAAAAAACCTGTAGGAACAGAGAGCAAGTTTTTCAACTTAGCTGTTGTTTATAATTCCATTAAAGGAAATTTTGAAACAATATGAGCTAGTACTTTTTGTTCGATCTTTTAATATATTAATATTTGCAAGTAGAATATTCAAACTAATTGAGCAAAAGCTTTAAATCTCATATCAGTGTCTGAAGATTTTAGGAGCTTGCCCTAGAATGTGGTATTGATCTGTTCATAAATATCAAGGACATTTTTTTCCCAGCTCTGTTAAATGCTAAATGCTCCCATTAGCTGAAAGTGTATTATTTTGCAGTCAGAAGGGTGTTAACCTTTTAGTTGTATGGGAACAATAATAAATCCATCCTCTTCTAACATGGTTTATCAGGTAATGATGGTACTTTAATAAATAACAATGAGCTCTTTATTCAACAGTACATAAAACATAACTAGAATTTTGTTTAATGACTCATAACAGTAATTCCTTATTTTGCTGGGTGGTTTTTCTTTTTTTTTTTTTTTTTTTAATTCCCTGACCTATTGTCCCTCATATCCATAAGATACTTATGTGTAATCCTTAGAAAGTGAGATTTATCATTGTGTCTTTGAAGTACAAAGGATCACAGGCCTCTTTCCTGATGGCTAAGATATATTTTTCAAGTCAGTGCACAATTTTTAAGTGTTTCTTTTCTTGTTCACATACCACCAATGTCACTGTACTCTGTACACAATAATTTACCAGTGCTCGCCATCTGCGGACAGCTGTAGGATAGGATCAGAAGGCAAGGGAGATCTTTAAGCTTGTCCTTTCAGTCATTTGCCTGAGCTGTTAGCTTGTGAGCTCTCAGTATGCTATGAACTAAGTAACACTGTGCTCAAAGTGATGACAGTGATATCTCAGACATTATTCATGTCTCTGGCAATTACTGACTTTTTTTAACAATCTGTATTACAATATCAGATGTCTTTTCCAGAGTGACTAGAAGCTTCAGGTAATACCAACACTGCAATACCTGAAAAGCATTTCTTAGGGCAAAACCACTTTTAGAAAGGCTTCCAGAGACAACAGAAAGATAATACAGAGGTCACCAACATTTTCTATCTATGTGGAATTATTTGGGAGTATCGGTTTTCCAGGAAACTGATCCAAGGTTCATGTAGTATAATGAAAAAAAATTTTTTTGGACTGTGATGTGCTTTGGGCAAGTATCACTGGCCTATAGTGTCCACATCAGAAAAATCACATTTAGGAACTGTGACAATAAAAGTACCAGGCTTAAAAAGCAAGAACTGAAGGAAGAGTGCATTTGCTTGTTTTGTCTGGAAGAGATCTTTCCGATTCTAGAAGAGCTGACATGTTGACAAAATCACAGAGGAATACTTCTGCCAAACATGCTGCTATACAAATATGAAGTGGATAACACAACCCACCAGCTTCCCACAGCCAGTATTGAAACTTGGAAAGAAAGGGAATAGCAATGACCCCAGGCAAGCAAAGGGGTGTTTCTGTGTATTTGTTCTACACAAATCCATGACAACTTCACCTTTTGAAAAATGGGAAGGGATGGTTACACTGTTTTTACCTGTCCCACTTTATCTGGAGATGAAGAGAGGAATCCAATCTAAGCCTACTGCTGCTCTTGCTACTGGAAGTTACAAGGGAAGAAAATTAGTAAAATGGGCATCTACTGTGACGTTTTGGAAATCACTGTTCCTATGTTATCTGATTGCTGAATTCTTCTGGCCTCTCTGCAGCTGTAGTTCTGTATAAAAGCAACTAAGCTGCAGTGTTATGAGCAAAGGTTTAACAAATGATAGCCTAGAATCTATTTATTTCCATCTGCAAATTTATACATCTTGCTATTTGAATTTGCATAATGAAAAGTATATTAGAATCCAGATGCACATCAACTTAGATATGCATTCACTCTATTGAAGGGACAAATTTTGATGCCTTACATACAGACCTGATCTAGTGTTTCTGAAAGTAAATGAAAAGTCTTTTATCCATCAAGTAAACTCTGTCCCGACCTCTTAGGATTTTCCAGTCTTTATCAAACAAAATTCCACAATTCATTATTTGAAGACTTTTCTTCACCAACCACTAATTTACTAATAGGTCTGAGCGAACAATCTGTTATCTAGCAGTAAGAAGAGCAGCATACAAGAAGCCATATCCAGTCCAAAACTAGTAAATAATCAATCTCACATTGCCCAAGAACAACACTATTTTCAGACCGCCATTCATCTTAGCTCCAAAGAGGCAAGCCAGGCTTTTGGCTGCATCCTTACACTTAGAAACAGGATCAAGTTTCTCACTGTCTTTATCCGACATACTATGTGATCTTGCAGAAGGTATTTCCCTGTTTCTCTTCTACTTTTTACATTTTTTAATTAGGCTGTAAACTCAACTTGCTAGCTGCCAGCTAAAGTGGGACCTCAGTCTTGATCAGGACCATTAATCATAGAACAAGAAAATAAGAGATGTTAGTAAAATTTAATAACATTTCTACCATACCTGCTCACATAGTATAGGTCGTAATCTATTAGCAATCTCATTTTCTTAGATCCCAAACCAGCATATTTAGCAGTGAAAATGTATTAGTACAAAGATTTTAAATAATTTGTTAATGCAAAGATGAATTTGCATTTGTCCTTCTCCCCACTATCCAAAGACTGTAATGATTCCCTTCATTTTTAATGAAGTCTTACACTTACTGTATCAAAAACATACTCAATATTACAGTGGAAGTTTCATTTTTACTTTCTCCTATAGTAGCAATCAGCACCACTATTTTCAGACTGAAATACTCTGTGTGCAAGAGCTCTTTGGATACCATGTAATACATTTTTTCTTGTTGACTTTTAGTTATGTTTTTCTTAATGCACCTTCACAAACTTTATCAGGAGGCAAGATCATGTTAGAATTTACTTATGTCATACATTTTTTCCTGTTGTCAGATGCATATGGAAGTTTTCTGTGTTTCTTTAATACAAATTCATAGAGATGACAGTATGTTGACACTAAGGGCATTAGAGCTAAGCCTGTGGATGCAGTTACATACAATGAATCAGACAGCAAGGTGTTGAGTGCATCAAAACAATGCATTATAGTTAGGAGATAAACTTCAAATTTAGATGTTAACACAAACAAGAGAACTGGAATGTATTAGCTACCTATAGCTGGAAAGGAAGATCTGGAAAAGAAATGGAAAAGAAAAAATTCTGGTTATGCAATAACAAAAAAGGGAATTGCAAGGAAGAAAAAGAGAGAATTACAGATTAATAATGCTTATTCATTGAGGAGCACCTGGTTATCAGAACTCCACACGCTACCTTGAATTCCCTTGCATTTACCAAAGGTTAACTGAGACAGTATGAGGTGTTTCCCAGGTGCTCAGGTTTAAAATGCACCCAGAACCTTTAAAGTCCAGGTAAGAGTAAGTCTAACTCTTACTATGGTAGGTAGGAGGAGTGTTAACTCTTTTCCTCTATCTCCTTTTCCCAAATCTCCTTTTTCCTTTCTTTTCTTCGTAAAAACTGTACAGAACAACCTCAAGTTAATTTTCTTGTCCAAATGCTGAAGAAGTGTAAGTAATGTCTGCAATTAGACACTCACCTCTGCTTATGGGTGATGGTCTGAATAGGAACTCCACTGGCCTGGAGTACACTCCTGTGGTTCAGACATTTGGCGCATCTACGTACCACTCCTTTCTGTCCTTTTTTGAATCCTTTACCTTCTAATTTGCTAAACCCACAGTCTTTCACTCCAGAGACTGCAGCGAGGGCTTACATGACCACAACAGCTCTGTGTGGCTGAACAAAAAAGGTCCTTGAACATAACGTGGTTGTAGCATGAGGATCATAGCATGGAAACATTGGGAATCAGTGTTCCACAACTCTTGAAACCTCACATTTGGACCATTTTAGTCTCTTTGCATTTTTCCAGTTACTACATGAGAGAATATTTTGTAACCTTTCTGGTAGTCATAAGCTTTGTAAAATTCCAGTCTTGGGACACAAGTCAGAAGATGTTTCAGATATAGTACTTGAGAAATTAGTTCATATATTTGCACAGCTTTTTGCAAAAACATTTTGCTAGCTGTTCCAGCCCACTTTTGATTTGTCACTGTGTTACTCAAAAAACCCTATTGGTTTTGTATCTTCTTATACTGTTTGGCAAAGTGGAATAGTCTCACTATTCTGATTTTGTAACAAATTATGTATATTCTGCATGAATCTAAAAGATTACATGAATTATTAGAGAAGCCATTCCTAGTTTGCGCTCCCTCAGCCAGAAAATATTATTTGTTCAATGGAATAACAAATTTTAATATAATAAAACTGCATGTGTTCATCATTTTACTAATGGCTGGTATTTCCACCATGACAGAAAACAACTGCATATGGACAAACACAAGCAAGCCTCCAGTTGCTTAAAACAACTATCTCAGCATCAGAAAATGAATGGAGCTTTATAAAATAACATTCTTTATCTGCAGCTGTACTACAGGGCCCTCTGCCGTGCAATTCATGGTAATAATGGAATAAACATAACAGGTCAGTAAAATTATCCTCCCATTAGTTCTAGTGGTGTAAGCTGCATATTTGACATGTTAGGTTTTCACTATTGTTTAAAAACCTTTTTAGGAGCAAGTGGCAAGTGGGCATTATTTACCAGTCACTCTGGGTTCCTAACAAGGTCAGACAGATCACCTAACCTTGTCAGGTGGCAAAGCCATCTGGCTCAATCTTGGTGTGATCTGATTTCTGTTTCATAAACTAAACTCCACAGTCCCTCGAAAGAGAGACAATAGCCTTTTCAATGGCCTGAGCCCTTTCACCCTTTGTTTCTCTGTTTAAATAATATATGTCTCTTTGGTCTTTTGGCAAGAATGCTTGACCTTGTAAATGTGACCATTCACAGTGCTCTGTAGTGCTGGAATGTGCTTTCATAATACTCGAAGGCTTCTTTATATTATCTAAGGCAAATGTTTGTTTATGAAAGTTGAAGTAAAACATTCACATGATCAAAAGAGAAAAGAACAGGCACCTGGAATGCACGGTAAAAAGATCCCTCCTAAGAGGAAACTTTGCTCGTTTCAGCTACTGTTCTGAAGTCAATTAGAATAGATGAAAATACTTCTCTCACTGAACTCTGAAATCAGAAAAAGAACAGGTACTATGGAAAAAAATGACAATTAATATCCTAACTTCAGTATTTGTGAACTACTGATACACTGCTGCCAACGGTTCTATTAGTCCACTGTAACAGTTGCAGAAAGCACTCTTTCGACCTTTCCTTGTGCCCTGGGGTACAGTTCCACAGCACTGCTGAGGCAGCCTAACAGCTTGCCATACCTGAAAGCCACAGACCTCTTTCTTCTTCCCTTCTTCTCTGCTTCTGCCTTCTCATCTGCCCGCTGACAGCTGTGCCTC
Source organism: Microhierax caerulescens (assembly GCA_035590215.1). NCBI lineage: Eukaryota > Metazoa > Chordata > Aves > Falconiformes > Falconidae > Microhierax > Microhierax caerulescens. The sequence continues at coordinate 97,505,672 of JAVJGJ010000001.1, forward strand.
CCTTGCACTGGCTGCGGTGCTTTTTTGGAATCTTCACTGAACTGATTTAATTTGTCAGCCAAGCAGAAAAGTATTTGCCATTTTTCCATCAGCTTTTTTTCCCCTGCTGCTCATGTGAGCTGAATCATTTTAGTGGGGGGCCACTGAACACCAACTGTAGTGGAAGGGAACCAGGAGCGACTTGCAGCGAGGAGGTAAAGAAAAGCAGTGAAGCTGGTACAGAAATATGGTGGGGAACAAAGCCGTGGGGTACAAGACCGGCTGTTCCATGAGGAGAGGAGGCAGCGACCACTGCAGCAGCAAGGAGGAGCCAACCCTTCTGCCCTCTTTCCTGCGACACGTTCCTACCACCCAGCCAGCCTGAGCTTCCCTCCTGCTGCAGCAACAGCTGCATGGTATAACCAAAGCAGGGTTATGTCTGGGATCTTCTGCAGGATCTCCAGCAACCAGCAAGCTGTTGCTAAAGGCAGCTGCCTGCTTTGTGGCTCTAGGCAGTTGCTCTGCTTAGAGCCAGCCATGTTCAGCAGGTTCGGGGTGTGTTGGGATCCCACAGGGCAAAGGCTTAGTACTGTACACATGGCAACCTCTAACGCAAACAAACTAAAGATATACTTTGACTAAGCATCCTCTGCCTTAGATAACACAATAATTCTGTAGGTCTGACATTCAGGAGATTGTCTTTGAAGGAACGTCAGTCACTGAAGACTTAATTAGTCTTTGCTTTATTCATACAGCTTGTATACAGCTGAGAAACTTCTTTCCCTACAGATACCTCACCACCTACTACAATCTCCAGTGTAAACTGATGTTTTTTCTTTTCCATGTTAAAATATTGCTCTGTCTGGTCACTAGGTAAATGCAGCAATATTCTTCCTCTCTCTTTATACTCCCCCACCTCTTTTTTTCCACAGTTAGAGCCAATTAAAAGTCTGACCTAGAAGAAAGTACTGAACTACCATTGAGTCTGAATAGCTTCTCACTTTGAATTGACATTAAGCTTCTTAGTAAGGCACTGCAGGTAACATTAACCTCAGTCAGAATGTCTTAAAAGGTATAGGCACTTTTCACTAACATAAATTAGACAAAATAAAATTCCATTTCTCTCATATGGCTATTTTATGGGATTGGTGTTATTTATATTAAGCAGCTATCTAAATGCTCAGACTACATACTGATAGCTTAAGCAGTGGATATCTTTTTTCTCTTCTGTTAATATCAAACACATTCAATCTGTTCACAAAATACAGTTCTGATATTCCTAGCACTTCAGATGCAATCTGCATTAAATAAAATTCTTACTTCATAACATGACCGAATTGTGGTCTTGGAACTGCGCATGTGCAGAATTTTGAAATGACTCTCTCTAATGTGACAATTGCTAAGGCTGAGAAATGAAACTGGAAGAAGATTAAAAGTAATCATACTCTTTTCCCACTGTTTCTTCATCTGACATTTATAACTAGCCCTAACTGCTATAGTTACCTGCAAGCTTTACAACAGAATCCCTGCAGTACCTGACAGGATAAGGAAAAGCTGCTACTTCCTATAATGTCGAGAACTGTTTCACAGAGAAACTGGAAGTCCAGGTTCTTTTACTTTAGTACCTAAATGGAACTGAGAGGCTGAAATATTTTTTTAAGCTTTCTTTTTATCAAATCTTTCAAACTAACAGAACTTGGGTAGCTAAGAATGGTGGGCAAAACAACAAACCCACAAGATCAAAGTCTGACTTGGTTTGCTCATCCAAGCATCGAGCATAGGATATTCAGCAGAACATGACGTTTAAATCATTGTCACCAATCAGAAGGAAAGCACACTGTAACCTTTTGTGAATTAAATGACAAATGTCTGCTAACTGACATTCTAGAAGATGGTGCACACTTCAGACCTGCTCCTGCCCTTGTAAGTTAGGAGGCAGATTTTATAGATGTTTTGGAGAACAAGACTGAGACTGCTTCCTTCTAAGGAGAAACAAAGGGGCATTAAAAATTTCTACTGTCTGTTCTGCCAAGGAAAAACATCCCACAGAACAGAGAGAGACAAGTCCTGCACAAGAGATATAGGCATGTTATTTATAGACAGGTTACGAGTATGCAGTTGATTTTGCTTCCTCTGGATGAAAGTTTCTGTGTTTTGGGCAAGAAAATGCAGTTGACATATGAAATCAGAACACTGATTGAGTGTTTTGAAAGTATAACACACGCCTTCTTAGCAGAAAATTACAGAGAAGCTGAATTCTTACACTGCTGATTGCAAGCTTTTGTGTCTAAGACTTATTGAATACAGTTTTGTATCCTGCCTAGGACAAACATGGTATCTCAACTTGTAGGTGCCAATGCAATAGAACGATTTAATAATAAAAGTCTACTAAAATGATATATAATAATACATATTGTCATATACTATAAAAGAGACAACAAAAATAAACTTTTAATAATAAAAATGTTTCTATTGTATTGACAATAAAATCGAAGTATTCTAGTATGCTGTCATACGTAGTTTTAGAAGAGGCTTCATAATAAAATTAGGAAAGAGTAGCAAAAGCTTTCACATATTCAACGCTCTTAGAAGCAGCTGCAGCAACCGATTCAGATTAATGTTTAAAAAAGATATTCAAGTAAATATTAGATTTACAAATTAAATTAGCTATTAAAAGCCAGGAAATTATCTTTTTAAGTTATTTTTAATGAAATATTTTTTTCAGTTGTTATGAATCTAGGAAGTCATTGACAAAGTTCTTCTGATAAACTATCTTGCGTCTGCTTCAAAGTAAGGCATGAGGAATTCTTGTATATTGTTACAAGCTAATTTACAAAAAACTAGAGTACCTTAATTTATTTGGTTAAAAGGTTGCTAATACTCTGATGAATGAGAGCTTATAAAATTTCTGAAAATGCTACTGTTGTAATTTCAGATGTTGTCAATATAAATCTCCCATATGTTTTTTAATACTACTAATCTCTTCCCCTAATAGTGGCTGTGGTAAGCAGTTCCACAGATATTGCCCCTATTCATAAGGGCAATTTTAAAATTGCTGTCTTGCAATTGTATTGAATATCTCCTTGGCCTTGTATTAATTTTTAAATTAATGAAATTCTTGATTTACCTTTACATTATTGTTCATTATTTATGCCATTTAATCATCTCTACTGCAATCCATAATTTAACTGTTAATTGTTCTTACCCTGTAGCTACTTCTGATAGCAAAGTAGGCAAAATGTAACGTTGTCTCATTGAGCAGTTTTAATTTAGGTTAATACATGTCTGAATGCAGTTGTGGAAATTTGGACATTTCCTACTTTGTGAATGAAGGGGCAGGAGGGGAAGCAACACTCCTGATATTACATAAATCATTATGTTGGCCTTAAGTCTAGATTGTTGAGCAAACAGTAAAATCAAGGATGCTTAAAAAAGGCTCATCTGTGAGCTCATCCATAAAGCTGCTTTTTAGGTTAGCACAGAAAAATGACTTCATGTATAATCTATTTCTGGCATTGAATGTGTGGGACACAGTTCAATGGAAAGATAATTCTCAGCCTAAAATGCCAAATTTCCATCTTGGTACTACAGAACTCCTGTTCCAATAGTGCAAATTATCTTTGATATTTAAGGGATAAACTTCTGGTTCACACATGGGCCTATTAAACCATCTATTAGAAGTCTTAAGAGTTTGCTGAATGGATGCAGCCTAGAGCTTCAAAGACCAGTCATAGAGCTAGAACTTCAATCTATTTACTTTGGGCATCTTTAAGTTTCTTTTCTTCTAATTCCTGTTGGCAAATATGTTCAAAAAAGCAGTGACCACTGACAGAAGAGTTATGTGGAGTGCTTTCTGCCTTGATCTGCTCAAACTAAACAAAACACATCACTTCAGGAAACTGAGCTGCTTTTCATAACCACAAAGTCTGATGTATCTGCTACGAAGGAAGAAAGTGCAGACAGACTTACACACTCCCTCACGAAATCCTATTGATCTCAGGGGACGTTATGAAGTGTACGTCATAACTCTGTGGATGTCAGAGGCTGCCAAACCATGTTCTTCAGACCACAAATATTTAATGGGAATATAATAAAGTTTGTGGCTTATCTGTAGAGTCATACTGACTTTTGTTCTTAATTAAAAATCTCATTATGGTGGCAGTGATGATGGTTTCTACGAGAAATGTTCAGGGCTGATTGTAGCCCATTGATCCAAAGACCTGCTTTCCTGAAGCTTCTTGGGTTAAGTTCTTCCCTCACTTTAACCTCTCACCCTCAGTGCCAGTGATTTCTATGGGATTGGCGGCACTTGCAAATCAAAACACAAAGAGGTTCCTTCTGTTTCTGCTCTGATGTTCATGTAAATGAGTCTGAGATATTTATTGAGAGGCCAGCATGGACGGTTATTACTCTTTTCTTTTTCTTCTTCTTCTTATAAAGTAATTTGGTGATTTTCGGGTTCACATAAATAATGATATAGAATCATTGAGTAGTTTAGATTGAAAGAGTCTTCTGGTGGGCATCTGTCACAAGCCCCTGCAACATAAGACTCACAGCTGAGGAGATTTCAGTGTTCTTGCAGAAAACTGGACTGCCCTGGTAGAGGAACTTTGTAGCCTGTTTCATGCCTACTAATTCATTAACATATAATGAAAAGGTTGAACAGTGAACACTGTATAGTGAAGTGAATTTTGAAAGTTTTTCATTTTCTGGAGAGAGTCATAAGGTATGGCTTAGGTCTACAAATGTTTCATTTTATGATATGATTTAGGTACTTGGAGGAAGTTTTTGAAAGTAAATAGCCAAATCAAAATATAGAAGAAAGTCTGTGAGATCGTCAAAAGTGCCAAGAGGCTGCAAGAGTTCTGCAGCACATGGGCATGTTCCTCAAAATCTGTTTAGATGGCTACTTTAATCCATTAGATGCCTAAACTGTTTTTTTAATACTTCCCTAGTTCTTTTTTTTTTTTTTTTTTTAATCTGTCCTAACACAGGCAAGAGTCAGAAGTCTTCTCAGTAAGAAGACAGCTATATCTAAATGTCATTACCAATCTATTTGTTGTCAGTTTCCTTCACTTGATTGGGAAAAAAAACTAGGCAGAAGTAACATCTAAAAGTTCCTACTCCTCACTAGATTATTATTATTAATTTTGAACTAGGACTATTTAATTGCATCTTCACCAATTTACAACAGCTATTGGCCACCGTAAGCAAACAGCTCCTAAAGCAATTTGAAGTATTATACTCCTCTAAGACTGTATTTGTTTTGCAACATTTTCTTTATAAATAATATGCATTAGGTTGGAACATTATCCTCATTAGCCTAGGGAACTGTTGAAAAGCAGTAGTTATATGAAAGATTGAATTTCAGCATTTCAGGTCCTATTATGCTAGGTAATTAAATGAGAACCTCTGCTAATTGTAGTGCATCAAAGACTGACAATGGCTAGGAAGAAATGGCATGTTCCATTCATTAAGCAAGGATAATATGCTTGTTATGACCAAATAATCCATCACGAACAGAGAATGATCCGAAAATTGTTTATCTGTATGCCACATTAATGAATCTTGGCGCTTTCATATTGCTTTTGAGTACCAGATGCATCGGAAAAAATAGCAAGCCTACCTTCTGCTCCTGCTGCTCCCTCCAGCGCAAGCAGGAAGCCGCGGCTGATGCACGAGGGGGCACTAACTGCTCGCCCTGCAAAAGCAATCACTTGCCTTCGGCAAACGAGTGCTACACTGGAAAAGTCCCCGCGCTTCGAAACCTTAGAACAAAATTCATTCATAACTTCGAGCTTAAATCCACCTTAAAAGATGCTTCTGTGACTCCTAGTTAGATGCTGGCACGCCAGTCGTGACTGTCCGAGAACACGGTATTAACATAACCATTCACGTGCACAGTCACAACAGATCTGGTGTTCCGAATACAACTCTAGAGTCTAACAATTGCTACCATGTGTTTAAAGGAATGGTTGGACTCAAGCTAAGTGTCAAGGGGTTCACCGGGATTAGCAATTTATCCTGGGCACAGCACTTTGAAGTAGCTATCCTTTTTCAGAATGCGACCTGCAACAGATGTGCCTTGAGTATTTCAAAGCCTTAACTTCAAGCAAATCAAAATATGTAGTAGTAAAGTGACAAACACCTCTGAAATGTATTGTATCTGACAGAAATTCTGTTTCTTAAGTTAGTAGGTACATATTAAGATAACTAATTCACATTGCAGAAAACATGCTAGAGCGATTCATGGTGTATGTATTTAAAGCTTACCCAGATATCTTGATTTATTTTACTTTATGTATGCAAATATAACAGAAGTAATAAGAGAGATCAGAAACACTTGGGGATGAATTGTTCCAAAGGTTATTCATGTATGTAAATGCTACAATATATACTTATAAAAATGCTACATAAGACATAGGTGTTATTGCTTTAGGCTTCTATTACAATAGAACCTAGAGATCATAATTAGTCCATCACGGTCCTTCCCAAGAGTATGCAGTCTAAGGTTATAATTCTTGGATAAAATAAAGAAACAAAGAGAATAAACATAACAGATGAAAAAAAAAATACTTCCAGGGATTTCAGTAAGTGTTTGCTATATGAAAACAAGTACTTAGTCTTGGCTCTGTTCAAATTCTGCTCACATTTGCTTTCCACAAATGATGAAGTTATATTGTCTCTGGAAGCCAATAGTCACAAATGTTTCTGGTAATTTGTATATTTACTAGTATGGACATCTTTAAAATCTGACCTCTATAATATAGTTATCACAGCTTTGGAATTAAAAAAAAAAATAACCCCCTTAGAATATATACCAGATTTGTGGATGCCCAGAAACATAGATGGGTTCAAAAACAACTGGGGAAATTCAGGGGAGAGAAATCCATCAAAGACATTGATACAATTCTTGGCTCAAGGATTCTCTGAGCTTCAGGTCTTCAGAGGATGGGAAAGGACTATCACTGCACACTTGCCTTCTCATACTCCTCCCAAGGCATCTGGTTCTGGCCACTGTCAGAAACAAGCTAGGTGAGCCTTTGGTCTGCCTCAGTGCAGCTAGTATTATTGTAGAGATTCTTAGCACATTGAGGGAAAAAGATCAGATTCTTTAAAAATTTCAGTTATTGAAAATTTTGGAAAAACTTTTTGCATGCACATAGAGTAAGTTTTTTATATAAGTACAGAAAATTGAATTTGCATCCAGCTAATGGCATGACTTTTCTAAAGCTAATGTGTCAGGTGAAGCCTTTGCAACCAGAAATTAAAATGTTGAAAAGATTCACAGATCTCTATATGCTTTTTATCTAATGCCCCGTTTTAAATGATAGGCCCTTTACCTTGTAGTTGCTTTCCTGGACCTGTTTCAATGAAGATTCTCATTGCTAAATTTGGCAAAGGGAGGAGTCAGAAGAAAGATACATCCCTTATTTTGCTAAACTATCTGTGAACAGAAATAGGCAATAAATACCTAAACCCATGGTACCCACATGGCATTTTGTCTCCACTGTTAACAAAATCTAATTCATTTTGGTAGCAGTGTTGAATGGTAGGATGGAAGGCCACATATTTAATCCCTTCAATATCAGTGTTTTGAATATGTACTGGTTTTTTATATACTAAGCTGTATTTGGAGGAGTGATCTAAAAATACCCCATGTCTTCAGACCTAAAACTGAAGGGTATTCACCCATGGCACCCCAAATTTTTGATCCATGCAACAGACAGATGTTGTGTACCTTGCTTACAGTCATGAGTATAATAGCTAGGAAGGATCACAGTGATCACATTAGGTGAGCTGGTTCCTTTTGCTACTAATGGTATTTTGTGATCCTATGTCCCTGTTAAAAACATTTGTCAACCAAAAAGATGGTAACGCCAAGCACTATGGTAGAAAAAAACATTTCGGATGTACTGAATGTAAACCCATGCCATGCTGTCTGCATGCAGCACAAATGAATAACTGTAAGAGATACAAGTTGTATCTATTTCAAGGATAAATGCTGACACTGAAGTATAATAAAATCACTTTAAATGGCAATACCCATAACTGCAAAACAAAGCACAGAAGACAGAAGAGAGAAGATAATGTTCCAGGTACAAGGATGGAATAAAACTGAATGCTGAACATTTTTCACTCTATTCTTTCTGTGACTTCAGATCCGTGGCAGAATTTGGGGTGCACCACTCTCCTTTCTGTTGGAATCTTGTATACATGGAACAATACAGATTGCAATTTCAGTATGGACACTTGCAGTGAACTGGGCATGATCACATTCTAAGGATTTAAAATTCTATACTTAAAGAAAATTAGTTGAGAAAATTATAATTCTAAATAATTACAAATGAGCAGGCAGAGAGGCATACATTAAATGAGAAAGCTATGTGTTCCCTTGTCCTATTAATTTTAAAGAATGGTAGAATATATATGTAGCTTTTTTCCTCTATGTGTCCATGCACTAGATGAAACTATTTGGTGTCACTATCCCGTTATACATATAAGGACCCTGAGGGATAGAGTAGGTGACTTGTTTAAGGTCACGCTGAAAGACAGTCATTTGTATGATATAGTGCCAAGGATAACAATACATGGCGAGCCAAAACATGGCAAGTTAAATGGGCCTTCGAGTAGCAGACATAGTGCTAAATGATCACATCCAAAACCACTCACGTGTATCAAGGACTATTTATGTTTCTGGCAAAACTACAGAGTAGTGGTCAAAGACTAGTTTTCATTACGGAATGATTAAAATCAAGATTACAGGCTGCAATGTCTATTATACTCACTTATGTCATGAGTGCTAAACTGCTGGCAACATCTCAGTCCCAATATCTGTTTTCTAAAGTTCTATCAGATTATTCCCCTTCTGACACACTCTTGATTCCAGTACAGCCTAGGGTTGGTTGACAGGTTGTTTGGTTTTTTTAATTATTATTATTTTATTTTGTTATTGAAAGTCTACATAGCACAAAATTGGGGTGGGTGTCCTTAAAAAACCCTCACATTTTCACATTAGGCAAAAAATGTGTACAATCTTGTACTTCAACTATTTTCCATTTTATGATGAATGTTATATGTCCCCATGCTCAGTATGAGACAACTTCATAGCTTTTTCATTCTCTAACAAAAAATAGCAATTTGGATAGCTGTAAGCACCTATTGTAACACTCAATCACCTACACAATATGTTACTCCTCAAAGTATATGATCATGTTTTCACCTGAGAAATGTTGATGAGATATATTTGCTGTACAAAACTTCTGCATGGATGCAATAGGTGCACTGACAAAATACAAATTGTACAAAATACCTCATTGCCTGCATACAGGTTGGAGAGATCCGCTATCAATTGCTATCTGCACACAGCAATCTGAGCTTTGATTTGATGGATTATTTTTTTCTTGCATTCATTTTTTAGCATTGAGTCAGCGAATTGGCATGCGCCTTCAACATTGTGGTTGGCAAAATATAAAGAGGGGGCTATGGGAGACCTCAGTGCAGGTTGCATTTGCAGCCTAATGCACACTGTATGGTACTTTCGAAAATTTTAGGAGGCTGACTGACCCTAAGAAGTCAGCTTTGGCCCACTGTCACTGTTTCTGAGTATGTTCCTTATTTCCTTATGTTCACTGCAGGGAAAATGCTACACGTAAGACTGAAAATTTCAGTTTTGCCTACTACAAGTCGCAGGAGCCCGTAAAGACTTAAAGCCCTGAGATTCCTTCAGAGAAACCAAGTCAGGTAACTACATTAGAAGTATCTGTTGGTGAAATATTTACTACAAGTAGAAAACAAAAAAAAATCACGACAGAATCTATGCAAAATCAAGTTACATACTATTCAAAATGAATTTCATACTATTCCTTTGCTACATTCAAGACAAATACTTTGACACATTGTTACTAGGATGTGCCAAAGTCTAGGGCTAAGCTAGTGGTAAAAAGCACTGGAAACAAAAATACCTGACCAATTCTCCTTACTCACTCGAGTAACCCTCTGACGAAGTAAGACCTGGCCTTGTCCATGAAATTTCCATAAGCATTAGTGAGACCAGAATTGAACAGTCAGGATGAAATTCACATCCATTCATATTACATAGTTTCTGCAAACTAACTTTCTTAACTTCAACTGGATAATCCGAGAAGCACTGTAATAATCAACACTAACAAAATGTCAGAATCTAACTTTAAACATACAAACCCACCCTGGAGCAACAGAAAAATCACAAAAATGCAAACAGATTCAGGATTGCATCTAATTTAACATTTACAGAATGCCTTTGCTTGCATGTTTAGAGACACATTTTGGACTGTATCATAGGTTGTAATAACATTTTACATACTTTGTAATCTCAATGTTACAGTTTCCTTTTTCAGGACTCCTGATACACTCTCCCTTGCCTTCAGACACACCCCTTCTCTGGTTTTGTGCTTGGTGTTAATTGGGCTGTTACAAATCGTTCACACCAACCCATATTCTCAGTATAAATGCATTAAGAAATAAACTAAGGTTCTTTGAATCTGAGTGTGATTTGTGTATTTAATTCCTTTAATTTCCTTTTAAAATGCTAGCCTCAAAAAATCATCTAAGGCATAGCTTCTGTTGAAAATTCTGGTACTGAAACTGTACCTACAACGATAAGAAATCAAATTTCAAAGGAATAAGACTAGCTGTAGCAAAACCTATTCTGTCCAGACTTCTTTACCATATTTATCACCTTGTTATCTGACTTCTACCTCTTATCCCTGGAAGTCTCTGCCAATGGGTTCTATGTGCAACTTCCAGAACTTTCTTCAGAGCATATTATGCAAATAACATATACACTCCTGTTTGGATTTGATAAACAGGACAGATTCTACTTGTCAGTATTTCCAAATAGTCTCATGTTCCATCTAATTTACATCAGACTGAAATTTTCTTCACAATTCAAAGACAGCAAATGTTGGTAGTTTATGAATGATGGGATTGGTTTTTGTTCCCTTAGTAAAAGTTGCCTTAGAAAGAAACAGCTTTTGTCTTTGCTGTATCTACTTTATCTCATAAATCAGATTAATCTTATACACACATTATACACAAATTAAAGTGCAGGACAAATGTTTGTTATCTGCTGTGCTTTACTGTTGACTGCTGGATTCTTATATTTAAACTCTAACAAGTATTTGTAGTGTTTAGCAGAATTTACAATCAAGCAGAAAAAATTAAAGCTGTTGCACATTTTTGAATGAGTTTTTCAAAGAGAATTGCGTCTTTACATTCTTGTGAGAAAAAAAATTGTTAAAGTTGTATCCATATGATATTCTGTTTCTGCTTTTTCCACATTTGAATTAGCTGATACTGACAATAAAATCATGTAAACCATGTCAGTACAAAACATACTCCTGTTCTCTGCAGTTCCTCATCAGAAATCTCTGTGTTAAGGTAGTCTTCCCTGACTTGGCTTGGCTTATCAGACTGTGAATAACGTCTTGCATGAACAGGCTTTTAAGGATCAGCCAGAATGTGTTTTCCTGATTTTATTTAGGGTAATATCTAATGATAAACTTTGACACCTGTTTCAGTAACTGACCACAAATGGAGAGAACCTCACTGATTTTAGCTGTTCAGCCAGCCATAGTGGACTGGCTGTACTTGCCTGAAGGATCAGAGCCTAATTCCTCAAGATAAAAGCCACGGGTTGTAAAAGCAGTCACCATTTTAAGACATTGCCCTGTCACAGAATGGGGGTGGTTTCCTGCTTAGGTGATTTCTGCACTCGACTTCTTACACTAAAATTCTTCCAATACTAAACTATTTTACTATCTTACTAAACTGCACCTTGCTTGCTGTATGCCACAGCTGCACCAAAGATTATCAAAAAATATGTTTACTGCTGGGCCACGAATATTTACAATTTTTGCCACAAGAAGGAGTAAGAGATGCCAGCTGAAATTATCCAAGATATCCAGGTGAAAGCATCAAATTAAATGACTAGGACTAAAAATATGGGCTGTGAATTACATTTAGATGAAACTGAGGAAGTGTGCATAAGGAAAGGGGAAAACCAAGAGGGTGAGGAGGCAATAACGGGGCTAGAGCTGAGTGAAATACAGGTGGGTCAAGTGGTTTTCTTCCATTTTAGGGCTTACCGTGGGCTTCCCTCTCTCTGGAGGGAAGCACGTGCGCGTAGTAAAGCTTCGTGTTTGGGCAGGGCTCTTTTCTTTTCGTTTTCTGTATTTAATAGCTGTTGCTTTACAGCAGGACTTGAGAAAGCAGGAACGCAGACGCGGGGCGGCGCGGCCGGCGATGGCCCCTCAGGGCAGCGAGGACCCTCCCTGCCCTCCTTCCCGCGCCCCGCGCCCGGGCTGCCCCTCTCCGGCCACCTCGGCTCGCCAAAACTCCTTCCTCCCCGCCAGCCCCGGCGCTCTGAGCGGCCGCCTCACCTCCGCGCCCTTCCGCCCGCGGCGGCGGGGCCGGCACAGGCTGTCCGGCACCGGGCGGTGGCGGCGCCACC